>OV816030.1:101886480-102213893 GCA_929113105.1 Agrypnus murinus
ACAGATCATTGATTGTAGTGGTGATATATTTTGCATTCTTTATATTTACGTTAATCAAAGGTGCCCAAAGGTGTAACCTACAAAACAATCATATCTGAATATGAATTGGATGATTCCATGTAAATCTCGAGAAATCCAAGTCTGAGAAACCCAGTTCAGAAAAAAAAGCTGGAATTGGTATTAGAAAAAAATAAATGAAAATTCAATTTTGCACACTTTAAACAAATTGTACATTCTTGGAACTAGTTTCTTCCCTGAAGCAGTATTCGCAGAACTTGTCTTTTTTAGAATTGAGATTCTCTGAGCGGGTTTTCACGAAACTGGATTTTGGTAACAGTGTGATGAAATAGTTCTGCTTACTTACCAGAGTTTAGACTGGATAGAACAAAGGCGGAACAACATTTTGATACTTACGTAAGTAATCTCGATGACTGTGCTATTTTCTCTGTTCAATAATTCTATTTGCTCTGCAATTTTTAGGTCTTGCTGGGTAAAACGTTCTTAGAACTTATTACTAACAATCGATGTTCAAAATTTCAACAATCTGCAATACAAGAATTTTGTACTTATCACTATTATCATACTACAACTTTTTTGTAATATCATATGAATATCTAAAAAACACATACCTAATCTAATAGAATAATTTTAATGCAGGCCATAATAAGATCATTTTTGCCTCTACTTAATTAACCGTAAGTCTTAAGAACGCAGTCGATATGTGTACTGTCTTATTTGGGTCCCATTTTTTAAGTTCCGATTGACATGTCTGATAACTACGGGCACTTCAGATATCAAATGGAATCTCTATTGTAATTTATTTATTATCTATTAGAATCTATTGTGGTTTTAAGTTTGTACTTTGTAATCTTGCAAGTCAGGCTTGATGTGTCAGTGAGTGTATGTGTGATATAATTACTGAATTAGTTATAAACAAACCTTCAAAGATCTGACTACGCAGTGTGGAAGCACGTATCTGTAAGTTGATTTACTTTTATAATAATTAGTTTTGTGTTAATTAATTGGTTAAAAATAGTGAACCAATTAATAATTAGTCATATGATCAAATTTATTGGTGTCAAATTTACAAGAAAACAGTTCGTTAATAGATCAGCTCTTAGCTAATAATATCATTGATCCAAAAATCTATAGTTCACAGTTCAAATTGTAGGTAGTTCGCAAATTCATCAAACATTATGTGTATTTTTTAAATTTAGATTAAATCAATCAATGTGAAGTTTATTGTGCGCAATAAATACCCGCACAGCCCTAAAATCTACTACATTTCAAAATAGCACCCTTTCATCTGATGCATCTCAGATTGATCATATTAATTATCTATTGTTCTACAACCCACAACACTTCAAAACATGCTCTTTGGAGCACGATTCGAAAATGTCCAGTAGAGGATAGCATGCAACATTTTTAACTAAGCACTTTCTTAGATCGAATCTAGAAGTAAGATACAAAAGTGATTTGTTTGATAGGGCCCCAAAATGCAAATGGCTCGATGAGACAACACCAAATGTGCCAGTGCAGTTGATTGTATTGTAGAATAAATATGTCACTAGGTTGCTGGACGGTCCTTGGAATATTTGTTCATCTTGATTGCCACTTCACAAAAGGTTCTCTATATATGTTTTCCAAAAATATCTGATCTATGCCGAAAATTGTGTGTACTTAATGGTTCACATTCTTCATAGTTGTCTTAGATTCAAAGTACCACTTTTTCGACGAACCGCAATACACTTCATACAACACGTGTGACATTTTTCAAGCGAATGTTCAAACGGGGCGAATCTGTAGAAGGCTGACCTCCAATTTCAGTACGGGTAAATGTCATATATTTAAAAACTGTTTACTCAATGGGTAGAGCTTCAGTTTTTAAAATTGTTGTCAGGGTAGTTACAGAATCAAGTAAAGGTCAATGGCAGATTATCAAGTGAAATGATCTATCTGTGATACAATAATCCAACTTGGTGATATTAATTCGAGCCCATCTTATAATGTTTTGTTTGAATACAATATTAAGATATTTAGAAGTATCGTAGCATACAATAGCAATAGATCCTATACCAAAGGATTATCGTGTAGTTAAGATGCCTGATATAAATATTGCAATTTAAGCCTTTATTATAATAGTTTTTGCACAAACAATAATAAGATAATTAAAATTTTTATTAGTCCTATCTGAAGAGAATTATTTAATTTTTTGTCATCCTTACAATCTTATCTGTATATTTAATGTTATTCAAGTAGCTATCATCGAAAGTTTGCTTTAAACTTGCAAAATACTTATTAGTTAGATTATTGATCTCCCCCTAAATTCAATAACATAAATATATAAATGCAAGGTCACGAATTCTTAAATCAAGAATTTTACATGAACATTTAAATGGAAAGTAGAAGGACCATAACATTTTATTTGTACGGAAACGTTCAACATTTTAGGTATCTTTTGGCATCAAATTTTTAAATATGTGTTGATGCATCTGTGATGTTGATGTCAATGTCTACTGGTGTTGAGACCTGAAAGTTTTTAATTTTTGTAAATATCAATGTTAAATGATGAAAGTCATATCAATGTTAATAAGTCACACACAATTTTTTTAAAATAATTTATTAAGTCATTGAGACTAATGTTAATTGTGTTAATTATTGTTTAAAAAAGTAAATTAATAATAATTTGTTTATTATGAATCCCCATTAGAAAGTTTTGTGACTATAAAATGAGTATGATAAAGAAAATTCTTTAAATTAGGAGAGAATTTATAACTTTATCTACAATATATTAAAAAAGCTAACTTATGTTTTAGCATGAAGAGTTACTCACTGTCTGTTAATTCGGTTAGGTTACCTTCGCAAATCGTTCGCATATATATAAGAGGTTCGACAATAACTTTGATAAGCTCATCAAGTACCCACATATGTTTTACTTTATTAAGTACTTGTCGTACTCAGATTAAGTTTTTCTCAACTCTAATTTAAAAAACTTGAAATCACAAGCATAAATATCGCGCACGTAATTCACCATGCTGTAGCACGTCTCTAAATTAACGTTTAGTCACACTCTGCCTAATATGTAAAAAGACACCGAACTTATTAACTTAATCTTATTACTCTTATATTCTTATTTAAAATTACTTGGGTAGGTATACATTAAATAAACATACGACCACATTTAATTAGATATAAGACTTAGTATGTTGGTTGCTTAAAAATCTTCCCGATTTTATTTAGCATTGACAATAGATAGATAGGTACACGTCAAAACAAACATCACTTAACTTATATACTGTCTACTCTTCTGAAGAAAGTTTCTATTTTGCAATTTTTTACGTACCTTTTTATTCATTCAACTTATAATTAGTACAAAATGCATTATTTATAATCTTTCCCACCTATGCTATCTAATTATATTCATGATTATGTCCGAATCAATTCATTAATTAACCACCTTCATTAGTATATTGTTTTCAAAGTTATACGTTATCGAGAAATTATCTACGTATTGTTAAATTGTATTCTATACTTCTTTATCAGCTTTAAACAATATGAATAATTATAAGTTCAATAGCAATTTTGTTCTTATTTTTAGCCTATTACTTTTACCGATTATTCTTAATATACCACATCTTGGATTGATTCGTTTTGTAGTCGTTTCATCTTTTGCAGGTGCCTATATGACAAAAAATTATATAAAAGCTCCTTTAATTCCATAGTTAAAAACTTACTTAATTTTCATATGAAGTATACGGTGTCTGCTGAAGAATCCTGCCATGTGATGTAGCCGCCAGGTGGGTTAGATTCTGAAAGAGTCAATCCTGATAGAATTTTTGTCTCCAATATTGTGAAACTAGGATACGCTCTGAAGAAAAACAGAATTTTGGTAAATATTTATTGCATGACCACGATATGCTATAGACTCTTCATAAAACGTACATATCTGAATCTAGAGATTATAGCAAGATTAAACCTGTTGAAGAATATAACAGCAAATTTCCAACATTTGTTTACTTTTGTGAAATCAGATAAGTAGATGAATAAGATGACATGCAAATGCAACATACCAGTATATAGGGTAGAAGGGGTTACAATTACAAATTTAAAAAAATAAATTTTTAAATGTAAAAGGAATCCAATTTTACGCGTAAACGATTAGTCATACAAAAAAATGTTATTAAGGTTTTTGTTGTGCTAGATGACATGCATCTTCTGACAAAGTCTCATAGTTAAACTATTATTAATAACAAAATGATGTTAAAGTTTACAAGTTATTATTTTTTCTAAATAAGTGGTGCATCCTAGAACAAAGTTGTAACAGGCGTTTTTGTTCTTTTTGATGTTTTCTATCACCCCTTAGAATTAACGCATAATAACCTCTTCCACCCTGTATAAGTCGAATTAAATATTGAGAAGAAAAATGTCTTTGCTAAGGAACATCTGTTCTGTTTTAGGAATTTTACATATATTTTTTTAGTTTCTAGTTAAATTCCAATACTTTTTAGATTTTTCTATACGCCTTTAAACCGCCTCTAAACCTCAAAAACTAACCGCCCGATCTGAAGCTTATATTACATGTATATGTGTACAGCTTTATGTTTACGTTTGCAACACAGCTCGACAAAGCGTTAGTGGCCTAAGACGAGGTTCATACAAATTTTAAATAAGGATATGTCATGTGGGTTATCATTGAAGAACCTCTTTAAAGGGCAATTCAATGACACATGTTGACATGACCTATGGTGACCGTGTGACCTACAAATAGCATATTTATATGGGTATCTTGCGACGTGGGTCATGTGATTATCAAGGGTCTATTCCCTAAAAATCAATCTTGAATGTGAGTATATCATTGAAAACGAATGTAAATAATAATTGAAAAAAAAAACATGTTAAGGAAATAAATCACGATATTTGTTTTGCTTTCGCTACTTGGGTCTACCATTAACCCGATTTTATCCAAGACTTGATATAGAACAGTTGTAATAGTACGCAATAGAAATATTGTTAATTTTGTAAATTTCCTGATACCTATTGTCGTTATCTTATCAGAATGCGTAAATATTTACTTAGATGAAATGTACATTTTTAATAATTTGTGTACACATAATAGTCAATAAACTTAACATAAACGTATCAAAGATACCTTTCAGATTTGCTGCAGATGTGACTTCTTTAGCGTATACTAAGGTAGCAACTCTTTTGATAGGTTACCTTTTAAATAGGTTACCGGTTTACTTTGTGGTGCGTTTCCAGTTCCAGGGTCGCACTTAGAACTAAACATTGGAAATGCATACTTTAAAGAACTTGTTATTTTTCTTACTTTTTGAAACGGGATTTTAATGATTGTTGTATACATAAACATGAAGTACATATGTGACGTTCTTTGAGGAAATGACCCTTATGGCTAAATTTCCGATTTTTACTTTTTAATGATTCTAACATAATTCATACATGATCTTTAGAATTAAAGTAATTTCAGGTTTATACTTTTAAAATTGACAAAAATATAGGCCGATGAAGCAACACATCTTATAAATTTGTATTTATTTAAAAAATGAAGCAACTCGCAACACATTCACGCAAAAATAATATAGCTAAGCATTCAGTATAAAGAACTGTAGAATGTGGTGTAAACGTACTAATAAAGCAAACATCTGTGTTCGGTTCGTAATTTTGTTATTAACAACGGCAGAGTAAAGGCCAATCAGTTAAAAATAGCATTTTAAAGCAAGTACCTAATTTTCATACTGCTAGAAATATTCCTGAATACCGTCCACTAGTTTTACGAAGCATTAGCGATTAAGACTTGTTTAGCACGTGTTAGAATCTTTCGTCGTTCGGTGTTTAGTTTCGTTCGGCGAATACCAAAAGAATGCGTTACCGGGATGCGTTGCGAACCCAAAACCATCTGAGGTAGATAGATCTATCTTGATCTATCAGAACTTCACTCCAGCTAATTATTGATGAATATTGCGCTACTCTGCTACTAAAGAAGACCATTTGCAGAAGAAGTAAACAATTTCAGTTACTTCAGTTACAAATTATGTTAAATACGTCAAGGGATAGATTCAATAAATAATTTATAAATATAGGGCGCCAGTAATCCTACGCACTTCAGATTGCGAAGCCGTTAGTTAAAATGGAGTACCCTTAAATAATAATAAAGAGAAATACCATAAAACACTGAAAGATGATTACCCTAGAGAATAGTTGAACGTATATGTAATTATCAAAACAATAGCACCTGATTAGAGCTTCCGAGCGTTATTAGTTAAACATTGTATCTCATTCAGATTCTACAAATGCATATTTCCTAACGTTTCAGAATTGGCGATATACTTTAGGTAGAGTCAACCGCCTTACCTATAAGACCATATAAAAGCAATTTATAGAAAATTATGTTTGTAGTCATGAAGAGGTAAACACTGTGTTTCATTTTTAACCTGGATATGGGGTAAATATGAAACGCAAACGGGAAAAAGTGAAACATCACTTTAAGTCTTTATTTAATGAGGTTTCAAGTACGTCAAGAGTATAGCGGGTATCCACTCTCAAAGTCGATCATAGGCAATTAACATTGTACATTTTACTTTTATGTATTTTCCTGCTATAGAATCTTAATTACTGGAAAAGTTTTATATATGCTTTTCAAATTTGTTTTGATGGTTTTTAGCAGATTTTATATTGAATAAGTTAAATGATGTATAAAGGTCAGTTCAACATGTTATAATTATACATCATGTAACATAAACCTGAAGTAATTATATTAACTTTTTAGAATTTTTTAAAAATTAAAGATAGAGTGGTTATCAACATGTTTCACATTTACCCCTAGTTTTTGGTGTTTCATATTTACCCCCGTTGACCCTACTATTTTAAATGTGATGTTGGAACCTTAAATTAGTAAATGCTTTTTCAGGTTTATTTTACGTAATAATATAAGAACTTAGAACTAATTTTCTTTTAAATATCTTAAGTATTGGAAGAATTCCGTTTGCTTAAGTTTCCTATAAGTACTATAGGAGTATATAGAATTTGATAATTATAGACTTCATTTATGACTCGTAAATATATTTCCTTCATGATAAAGTTATCTTTATTCAATAGAAGTACCAGTATTTACGTAAAGAATATATAATATGAATTACTGATCTTCCTGGAGCTGTAAAAAACATTATTTCGTGTTGTCCTAAGCGACCAATAGGCAAGTACTAAAATTAACCTACATACATCTCTAGAAACACGATATTGATTCATTACTTATTATCTTAATTATTATTTTAAACTGATTATCGTCAAGTAAACTGGCACACATTGATTAGCTCAATCTGTCCTATACTGACGATAAATTTCTTTTCGAAAACCGAATGCGCCACAAAATGGTGGAATAGGAATTTTACATCTTTTCAGATACCCTCTACCGTGTACTCCAAGAAATAGGGTCTATAGGTATGATAGGAAGATTTTTAATCTCTGCAATCAAAACCATTTTATAATAATCCAAGATTAATTCACCAAAATAAAATAAAATGAATTGGATTTAATGCAACCGTTCCTAGTAAACATGCTTTCAATTTATTTGTTGAATTGTTTAATAACGTTGTTAATGACATCTTCAATTTTTTGCGTAGTAGGTATTATTATGAGCTGTGTATGTTGATACGTCTGCATTTAGACATAATGAGTGGAAACATATTAATTGGAATTGAGTAGATGATTAATTGAATATTATTTGCAAGTGTAAAATACTTATGTGAAGAATGCATGCAAAAAAGTGGGTCAATAAATTATATTTATCAAATGTAATCACAGATTTACACATAGATTGATTCAGTTACAACAGTTATTTTTAACATTCTTTTTCTGTAATACAAAAAACTGTATGTCAAATTTTAAGCTGTTGTTTTTATTTCTAATTAGATCTAATTCATTGTAACGGGTTACAACTAAAAGTTTTCACTAACTTTGTTTGAATAGTAATTAATCATAGATCATGGTTTTCAATTCTCAAATAATAATTTAAAAGAGTGTGTGCTCTGGCTAATTACTGCATAACAAAGATAAGTGATTTTTCAATTTTATTATAGGTATGTAAAGATGTCATTCGAAGAAGAAAGGCTACAAAAGTGTGTCTGTATAGTATTAAATATACGTTGGAATCCTTTGGCGCATTATTTTTCGCCATTATTGTTACCTTGCGATCAGATCATCCGCTTTTCTTAACTACACTACCTCTCGTGATAATATTTAAATTATTCTTTTTTTACAACCCTTTTGAAAAAAAGGCTCAACGACATAGGTTTTACCTTGATCTCTGTATTTTTTGTAAAACGTTACAACGGCCTTGCGTACCCTTTCTCGTTGGGATAGCATTATTACTTTTAGCAGTAATTAGCCATAGTACACTATTTTAAAAGATTTTTTGAAAATTGAAAATCATGATCTGTGATTAGATACAATTAAACACATGATTAGTGCAGATATCTTGTTGTAACCTGTTAGTATACCATAAAAATAGTTATTTCATCCATTAAATCGATCAATAGCAAGTCTCCATGAAAGAATGACGTTTGTTAAAAGCACGTTTTGTAACTTTCACTTAAAACAAACATTAAAAAATATGTAAAATAAATAGTCAATGGTAGTTGGATTTCTAAACTATCAGAGAAATCCAAGTTGTTTCGGTATTTCCAAAAGTGTATAAGTATTATGAAGCGCCACTGGCACAACCGCTGAACCAAAAACGCTTAAGAACGGTTTCACACCCTGGCACCAGAAGGTGTTGATAAATACCAAGTAATGGTTACGATTCGATATATCAAACCGTAAACCAGATAACAAATAAACAACCATAACTAAATAAAACAAAACCTTTAATAAAAGCTTCTAAGTTTATTTTTTACATGCAACACATTAAAAGCTGGTTCGTGCGTAAAATGCAATAATATTGACTAAAATGAGTAAATACGTAAATATTTAATTTGGATTATAATTGCAATATTTGTAAAACGGGATAAAAATGAATCACTTACTCAAGGTCTTAAACGACTTGCAGAATTGTAGTTGTGGTGTGAGATTATTTTCCAAAAAAATCTTGACTTGATCTGAAAATTATCAATCCAACACGTGCATTAATAAATTAACTTGCTTATGAGAAGAAAAATAATTCTCACCGGTAGATACATCAACAGATGCTTATTTAAAAATTGAGAGATCTATTTTTGTTTGACTATTTTAGTCAGCTTTCTATACAATAGAATTATGATAGAATATGTGGGTCTTATACAGTCCAAAACTGCACAGTAGAATTGTGGAATAGCTAGTTATAAAGTTAATTTCTCTCGAGTATCAAATACACATACATTATAAGAAAATGCGTTATTTCATAATTTATTATGTTCAGTGTTTTCAAGCACTAAAATTTGTATTTTTATGAACACTAATTCACTTACGGCGTACAATACTAATGGAAAACAATTGCGTAAATAAATTACAAGTTATTCTTTATTGGATAATAACTGTTCTATATTTTTTACAATTTACTAGACCATATCCATATAGCACTTACCAAGTCATCATGAAAATTACATTTTTATATAACATGAGATTTGATACAATGGAATTACTTATACACGCTCTGACGAAAACTGAATGTGTTTATGTTTAATTCTAAATTGTTTTACTGATTACAATAAAAAATAAAAATAGGCTTTTTAACATAATGACTACTACAATATTAAAATACAAGGTTACATGTATTCCATTTTTAATGCCATTTTTTCAATGCCCCTTTTCTAATCACAAAGGATTTCCCGTTGATAATCAACCTAGACGCTATTGAGAGATAAGACTTTTTGATTATGACGAAGCAAAATTTGTTGAATTTGTATCAGACTTCAATGAATTATGTAATGCATTAGATGAAATTGTAGTTTTGTTGTTAAAACCATAGAATATTGTGCAATGTATAAAGGCAAACAAACTAGAGAAATTGCTATTGACTTAAGGTGTGTTTGTACTTTTTAGCTTTTGTTCTAGAATGTTTGTTTTGTTTAACCAAGAGCAAGTGTACGCTTATTAGAGAATTTATCTTAGAAGATCTTTGACCAAACTTTTTCCCCAAATATTCTCATAGTAGGTATGTATTAAAATACACTTCGTAGTTTTTGTAATTGAAATGATTTGTTTACAATAGAACTAATCTATGTACATGCAGGGTGATTCAATGGCCAATTATTATCGGACATTAAGAATAAGCTTCTCAAGTAATCAGAAATATAAAACATTAGTAACATTTTTTGATTAAATGAATTTAAAAATTCGGAAAATTTAGCACAACGTTTTTAGAAAAGTACGTATGATAGATAGCAGGTCAATGTTAACTCTAATAGGATTAAATGCAAACTCTTCATAAATTGACACCGTCAATACAAAACGAATAGGTGCTGTTATTTTTTATTGGAATTCTAAATACATACGTACAAAGTTGCCTTGGCAAAACATTTATTTTTTTATGTTTTGATAGAACAACCCTGGAAGACCGTAATTTGTTAACATAGAAACTAACTACATAATATAAAAACAATACTACATAATGGTATGCGTAGAAGAACTACTGTCCAAGCGAAATCAAAACGATTGGTCATTTTACAAAATTACTGTTTGTTCAGTTTGCAATGTCTCTCGTCTTCAATTCTTTAATGGTTATTTAACCACTGGCAAAGTTTGATCATTCCTTATTGGGACACCGTGTGTAGAACATAATGTACTATTTTTTAATTTACTTCTTTATCTTTAAGCTTTTACTTGCATTCAAAAACTTTCGAAGCGCATAGAACCAACTAAAGCGGTTGGCGGATATAACGCTTCTATAAATACCACCAATACCAACGATCATGGCCGGATTTAGACTTGATAAGGCCTAAGCTATTTGAGATATGGGGCCCTTTAGTATGGGACGTTCCGGATGTGCGGCATTGGGACAAATAATGCTGCAGTATATTTAAGTATACGAAGGCGACACTAAAAATTCTTAGAAAATCAAACATAGATTAGTTTTAAAAATATTTAAATGATTTCATTGTTTTTCAAAATATTCCCCTTTAACATCAATACATTTTTACATTCGATGAAACCAGTCCTTAAAGCAATGATGCCACTCTTCCTGAGACACTTCAGAAACCAGGTTTTTGTAGTGTTCCACTGCTTCATCTGATGACGATAAAGTGATTCCACGCATTTTATCTTTAATTTTAGGGAAAAAAAGAAATCCCAAGGTGCTAGGTCAGGGCTATACGGTGGAGGATCCATGGTGCTGACTTTTAGGGCAGCCACATACTGAGTTGTTACTTTTGCTTTATGCGACGATGCGTTATCATGATGTAAGATTATTTTTCCTTTGGGGCGTTTTTTACGAACTTTTTCAAAGATTTGTGATAAACAGACATTTGTGTACCAATCGGCAGTAACGGTACGTCTATCTTCTAATGCCATAGTAGCAATATGACCCGTTTTAGAAAAAATAACTAGCAATCATCTTCTTACCAGCATTGCGAATTCTTCAAACTTTTGTAGGCTCAAAAGACCCATTGAGCCGATTGACTTTTCCATTCAATGCGTTGTTCTTTTTGATCGGGAGTCAGTTTATGTGGAATCCATCGACAACAAAGTTTTCTCATTTCTAACTGTTGATGTAAAATGTTTTGTATTTGACTCATACCAATGCCCAATGTCGCCCGAATAAGTTCATAAGATGTCCGTCGATCTTCCTCAAGCATTGCTCGAACAGCGGCAATATTTTCATCAGTAACAGCAGTTCTTGGGCGTCCTTCACGAAATTCATCACTAAGAAAAAACCGGTCTCTTTTGAATTCGCTGTACCAATTAAAAATTGTTGCCTTAGACGGGTCTTCTTCGCCATATGCACTTCTAAGCCGATCTTCACATTGTTTAGGCGTTAATGACGATTTAAAATCGTAAAAAATCATAGCCCGGAAATGATCTCTAGTCAAATTCATTTTTGGGTGGACACACAATCTTTAAATTATGATAATTAAAAAACTATTAGAGCAAATCGAACAAACTAAACGGCAATCAACTCGCAAAACATTAAAAAGTAGCTGTCAACTAAAAACAAATTTCATTCGTTTTTAGAAACATGGCATTCTAGATATTAGCAGTGTTCCCTCGTATATGACAATTGCTCACTCGGACAATTTTTTTTGGGGGCCCCCTAGAAAGTGGGGGCCCTAAGCTATAGCTTGTGTAGCTTATACGTAAATCCTGCACTGCCAACGATAAAAAAAATCGAAGCTGTTTCAATTGATTTTATGAATTTTTTATTTTGTTCTTTTTAAATAAAAACCGTATAAATATTTCTATACACTTCATTCATTCTCATTCTGTGTAAAGAATGCCTCTTTTATTTTTAATACATGGTATGGTTATACTACTATTAAGTTTATAGTTGACTTTTATAAAGTACTCTTTTGTTAATTATTATTACCTAAGATATAATGAACAATCAATGAATAGTATTATCGAAACTTTACTTTACAAGTGTTCTGCCTATCTTTAATTTATTTTCGTGTAGGTTGGGTTGCATGATCTTATCATATGCTATCACAATGACCTTATCATCTTTTCTATCTCTCTTGTTTGTTTTCTTTCGCTCTGCGAAAATTGACATTCTGTAACTTCCTTTTCCTGTTATCTTTTTATGGTCATTGCAGTTGACCTTGAGTGCAAAAATTCTGCTATGAATCTAAGAGGGTTTTTTCGACCATTTATAATATATTCTAAAGTTTATTTGATTTGTAGTAGAGCTTTATGTCATCAGTTAGTACTCATCTACAAAATCCATGCCATGGAAGTTTATATTTGCTTCAGATAGCTTATCTTTGGTAATTTACAGCAATTTAAATGTCATTTTAGTAAGCTTCCTCAATTAATTAGTAATTGCATGTGCATTTCATGTTTAATAAATCATCAATTATATTTCTTTGTTGTGATTTAGTATAATTATTTTATATTCTCCGTTAATTACTCGTAGGTTCAGAACCTTTACAGTACGTGTATCTGAAATAGTTTTTGTCTTACTGATGAGGTGATGGTAACATCCAAACAATCTAGAATTATCTTTTCGGATTTTTACTTAATCAAAATAATGATGAATAAGTACATAGTCATCGATGACGACTGTAGTTCTAATTCCTGCAATCATTAATTGACAATATCATTAATTATTTATTATCTCATTTACTCTTTTGTTTATTAATGATAATAAATACTAGTAGCTTAAATAATTTTAACCTTGTAAATTTGTTTCAGATCAAAATGTACCTCGCTCATACAAGAAGAAAAGTGCTATTACTAGCTGCAATATTTTCCTCAGGTAAGTTTCTATTTTATTGCATTTATTTATTTATAAAATATTAATCTTATTTTTTCTTTGAGTTCTATACATATTTTGTAAAATTTGCCGCCGAAAACTAATTCCCCCACAGTATTTACAAGGTAGAGAAAAATTAAATTAGATAAGACCACCCACACTTGTGTGTATTGTAGCACATTCGTTTATTTATTACTGTTAATAATCCATTTCTTGTTTTTGCTTTAAAATATTAATAAAATAATCAATCTGTTTCCTTATTATTTAATTTTTATTAATTAATTCTAATCGAGTTCAGAGTTGGATTAAGTGTATAATCTTGCGTTTCTTTTAACAATAACTTTGCTTCCATTAAATCAATTATGATTACAACTGTTTACTGTAATCGATCATTTCTTAATTCTTCGATTGCTACATCATTAATTAACTTAAACTATAACTAAATTGTTTAAACATTGATAATCTAAACTTGCCAATTATGAAGAATTTTATAAATATAATGTGTGGAGTCTACAGAAATATTTGCTTTTTAGTCAATCAACTTGATGCAAATTATTTTTCAACAGCAATAAAGAAACAAATTGAAAATCGGCAAATGCTCACTCTTTGGAACATAATAAACGCTTTTGTTTCCAAACTATTCTAAACAATCGACTGAGATAACTTTTATATCGGCGAGTATCCCACAAGATTCATAATTATTTTGGAAAATAAGAGATAACGATGTTAATTAACGGATAGCAGAAAAGTGAATCAAAGAAAACATGCCCTACAAAATAATTCCTTGACAATGAGTCTCGAGTGCTCAAGCCGCCATCTTGAAAATATGGCAGCTAAAATGAAAATTTTTTAACAACTCAAATTTGACAGTTTTTACGTGAAAAAAGAAATGCAAAAGCGCTCTCTTATTGCTTGTAAAATTGCTCACAAGCTGCTCTTTGTTTTATTTGGCTATGATAGTTTCGGAGATATAGTACCATTATTGTAGGCTATATTTCCCATAAGAAACGCATAGAATCGGGATCTTGTAAATGGTGTTGATATAGTTACAGATAATTTAAATACACAATACTTATGCAAATTAAAAGAATCTCAAAACAACTTTCAGATTAAAAAATACATGGCCCACAAGACACCATCAAAGAAATAATGCACGAAGGATTTTTCTTGTTCCCGTAATTGTTGGAATACTAATAGATAGTCATGCTACAAGTCTGAAATTTGATATGGTGCTATAAGGACGTCCTAATTACTTGATGGTGTTGGATTTCTCCTAGGCCTACTATATATAGAGACGTATGAAATTTTAACACGTAAAAGGTGTAGGTACAATCACGTAACAGTTGCCATGGCAAACTAAATGTATCGTAGGGAATACTACATTATTAGTGATTTGCTAGTTATATTTGAAGTTTCGCCATTAGCACGTAAATTAAGACGTAACCTAGTCAAATAAAGGTAGAAAAGTTTCCAACAATTACGGGCGGGGGGACCCAACAATCAATATTATGAGTAATAACTAACCTGAGTTGCTTATAGCTATAGCTAGTTTTAGTTATAAGCTTTAGCTAGTTATATCTACTATTAATAAACGTAAAAAATAAAAATAAAAAAGGAAACTAATCAGAAAGAATGGAGCAAAACACTGTCTTTGATATACATAAAACCACAAGCAAATCTAAAAAAAATAGTTCTATAATTACATCAATTAAATAAATAGGGTTAATCGAAGGTGGTGCAAACGGCTATTAATGTGTCATTGCAAAAACGTTTAAAGTAAATTAATCATTTCATTCCTTTCCTTTTATTTTATTTAATTTTTCATATAATTTCCATTCTCAGTTCCATTTGCATTAACGAATTTATTATGCTATGGTGCCAGTTGTGAATTCTTTCTCCAAGAATTCTCAACCATTCTCAACTATTCCTTTCAATCATTGCCACTGTTGAATTTATGTTTTGCAAGAAATATTTTCGTATAAAAAAATTAAAAGTGCTAAGATCTAAATTCTGGTTGTAGGCAGGGGACTCTTAATTGAAAGACATTGTTTTGGTGTGTAACATTTTAAATTTCTAAACAAAAGCTCCACACTATTATTGTCAAATACAAAATTCCACTAAACATTAAACGCATAATAAACTTATACTTACTTTACGTATAGCTTCCGGCAGATACAATTTATTGATTCAAATTGTTATCAGCGGTCGTGGGTGTTAACTGCAAAGACTTACTAATCTTAGATAGAAAGCAAGAATGATTAAATAATAAAAGGGCGCTACCCAAATTGTTGTTGTCATAATTAAAAAGCAACATTTGGGAAAAGGCTTCATTTAATTTACGTTAAATTCTTTTAACGTAACACGGAACACCGAATATAACAGTGAGTAGTAATTTTAAACTTTGTTTATTAATTTAAATTGAATAAAATCGTTTACAACATTTCAATCAACATTTTTTGTTATAATGATCATCTGAGATCTACTCGCATTATGAATTTCTACATTTTGACTTAATTTGGGATTCCATTCTAAATACATTTTCAGTAAATGCCTTAAAAATAAAAACCAATATCTCTTTTTTGTTATCGAAAATGAAATCTCAGTTAGTATAGTTACAAATAACTTACAGAGAATGTGTGTGTCATAATTTCATTGTGGTGTTAAACATTTTCATCATCATTTTGGATTTCGCGCGCTAGAATGTACTAGAACTCTGCTAGCGGTAACGCGTTATTATGTGAATGCAACTTTAAGCGCTCAGATCATCACTGTTTGTTCGACATTCTCCGAATAGCTATCACGACCAGTTTAGTTACTTACTAGCCAATAAGGCCGGTTTTTCGAACCTTAAAATGGTCGGAGAAAGACCTAGAAAATTCAGTTCAACTGCACTTAACGAATAAAAAAAAAGTTCTAAGTTGCCGCGCTTTATTGTATGCCTTGCTCAAGCTTCACTTTTTACCGCGTAGTGAATTTCAATAGTTTGTTTCAAATAGTAGCGACAGCCTGAAGCAAACCTTGATACAAACTTTAATAAAGAAAAGATTATAAATACAAATTACAATTATGGCGGTATACCTATATTAGATTAATATGATCGTTTTTACAGATCATGAATACCCACTGTCAAATGAATGTCAAATTGTGAATATTTTTGTGCATTATTATTATTAAACCTAAGATGTATTGTAAGACAGAGTGTCAAATCAGGGAACATTCAATGCCACCATTAACATCAAGGGGCTATACTATATCCTTCTCCAAAGCAGAACAGATCGACCGGGCAACGCCGTTATATTATCGCTACTATTTGAAAATAAAGGCGCTATACTCTACACTTCTCAAAAGCAGGACAAATCGCCCGGACAACGCCGTTATAGTATCGCTACTATTTGAAAATAAAAGAGGTATACTATACACTTCTCCAAAGCAGGACAGATAGACCGCAGAACGCCGTTATATAGTATCGCTACTATTTGAAATTAAAGAAACTATACACTTCTCCAAAGCAGGACGATCGATTGGACAATGCCGTTATAGTACCGCTACTATTAGAAATTAAAGAGGCTATACTATACACTTCTTCAAACCAGGACAGATCGACCGGACAACGCAGTTATAGTATACTATTGATTAATGATATACTATCAAAAGGCGCCAGCCGTAAAAGAGCTTCGGGGTGCCAAGGAAATTAATCCAGGTCTACCGAAGAACCCATTATATGTTATTGTAACGTTTCAAATTTTGAGAAATACGCAATATTAAAAGAGATGCTAAAATTAAAAAAAACAGACGAGCTATAGTTTTGAAAAGCTGAAAGCAAATATGGAAATATTTTGCAACTGAGAGCATATTCAACATATCAGTTATATTTAGCCACAACCTGAGTTGTTGATGGAACTAATTAACACTCATAAGTATGTTAATTAACATTCATATATAGGTACTCATGGTACATATATCTACAACTTTCTCTCAAGCAACTTTTCAGTACAGATTGAAATCTTAAGAAAATGAAAAAACGATTTTTCAAGGTCTACAGTTGCCACTATGTGCATTTTTCAATACTATAAGTCTATAACATAAAAAATATATAAAAATTAAGAAATTAAATACTTTTAGTGTAGTTTCCGGAGGTGGGAATCTTATGTTTTGAATTGGATCTTTTACCAAGTGTAAACAAGCCAGGGATTAGTTCTTAGGAAATGAGTTTATAATACTCAATAAATCGATTGGAGAAGTTGTGGCAGTGGATAGGATCACATGGTGGATAGGTGAATTTGATTTAGATAAATCAGAAGTATGGTTGTAAGTGATAGAGAAAATGTCAATGAATTAGATAAAAGAGAGTCCTGCTTTTCTTTATGTATACAAATCGGTATCCTTGGGAAAGATCGTTAATTAACATCTTTCAAAAGCTACAATTTTAAAATAATAATATTATAAATCTGGTGGGCGAAATGCTGACGGTCCATTTGCAAATTAAAATTATTAAATGGGTTTTTTAATTTCTTTTGTTGGTATTTTTAAACTTAATATAAGAGAATTTAATTAGTATGATTAAAAATATTTATAATAAATATAAGTACTATATGCCTCTCTTCTGAAAAAAAAAAACAATAGAATGTTTATTTAAGGTATTACGTGTGCCGCATTATTTAGACACATTTATCTTAAGGTCATGTTATTATTTAGAGATTTTAAGAATAGTTTGAAAAATAACATTAAAGAAACATTGTGTAATATTGTAACAAAAACTAGATGATTTCAAGGAAGGTATTTCATTGGCATGTGTATTTTTCATATTTGATTAAGCAGGCATCTGATTTATTTACTGCTTAGGGGTCGTCCTTAAATTATGTAACGGTTGAACGGGAAGGGGAGTCTTTGATAGTGTTACGCAGTGTTACAAAGTGTGGGATGGTATTAAACTTAGCGTTACTTTTAAAATTTTTCAAGAAGAAAAAATTTAATTTTTAAATTGTCAATTGTTTTAAAACGATAGTTTCAATATTATTTTAACATTCTACATTATATTATTGCTGTTATTTCATCATTTAATAAAATAATATTTCGAATTTCGGGGTATTCGAGACGTTCATATTCATCGACGTCATAAAATTTCGGAGTTTTCATGCATTTTAAAATGATTTGGGGAGCGGTTGATAGTAGCGTTACATAATTATCGAAGGGGGATTTCAGAATAGTGTTACGAGGCGTTACAAAGGGGGCCAAGTTTTTTTTTTCTAAATATGCGTTACGTAATTTAAGGACGACTTCTTATTTGTTTTTGCATGTTATTAATTATACAGTTGCACTTCCGGTTTCAAGGAATGACGTCGGAGCCAGCCACAATGCAGTACAGCTTTATTTGCTATTTTGGAAGTTTCAAATAGTCCAGTTCAATTATGTTTACTAACACGTCTCCTATGTAACAGGCATCGAATCTTTAATCATATTTAGTGCGATCCCGTCCGTAGAACTTTTTATTTTTTTAAATTGCTAATCGCTTTGTGCAAATCTTGTAATTGATTTGGGGTAAAGTACGTGTCACAGTTTCTTTCTTTATATTGTTATAATCGATTAAATTATGGCTACTGATGCTCCTGTTAATTTGTTCAACACTACTAATAAAATAATGATTAAAATTTTCAGAAATTTCTTTTGGATCATCAATTTGTTTTTCATTAAAGCTGATGTAATTAAGGTTGCAAGAATTTTTATTCTTTATTAAGCATTTCAACATGTCCCATAGCCTGCTAGGATCATATCTAAGATTATCGATCTCACGTTCATAATACTGACATTACCCCACTCGAATAATTTTATTGTAATGTATTTTATTATGTTTTAACCTAACCAACGTACATAAGTCACTTCGCCGACTTTTCAAATATCGTCTTTATTGTTTCGTGTCGGATTAAAACTAAGTGTCACAGTTTTATAAATGTTTTTGCAATTCAGATATAGGGAAAGTAAAAAAGCATTTAAAAACTATTATTCGATTTGTATCACTAATAAATATTTAAGATGAACAAAATTGATGATTTCTAATTAGAATACCTATGTTATAAGAAAAACGTTTAGGGATAATGTAATAATAGCATAACAATATTAATAATATATTAAGAAAGAGTAAAGTTTTAAAATCAGTTTAGAAAAACATTAAAGGTCACATACGACAAGGTCTTTCACACGAAAATTACTTAATAAACTTTACGCTAATTATTATTATTTAGCAATTAACGCAATCGCGATCTGAATTTTAACCTTGCAATAAAATCGCTAATAAATTGAAGTGTGTCTGTATCAAATTGGTTTAGTACTAAAGATGTATACCATACATACAAGAAAGCAAGTTTATTAGCTCAAATCTGCTATTTCTAATCGCAGTCATATATAGAATAAGTTAATATAAAGTACTCCATGATGCACATGGCACGTAAACTTAATAAGAAATAAATTTAACATTAAAAAGTTAAAATAAATATCCATAGATATTGTTAAATGTATGAACAAATCCGTTGTTACGAATTGCATACCATTGCTTGCCATTTTTTATCTATTCACAATTATAAATCATAATTTTCCTTAAATCAACAAGTAAATTCATAAATATCGTTTTGTGTGGTTAATTTCATTAATTTGTTAATTAATTACTATCGTAAAACACTTTGTTTATTCCTTTCCTGAGAACAAAAATGTATAACCCAAAATAATCCTTCAAATATCTGCAAGTCCAACTGATAAAAAAAGGTGTACAATTGTACATAAGTACTTTATTCCATATATATATTTAATCTTTTTTGTAAAGTTAAAAAACTCGTATAACCCACTTCTTTCCAGAATATTTAATATTAGCTTTCATATCTAAAATTAATTACCTTCAATAACAATCGTAAAATTAAATTAAAACGTAATCACACGTTTATCCAGAACAAAGAAAGTGGGAAGCTCTTTGATTACGATATGAATAACTTTATCTAAAAGAAATAGATTTAAAAAACTACTGATTACAATAAAACTATTAATAGTAAATATCTATGTAGATTATCTAGTTAATTATTACACATTTTCTAATATGATGATCGCTTTGATGACCAATTAAAGCGACACCACTTGTATATATTATTTGTTATTAGGAGTACTGAATTAAAAACTAATAGTTTGATAAACAAACCGTTACCTAATTGATTGGTCGGCAGTAAATTGTTCGCCTACATTAACGGTAATTTCATTGATGAATATTATTAAATAGATCTTGATTACTTTTTTGTGCGATTTTTAAAATAGTAAACAATAACATTAAACATTTCGATATAGGAAGCAGGCGGTTAAATATACGGTGTGTTTCAGTGAAAACTGTCCACCTTAAATAGGTATCTTTAAAAAGAAATTCTTGAACACGGCTACTTTGAATATTGAGGGGGACATTATAGAGCGGAGTTACCTATATAATTAAGTTATGTGCTTTTACCACTAAACCAAACTGGTTTGTGATAACATTTCGTGCTTTTTGGTGTTTAATATTAATAAATAAAATTAGAATCTTATTTAATTAAAAACATGTTTTGTTACAAAACCACCTATACAGACACAAACTAAAAAAGTTCTAACTAAAAAACTAAAAAATTTTCCGCTCTTTTGCACGTTTAATTTGAAAAGAAATCATCTAAAGGTATAAATAATATTATAGGTTATTTTGATTACTTAGCGTCATATAGTTAATATTTTGTGTATAATTTCAATATTTATATGACTAATTTATTGTATTCCTAACTCAAATAAAACCGGCGGATTTGAAGGAATTTCATCAGAAATAGTTTATTTCTAGTCAGAAATAGGCAACCCAACAATCGCCTGTGAGCATAGCTGATTTTCTACCTATACGAGCCTCATTTAATTTGTCTGAAAGTTTACATACATATGTTAAAATGTATAGGGTATCTAATACAACGACCACCAATAAAAAATAATTTCATAATAATTTATTCTTTGTAATGATCTTAAAGTTTCGAAAAGGAATGGTATATTTGTAGCCTTTCAACAAAAACTTATTTAGAATAGGATAGGATACCTAGAATAGCATTATCAGAATTTTCTAAAATAAAAGGTTTTACTAAAGTAAACACATGTATAACTAAATTCATTATAAACAATTCATTATTTTACAATTTTAAATTAGCTCTGTAACTGTATTGATGAATGAGGAAGCTCTGAGCGCAAGATATGTACCAATTTCGTTGATCTCCAATTATCATTAGATTCGTTTTGAATATTTTTGGTTTTGTTCTTTACTATAATTGCTAATTCATATTTAATCAAGAATTGAATGGAGAATGCTTTCAAGATAATTGCCAAATTTTAGATTCAACATGTAACTTTCTTAAACACTTCTACAGTAAATTCTTCTTCTTCGCGTGTCTTGCCCGATTATCAGGCGTTGACGATCACCATTTCAATTATTTCTTGGTATTGGGTTTGATCTCTTGCGGCTTCGAATAACTGTTCCGCTGTTAATCCGGTCCTTTGGCGCAGGTTTCTCAGCCATGACATTTTCTTTCTTCCAATCCACATCTCCCCTCAATTTTACCATTTGCCCAATTTTGCACATGCCCAAGATACTCCATTTTTCTTCGTTTTATTATCTTTAGTAGTTCTTTTTCTTTATTGATCAGATTTAACACCTGTTCGTTTGTCCTCCTTTCAGTCCAGGGAATTTTGAGGATTCTGCGGTAACACCACATTTCGAATGCTTCAATACGATTCATAGTATTGACTTTGAGCGTGCAGGTTTCGCAGCGGTGTAACAACACAGACCAGACATAACATTTGACGAACTTAGTCTTGTGGTTAACCTATTAATATTGTTGTGTACTCCATGAAGGCGTGTCTAGCTATCTGTATGCGCCATTTTATTTCTTCATCCGGATTCAAGGTTTTGTTAAGCCAGCTACCGAGATATTTAAAGTGATCAACTTGTTCTATATTTGTTCCATTTATTTGTAAATTATGTGGACCCATATCAATCTTGCTGACCACTAATAACTAGATTTTCTTTACATTTATTCTTAGTCCCATGCGCATACTTTGATCGTTTACCCTGTTTAACATCCTCTGTTGGTCTTCAATACTTTCAGCTAATATGGCTGTATCGTCAGCTATCTTCCCTTTTAATTCCCTTTTCTTCATGCAGTGGTTCCTTAAATATGTTTTCTGAGTATATATTAAAAAGGCAGGGTTATAAAACACACCCCTGACTTACGCCTCTTTTATTGAGAATGTCGTCTGTTGCTTGTTCTGCATCCACTTTTATTTTTGCTGATTGGTTCTAATATAAATTCTGCAACAATGAAATGTCTTTTCCATCTAATCCGATGTGCTGTAGTGTGTCAATTAGTTTCGTATGTTGGACCAGGTCAAAAGCCTTTTCATAGTCGATAAAGCAGATGTATACGGTTTGCGTACTTCCCAGCATCGTTGTAGTAAAGATTGCATACAAAATAAAGCCTCTCTTATTCCAAAGCATTTTCTGAAACCCATTTGTTCGTCACTTACAAATTCTTCGCATTTTGTAAAAATTCTGTTTTGTATCACTCTAAGCAGTAGTTTGAGAGTGTGGCTCATAAAACTTATTAAACTAAAATCCCCACATGATCTTGCAATGCTTTTCTTTGGTAAAGGTATGAATGTTGAGCGAAGCCATTCTTGTGGGATTTGGCCTTCTTCGTAAATACGGCTAAAAAAATTTGTTAGATTTTTCACATTTGCATCGTTAAGGCATTTTAACTGTTCCATTGGGATCTGATCTGGACCGCGAGTTTTATTACCTTTTGCCTGTTTTATAACTTTCTCTACTTCTTCTTTCATTATACTTGGTCCTGTGTCAGTTGCTACATTTCTTCTTGCTTCATCTCTACCATCATCAAAGAGTTTTATAAAGTAATCTCGCCACTCGTCATTCTTTTTATTGTTATCGAGTAGCCACTCTCCGTCATCGTTTTTTAAAATATAAGGACATTTTTTGCAGAAGTTGCCTGTGAGTTCTTTAATTTTCTTATGTACATTGAAATCGTCGTGTTTACGCTGTAGTTCTTCTAGTTTGTAACATTTTTCCTCTGTCCAGGTTTCCTTGGCTTCTTGAATCTTCTTCGTTTCGGTTCTTCGCTTTTCTACGCTTTTCTATCAGTTCTATTATTTCGTCCGTCATCCATCTTTGCTTCTTATGTTTTTCTTTCCTGACTTTTAATATTTCTTCTCCTGTTTTTATCATTGCCTCCTTTATATGTTCCCACGTTATCTCCACGTAATTATTTGACAGATCATTTTCTCCATCTCTTGATTGAGATTGTCGTTAACTTTCCTAGTAAACTGTTCTCGAATACTTTGGTTTTTTTAGTATCTGTATATCTTCACTTTCTACAGTATCTGCATGTTTAAATATTGTGACACTAGCACCACCTATGGCCTACTAAGTCAGACGCTGGATTTACACTTGCCCCAAATGTCTGGGGAAATGTAAACTTGTAAACTAAAACATTGACTTAAGGAAGAAATGTAATTTCTATTTAGAAAAAATCTATGTCAATTTTGTTTTGCTTTTTTAAATATTACTTTTATATATACCTATACTAACTTAGTGGTCCCCCTTAAAATCTCAGTAAATTCCTTGGTTAAGAAAGGAAATTACAAGGCGAAAAAGTTGTAGTATTGATATTTTGGATCGCACTTAGATACCCCGGTGTACCTTATTAGAAAAAAAATGTGTTTGAAAGATTAACAATAAACATTCCCCAAAATGAAAAGTACTGATTAATGGAACTTCCGGAAAACTTGGCCGTACACTGCAAAACCTAGACCAAAGATTAACATTGGCATACAGAATGGCAACAATAATTGAAACAAATTTTCATTAGCAACTCAAAAATATGCACCAAATTACAATCAAATACGAAAAGAATTATAAAAATATAAACAAATATATAGTTTGACAATTCCATTAAAATCAATTAATTGCATGAATGTTTCTGAGATAACTGAAATGAACATGTGGCAAAATGTGTTATATCCCATACACTTACATGACTTCGCTAAATTTATGTATAACAGTAAAGGAAACTACTTTGAGTAATATAAGGCGCCCGCAGAAATTTATGCAGGAGGGGCAAGCCTAGAATGAACGTCATGCTAGGGAGGGGGCAAGCCTAGAATAAACGACATGCTAGAGGGGCAAGCCTAGAATAAACGACATCCTAGGGGGCAAGCCTAGAAGAAACGACTATTATACAAAATTTTCAATAAAATTCAAATTGTTCAACTTCCGGGGGGGGCAATTTCCCCTCCTTGCCCCCCTTCCGGGCGCTTATGTAAGGAATATTCAAAGTATTGACATCTTTCAACTTAAAATAATTTTAGTAATTTTAATATAGTAATTTCAAAAATAAATACTATTTTCAGACACACCTATTGGCAATATTGGCATTAACTAACACCAAATAATCAATTTAAGAACGTAGCTGGATTTCTAATGCAGATACAGATAGCTATTTAAATCAATCTGTATGTTCTTAAATTCATCTTGTTTAATTAAATTGTTATTGTTAATTAAGTTTTATTTAATTTCCGACTCAGTGAAATTACATTCAGACTGTATATCACTCCTCAACCAAACCTTTGAAGTAATGTAAAACTATTCAATACATTACAATTACATTAAGATTTCATGCATCCCACTACTAGTACTCATCTTTTCTTTGTACTAGACAATCACCGGAACTAACTTCATCAGAAAAGCTATTGTGTAATTTGATATTATAACAATCATAACATAATAAAAATTCTTTACTGAAATGCAGACACTTGATGCAACTCTGAGCAAGAAATTATTCTTAAGGAATAAACTTGTTTTTCTGCTATTATACTGAATGATTTTGATTCCTTTATAAATGCAGAAGTGCATTTAATTGTATGGTTAGTATAGATTTATTAAGTTAGTCATCATCATTCTAGGTTAGCTGCAACTTTCTTATAATTACTATATTGACATCGGTAATAAACTCTGCAAAAAAAGACATGTTTGTCTTTGGGTTTTTGTGTCAAGGGAAATCTAATAAATGTTTGATTTATATATTAGTTATTGCTCTAGCTTTCGATGCAGCCATCAGCTTGCAATGTAAACTTCAAGAACCGACTGCAAATGTAAATTTATTTGGAATATTACACTTAAAACAACAAATAAAATAAAATAGAACAATAAGACAAATGTTATTTTATTTCAAACAAATTAAGTAATAAAAGATATGCTTTGGCTGGCAGATATAAAACATTTAATCAAATATAATTGTTTTATTATGTATTAGTAAATTGAATTTGCAGTAGTAGAAAATATGTTATATACACCTCTTTTAATACATTTATTTCCCCCTTCTATGTAAATTACACTTTACAGGCCTTTATGTAACTAAGTAAATGAGTAATTATAGCCACAGCCCTGTAAAACTTTACGGGTTCCTAAAAGAGACTTGTAAAATTTTACAATGCTCATCAACAAGAAGCTATGGCAACTAATGTGTTGCTTAACCACAACACCATGACAACGCCTAGCTATAAATTGTGCTACCGCCTTTGATTCCAAAATGTTTTTTATAAAAAATATACAATTCATAAAAAAATGCTGGTGAAGGTGGAAATAAAAAATTGTACGCGACACTCTTTGCAATTAATCGTTACTGGGCTAGCTGGATTATGGAGGCTCGCTCCTTCGTCGCTCTCCCCACAAACTTTCCAGCTCGCACGTAAAGATTAATTTACAATGCTTGGCACGTAAATAACTATTACAACCCTTACTACATAAATTACGAAGAATATTATTGGATGAAATAGGTCCTTTCTGAACATAACTAAATTTGCAAAAGTCTCTGCTTCAAGGGCATCAATTTTGTCAACCTACGCTACTGAGCGAAGCTAGGAAAGATTTTTTCGATCCGGAATCAGTCTGACAGGGTCACATGACATGACCCTAAATGTTGGTGCTCGTAATAAAAATAAATAAATAAAAGAACGCTATTCTATTTTTCTCTTATTTTTGGACACTTTATAGCAAATCATTATACCACATTATTGTAATACCACATAATACACATTAGGTTTTTAAAATTCTGCTATTTTCTTATTCTTTTTCATAGAATAAATTTAAAATACCAAATGTAAATAACCACACGAGTTTTTAAATTCTGCAATAAATATTAACACTAAATGTTTTTTTATTGTTTTATTTTTATATGTATGCTGCTCACTTTTGCACATCTAAACTATTATTATCTACGACTAATACATAACGTAGGTATTATACTTGCGGTTTTTGCAGTATAATGCCATATATTATTCGCTTAGGGATTAATGAGGAGGGATTAATAGTTGTTAATCCCGCTTGCAGTCCAATCACAGTTTCTCAAATTAAACAATACCATGGAAACAAAATACAAAAACTCAAAAGTGTCAGTTGGTGTCAGTGTCAAACGCGTACTGTGTATTGAGATGGATGAAAATGAAGAGTATTTTACCTGTACACCACCAGAAATTGCACAACTGGCTGCAACAACAACATCTACCTTGATACCGGAAACATCGAAATCAGTTTATAATAAAACGTACGCGATCTTCAACGAATGGCGTCTTCGAAAAAACGCAAACTCATTTTCCGAAAATGTTCTACTAGCCTATTTCGCTGAATTAAGTGCAAAATACAAACCATCTTCATTATGGTCATTCTACAATAATTAAATCTATGTTGAGAATAAACCATGACGTTGATATTGAAAAATATGGCAAACTACGAGCGTTTTTAAAAAGAAAATCTGAAGGATTTCAACCAAAGAAGTCTTCCACTCTGACCCCAGAACAAATTAAGAAATTTATTGACAAAGCTCCTGATGAAGTTTTTCTTTTACATAAGGTAAATGTACATAATATTTAATCTGATCTATTCAAAAACTCATATTCTTATTTGCTTCAGGTTATATTAATTGTTGGAATTATGGGCGCATGCCGCTCAATCGAGCTTTATGAAATGAATATAGAAGATGTGAAGGATCTTCAAACACACTTATTAATAACAATACCCAAGACTAAAACCAAAATTGTACGATCATTCACCATAAACAGTACGTTTTACAACATTGTAAAGAAGTACATCGATCTCCGTCCGTCACATGTAAAAATCAATTCATTCTTTCTAAATTATCAAAAATCCAAATGTACAATACAACGTGTAGGAAAAAACAAATTTGCAGACATTGGTAGACAAATTGCCAAATATTTAAACTTGCCAAATCCTGAAAGTTATACCGGCCATTGTTATCGCAGATCATTTGCCACTCTGTACATTGATGGAGGAGGCGATATAACTGGATTAAAGCGTCATGGGGGCTGGCGATCTACACAGGTAGCTGAAGGATACATTGATCACTCTATGAGAAACAAGACAACTACAGCAGATACTATTGCTAAACAGATAAATAGTAATGAAGCATCTTCTTCCTTTACAGCAACCGAAATTCCAAATATTTGTATTGAAAACTCTTCCAAAGTTATTGATAGCAGTTCACGAGCAATTCAGTTCATTAATTGTACAATTACTAATGTTAATTTTATTGGCAAATAAAGTTGTTCATTAAAAATTTAAAATTAATAATTTAGTCGTAGATAAAGTAGAGTATACTACTCGCAATAATGGCTACTATTCCCTTGGAATGTTACTCCCTCGCCGCTGACGCGGCTCGGGTCGTAAATATTCCGCGGGAATAGTAGCTATCATTATTGACTCGTGGTATAATCTACTATTGTTCCCTTATATTTTTACGTTAATTATTTTTTTACTAATTTTTGTTTTCTTTTTTTTAGTTATTCTAAGTACAAAATGTGATATCAAAATATCAACACATGATTTCAAATTAAAACTACATGATGTAGGTTATTTTAATCTTACGTTAGTGTAAGTAACTCTTCGCCTATATATTTTTTTATTTACTAATATTATTTATCTTTTTTAGAAATTTCGATAAAGCCGATTTTAAATTAAATTTTATTGTTCAACATCAAGATATTGTTAAAATTGTGCCACCATCAGTTAATATAAGTCCAAAAAATAGTACATATGAAATAGCTGTAGAAGCAACATCAGCAGGCAATTCAGATGTCACCACAAATGTAACAGGAACTAACGAAATAATTAAGTAAGATTATCTTAATAAATTCTTTTTGATTAGAATGTTATTCAAATTTTTTATTTCAGTGTAGATGATATATTTTTAAGGATAACAGTGTATAAAAATCTAGCTCTAGATACTATATCCTTAATTATAGGATGGCTCTACTTTGCAGCGTGGTCCGTTTCGTTTTATCCACAAATTTACATCAATTGGAGAAGGAAGAGGTAATTCAGCTCTGTTTAATTGTAATTCCCGAAGTTATCATAATCTTTATTCTTTTTAGTGTCGTTGGACTTAATTTCGACTTCCTTGTACTGAATATTGTAGGTTTTGTGATGTACAGTATATTCAATGTTTGTCTTTATTCTATTCCTGCAATAGAAGTAAGTAATTTTTTATATTAATACTAATAACTCTTCATTATTTTTTCATTTTTACTTTAACTGGTCTTAAATATCAAAATCTTATGTTTCATGTTTTATAGTGTTTAAATTAATTTATACTGTTTGACTTAATAAGTTCTCAATTATTTTTCATAATATAGTTACATTATTAAACTTTTTAAAAAATTTCAGGATCAATATTTTGCAAGATACCCAAGGGGTTTAAATCCTGTCCAACTAAATGATGTAGTATTTGCAGTTCATGCAGCAACAGCCACTACATTGACAATTTGCCAATGTTTCTGGTATGAAAGAGGTGATCAAAGAGTTTCCATAATTGCAAGAGGAATCTTAGGAATATTTGCAGCAATCATAGTTGTTTCTTTAATACTTGCCGCAGCGAAAGTTGTTATTTGGTTGGAATTTTTGTATATTTGTTCTTATATTAAATTGTCTATAACGCTAATTAAATATGTCCCTCAAGTAAGTTTTTTTTATTAAGACAAAATTTTTGTTAATTTAACATTGCTTATTTTTCATAGGCCTATATGAATTATACAAGAAAAAGTACTGTTGGTTGGAGCATAGGAAATATTTTATTAGATTTCACTGGTGGAATGTTAAGTATGTTGCAGATGATATTAATTGCACATAATTATGGTAAGCTATAATTGATGAAATACAATAATTTAAAAACTTTCAATTTGCACATTTTTATTTGCAGATGATTGGGTGTCTATCTTTGGAGATCCTACCAAATTTGGTTTAGGATTATTTTCTGTGGTATTTGATATTTTCTTCATTATCCAACACTATATATTGTACAGGCATTCAAATTATGAAGAGAATTAATATATTATTGTTTTGGTATTTTGTAAAAATACTGTGTCCAAAAACTCACTTTGTTTTTTGTACTTATGTATCTATTTATAATTTTGTTATCAGTATTCTTATATGTTTAAAATAATCAATTTTTATTGTAAATATAGCTAAAAAATAAAATATTTTTTAAATAAGTTGAACTTTTTATACAGTGTGTCGCATTTAAGATGAATACACTCCAGTAGTTTCGTTATTTTAAGGAGTAGAAATTTGAATGTTGGCACAGTGATACATATTCACGAGTTGCATTTTTGAGGTACTCAACTTAAATGTGAACTGTAAATCCAGCCTACCACGACCCTTCAAACAGGGCCAATTCTCGATATTTCGCTTCGCGTTGGAGATATCAAAAAAAGTTATTAGAAAAAGTTGTTTAGAATTCAATTTTGATCCTTAGTAGCAAGTCTCATGACAAAATTCGCACTTTCAGTTTTTTAGTATGTTAGCGTTAAGTCTGCGCACAGTTACAAGTTTACTTTTTAATTCAATAGAGTGTCATGGAAAATAATATTTGATTGAACGAAATGTCAATCAGACAAAAAATACATTTAATTTTAGTGGGTATAAGTAAAAGAAATTAAAATAATCAATTTTTGAAATGATTATTTTTTGTCATTTTATCATGCAACTTGCTACTAAGGATCAAAATTGAATTCTAAACAACTTTTTCTAATAACTTTTTTTGATATCTCCAACGCGAAGCGAAACATCAAGAATTGGCCCTGTTTGAAGGACTGTGGTAAGCTGGGGAAATCCAAGATGGCTACTTTAAGAATGACAGATTTAAAATGACAGATTCAAAATGACAGATTTAAATGACAGATGCAAAAAATGACAGCTGCAAAAATAACAAATTTAAAATGACAGATGCATAATTGACAGATTTAAAATGACAGATGCAAAATTAACAGATTTATACTGACAGATGCAAAATTGACAGATTAAAAATTGACAGACGTATAAATGACAGATGCAAAAATGACAGATGCAAAATTGACAGATTTATACTGACAGATGCAAAATTGACAGATTAAAAATTGACAGACGTATAAATGACAGATTAAAATTGACATACGTATAAATGACAGCTGCAAGATTTACAGATGCAAAAATGACAGATTCAAAATTGACAGACGTATAAGTAACAGCTGCAAAATTGACAGATTTAAAATGACAGATGCAAAAATGACAAATTTAAAATTGACAGATTCAGTACAGATTCAAATTTAGCGCCACATGCTGTGATAAAAGAAATCGGTAAAATTTATTAATATAAAATGATAAACCTTGGCTCCCTCTATTAACAATTAGCAGAACGTCCGTTAATACAGATTTCTTCATGACGCCCTCTAGTAGTACATAGTTTGTCGGTATTCCTTCATGATGCCATCTATTGACGATGCACAGGTTGTCGGTAATACAGTTTCCCGTCATGGATTCATAGGGTGTGGTAAAATGGCGCCCGAAGTTCCAAAATGTCGCTCGTCCAATCAGAGAACAGCAGGCGTGTCATCCAAAATGGCGCTCGTCCAATCAGAGAACAGCAGGCGTGTCATCCAAGATGGCGTCGACCAATCAGAAGCAAGGGGAGGAGCTACAGGAGTGGGGGTAACCAATTAGAGCGCAGCAGGCGTAGCCAAAAGTAGGAAGAGTGGGGGGTGTGGCAAGTACCGGTATGTCTACTAGCAACCAATAAAAACCTACCCGATTAGTAAAATCCAGAGAATAAGCTCTTCCTAGAAAACTTTACCAGCCATTTTAATAGGATGAATATCTTATGCATTAGTAAAAGATTACAGAGACATGATGTAAATGGAATTTGATAAAAGCAATTAAGCTATATAAAGTAAAATATAACTGAAATACTATCGTTACTAAGAATTTAAATTTGAAATAAATAAATTTGAAAAAAGCAATTAATCTATAAAGTAAAATATAACAGAAATACTACCGTTACAAATGTAGTTTTAGTTTGATTAGGTGCCGTATTGGCACGGCGCACGCTGGGACCAAATGCACCTTTTAGTGGTCAAAAATATTTTCCTTGCTTATTTTGCTTTTTAAGATTTTTGTTGTCATGTGTGGCCACATACACCATAATAGAAGCAGAAAATAGAGAAAGTATATAAATTTTACATTGCCATAGCAAGGGTAATATTACTGCTTCCGATTCATTTTTAAATTAACGCAACGATTAACTATTCCCGTGTAAAAACGTAACAATTAATTTTCTTACAATATTAGGATGTATATTAAATGATTCTAAATACTACAAATTTTAAATAAAATGGCTTAAGCATACTATTTAATGTACCGTGGACACTTTATGTTGGAAATTTAACTAACATTAACTGAAATGGTAATTACAAAAAGAAGCACAAAAATACTTAATCTTTTTTTACTTGAGAAGTAGTAAAAAGCTATATAGAATAATGTTAAGCCAGATTTACATTTTGGACTAGTACGGACTATAACTATAGCTCAACAATACTAAAAAGCTTTCATAGATTTACAGAAATTCGAAGTATTTACTTTTAAATTTTAAAGAAAACCTAAGACAATAAGTAATTTGATTTCTACTTATGTCTTGGAATAGAATCCATGCTAAAAAACACCCCTAAATCAACTTTAAAATACTATCTGACAATACTTAAATCAAAAGTGATTTGCAATGACTACACAACCGCACTTGGTAACGTTGAGATTCGAAATAAGCAAAAATACGCCTGCGTTGTTTTATGACTTTTTCTTATGCAGACCCAGTTAGCCTGATGATCTTTTTTAAAAAGTGCATGCCAAAAGTAAAATATTATACAACTTTTTAAATTCATTTTTGGCCAGCAAAATGGGCAAAAAACCCAGTGTGAGGCATCGAATTAGCTAGTGCTTAGGTAGTTCCAAGAAAGAATCCTTGGAACTATTTTATAGTAGTATTCTATTGAAATAGTTTAACCCACATTTTTATTTACTAACCTTTATTCATTGTCCTCGAATATTAAAATGAATTCGTGGAAATTTAAAATTGGGAGATAATTCTTGGAACAATTTATTTTTTTAACTATTTTATAATATTATTCTATTGAAAGAATTTAACCCACATTTTTACTTACTAACCTTCATTCATCGTCCTCGAATATTAAAATGAATTTATGGAAATTTAAAAAGGGGGAAATGACACTTGAAACAATTTCTTTTTCTGTTAAAAGGTTTAACTATAAAATAAAATTAATTTTTTGTTAAAAGTTTAACTATTTTATAGTAGCATTATACTGAAAAAATTTAACCTACATTGTCCTGGCATATTAAAATTAATTTGTAGAAATTTAAAAAAAAGGTGAAATAATTCTTGGGACTATTTTATAGTAGTATTCTATTAAAACAAATTAACCGACATTTTTACTTACTAACCTTCATTCAATTGTTCTTAAATATAAAAATGAATTCGTGGAAATTTAAAAAAGGGAAAATAACTTTTGGGACAATTCTTTTTCTGTTAAAAGGTTTATCTATGTTTTAGTAGTATCAAGGGCGTACCCGACGAGGAGCAGGCAGCAGGGGGCGGCTGACCCCCTAGAAGAAAAATAAAAGAATAAAGCCCTCTTCAAGTTGATGCGTATGTGTGGCAGGGCGGGATACGAATTAGTATGCATTTTTTTGTGGTGACTAATAAATACAGTTTTGCGATAGTATTGAATTTTATTTTGAAAGAAATCGTCGTGTTTCACTTTTCCCCCTCCTTTGAAACTAATATGTGTTGACCCCATCTAGTTCAGATCATGGGTACGCCTTTGAAAATACTTGAATGCTAATGACCTGTGGTAATATTTTATCGTGCCAAACATCGTATTGACACGGGACCTACAATTTTACTTCCTATCCGAGAAGAAGGCATGTTTTTAATTTTTTCCGCGATGTAAAATTACCAGCTCGGCCGAAGATCGAACCTGCGATCCTTCGATTATGGAGGAAACATGCAAACCACTAATCTACCGAGGCTGGCACAACTGCAAGTAAAGTTAAGAGGATTCCGTACCCAAACTGGCCTTGAAAATCGGAACTCTTACACCGCTTGTCACATTGACAGTAATAAAGCAATAAAGTGTCGTAAACAGTAGCTTCGAACCCTTGTCCATAAGTTATAGTTTGAAAGAGCAGGTACCTAGTTAAATAAATCGGATTGTTTCGATAAATCGGATAAATCGTGGTTACGTTAGTAATTAATTTTTTTTTATCAAAACGCTATTTTCCTTTCCAAAAAGATATTTTCTATCGAAACTCCGACTAAAATGACCGTACGAACTTTAGAACTTTAATTTTTAATTTTAATTTTTAATTCTTTAATTTTTCCCAATTTGTTATCACCGTTTTTCTATTTCAAGTTTGCAAATTCAAAAATTTAACACGGCCATTTTGTAGAATTTATTATTCTCTTTAGAACTGTATAAATTTTATTATTACATTTTTATTAGAATATTTGCTATGATGTTAGAATGTTACATTGGAAATCCCATAAGGGTGATAGGTCCGGATGGCTCTTAATACATATCCAACTTCATTGCGTACAATGGTTGTTTTAACATCCAAATTAACAACTTTACAGTTGATTTTCTCGTTTTCTATGGTTAAGTGGCGAGATTATTTTGATTCGTTTTCTCTGAGTCATTCTGCACATTTCAATATTTTTGGTTTTTTGAATTCATTCTGGGACCTATATCCAATAATTACCATTTTCTTAACTAATCCTTAACCGGTAAGGTGGCGTCTGAGAGACTACTCAACTAGATACTCAACATCTTTCATTTTAGATTTTTCTAGTATACGCTATTGACACGTATCTGATTTGCGTGACGCACGCGCCATCTGCCAGGTGGCGGCGTAAGTAAATCATATACATATTTAAATTTTACGTTTGACATAATGCAAATAAAATTAACAGAACATAAGGATTGTGCCTATTATTTGCTATTATTCAGCGAAAAGCATGAGTATAATTGTATTGCAAGTAGTATACCTAATTAAAGAATTTAGATACGGGACAGGAATTAAACGGTTTGTCGTGAAATGTCTGTGATAACTGCATGCGGTTTTCAAGCTGTAAATACGAGTATTTGCCGAAAAAAAGGTTTATCGAAGGGTTAAATGTTAGTTAAAAGCCCCCTGAAGTCACGAAGCAGCTAATTAAAATATGATATAGTTAGTCATCAATTTGTTTTATGGGGTGCCCTCCCCGCATAAGTTTGTAATAACCGTGAATTCTTATAAGGTATGTCTTCCACAACATCCATTAATAGAGAAGACGAGAAAAAACAATTTTCATAGCTATGAAGGATTATCGAGAGTTCGAATCTACGACCCTTGGGTTATGAAGTAATCATAGCCTGTGTAACATGGCTGTCTCTGGGGATCTCTTTCGGAGCTTTCGGAGTTGTGAAACTCATGGGCTTCACAAAATTAAGGTAGCAGTCTTTGTGGTATACTGCCTCCTCAGCAACAAGATCGTTAATCGAGGAAAGGCGACCAAAAACTTCGTCACCCCAGGAATGCTCCCTCATAGAACACACCTCCCTGATACGATTTTGAACAGTTAAAGTCTCAACCGAATGTACAATTCTCTTTTTCGCCAAACGCTTTTTGGTTTTTTCCTTTGCACAATGTGCACAGAATAAACAATTGTTCTTGAATTGAATTTGGGAGCTGAAGAACTGAGCTGAGACGGCTCTGCCTCTTCCTTATAGATGTGGATGCCTCCTTGACATATTTTTTAATTGTATCACTTCGAGTGTAATTTTTTCGACAACTGGTGTGAATCAAAAGGGATGTCAAACCAAGGAAACTTTGGTGCTTGTCGTCTTTCCGTTCCTTACTTGCTTTAATAAGGCCCAGTATTCCCTTTTCTTTGACCTCACAGACGTCGTTATTTCCTTTAACGACGTCCTTAAGACACACTAGTAGTACTTATTGTAGAGATATCTGTTACAAACAAAAGTTGTGTGTGAGTAATATGATAAAAACAACTTTTTCAGAAAATGACAACATTTTACGAAAAAACTTAAAATTGCTGTAAATATTGACTCGTTGGAGATTAATTTGCATATGTATATATATTCTAAAAGGGAATTCAAGTATCTACAACTTCTTCCAAATGAATATCTTTTTCTGATAAATATTTTAGACGATATGAAGGAATGTTTGATGAAAAATGTGTGGTAAAATGATTTTTTTCGAAAATTTTTACCTTTTCGAGCGTGTAGCTCGAAAACGGTTGAGAATTCGAAAAAAACCTATAGAATAAAAGTGTTAGATAATCTTATGAACTTTCATTTATTATCAGAAAATTTTCCCCTGCGACGCACCGTTTTCGAGATATAAGCGGAAACCCAAAATTGGGACCTTTCCTCCCCCCACCCCTCCGGCTCGCCACCTAGACGTCAGGACTTTTGGTATGATCATACCCTAAGCACCCTGAACAAGTTTCTGAAGGAATTGCTTAGATACCTGCTCACGCACTCTACACCTCCTTCCTTGACTGGACTAAAGCGTTTTTCTCGTAACGATATGTATTTTAAACAAACCGTTTTTTTTTCTACAAACTAATTTCTTTTATTCTTGACTATTAATAACCTGCTAAATAAAATAATAAATAACCCAAATAGACCTCAATGACTAAGGGGGCATTTAACAGCCATCGTGTAGGGCATGTGAAAGAGGAGATCAAGGGAGAGTGACAATAGTAAAATAAGTGGCACTGTGAAAAAAGAAAACTTCTACACACCCATCGTTGAGAGATGTTAATGAGATATTTTGTAATGTTTTGATAAATTAAAAATGAAAATGCAATATAGCAGTAATATTGCACTTTTTTTTAATATTGCATAAATATAGAAATATTGGTTTTAATTGTCACATAAATATTGAAAAATATTACACATAGCTCAGTCAAAATAGAAAAATAGCTAAAAATTGAGGTAAGTCCTTGGATTTTTGCATAGGCCTTTCTTGTGAGCTGTTAAATAACCCCCTACGCTACCGCTTGTAGGTGGTGAGCCCGAAGAGAGAATGAGAGTAAACCACGCGCCCTAACGGTTTTTGACTTTGTTTTTTGGAAAAAATCGTTGAGAGCCGGACGCGATTGAGCTCCAGTCATCTTTTACCTAAGCATCTCTTCGGCAAAATCCATCAGCCGATATTATTGTTATTCTTGGTGCCAGTCGGATGAAAGTCTCGTATTGGCAACTTAATTCTTAGGAGAGTACAGTGTACTAGTCATTTTTTTATCCAACCCAATACGTACAAGGAATTTCGCCTTTTTGAAATCCTAATTTTCTTTATTTATAAGATTTTGGTATCGAGTAACTTTTTTCTAGAAAAGGAAAATAAGAAAAAACGAATAGAAAGAACACTTTTATTTTCGCTTACACCCCACGACATAACATCCGCGTGTACAACCTTTTTTTTGTTGAAATCATTTATTTTTCAAATCTGCTGCATTGACATTAATGATATTTTGTATATAATATATTATAATACCGTGATATCAAAAATTATCTTGGTTATGGAATATAAAACGGTTGTCTTAGTTTGACTTTCTAAATCTTGTATTTGTATTTGTACATTTGTAGGTTATTGATGATGTCAGTGTAGCTTGACAACGACAGAAATATTTTAAGAAAAAAATGCAAAAACTCAAACTAAGACAACCGTTTTATATTCCATAACCACCCTTGACCAAGATATTTTTTGATATCACGGTATAATTATTATATAATATATAATAATTATATATAATATATTATATATAATATAGATTAAAAAATGTTGGAGTCCGACATGTGAGCAATACAATCATTTCTATCGCAGGTCTCTAGGATCAACCGTTCTTGAGATATCAATATTTACGTTTACATTTAAAAACTGCAAGCAACGTCGTGCTCCACGAAGCAAATATGGCTGCCATATTTCAATCAAATGGAGTAAAAATAAAATGACAGTGGTTTTGAGCTACCAATACTTAGGGATGATAACACACAAAAAATTATCTTTTTTCGAAATGATCGAGCGACCATTACTGCATCACTTCATATGGGGGGGATATGATGGGGGATGACAAAAAAACGACCATTAATTTAATCCGGCAACCTCTATAATATCAAAGCCTAGGCATTTCTCGACTTATATTAACAATCAGAATGAGAAGAACGGTTTTTTTATACGGAAAGCCTCTGGGAGTCCAGTCTGACGAAAAATCGAAAATTTGTAAAATTGTAGTTTCTCGACCGTCGATTTCGACCATAGCACTGCACCGAGTTTAAAGCGTTGGATACTTAACCGACGCAGAATTTAATACTCTTTAATTCTTGTAATTGTGAAGTTTTCGTTCTATAGCACCGCTTTGAAGTTATAAGCGAAAAACTAAAAAAGGTCTGAAGATTTCGTGGTTCTTTTGATGCCCTCAGGTAAACTCAAGTCTAGGGACCGTGCAAACCTGGGATACTTATATTTGACGTCAAACGAAGCGATCGAAACGCTTTCCCGCTTTCCAACATTTATTTCCACCAACGGTCACTATCGGGTCTAATTTTACAGACCAAGAGCCAGCAACGTATTTCGAGTTGTCATTTCAACAGTCGTGAAAATTTGAGTATTAAATCTTATATACCTGCTGAACACTAAAAGTCAATTCTGGGAGCCCCCTGTGGCCGGGTTATACTACCCCAAAATTTCTAAGAGGGTGAAAAATAAGATTCTCTCTCTAAACCGCAGGCCGCTATATAACTGTCTCGCTCGCACTAACATGTAAACCTACATATACCTACTTTATTTCTTGTGTTAAAATTTCAAGATTTTTAAAATAACAAAAATGTCACTTTTTTAAATCGACATTTACAGCGTTCTGGCAATATTTATAAATAAGAAATAAATAAAGAATACTATCGAAAGTAACCTCCTGAAATTTCATGACTGTTACTTTAAATAAATTGAATCTTATTTCTCACCCTCTTAGTAATTTTGGGGTATATAACCCGGCCGCAGGGGGCTGCCAGAATCGACTTTTAGTGTTCAGCAGGTATATAAGATTTAGTACCTAAATTTTCACGACTGTTGAAATGACAACTTGAAATACGTTGCTGGCTCTCCGTCTATAAGAATGAATACCATTTTTTAAAGGTGTATTGTAGAAAATAAATATTTGTATAAATAAAAGGCTGTATATAAAATGGCACTTCTGTTTATGAAATAAGAAAATGACAATTCTGAAAGATTATAACCTATAAAAGTGATAGTGTTAACACAAAAGTCATTCTAAATATAATAAATTATTAAATTAAAATATTTATGTGTCATTTTTATTAAAATATTTATTTATTTATCCTAATAAAATAAAATGGCAGACCAAAATATTAAACAAGATCACATTCCAACTAATGAAGAAATAATCAACGAATTAACAAAAAATTTAGAAAATCAACAAATAACTGAAGATGCCTCAGCAACTTCTCAAGACTGTCAACAACAAAATGCTTGTGCAACTTCAGAAGTAGAGCCACCTGATAGTACCCCTAAAGATTACACGCCCGAAGATTTTGACAAATCAGACTCTGAGGAAGAATCAAAAACAGATTCTAAAGATCTTAATGATTTTATAGATGAAGAGCAATTAAAAGAAATTAATGCAGCCTTAACACCAGAAGAAAAAGAAGAACGAAGAACTAAAGCTTTAGAACTGAAAAAAGAAGGAAATTCGGCACATAAAAATGGGAATTATCTTGAATCAATAGAAAATTACACAGAAGCTTTGCGCTTATGTCCTTTGGAAGATTTAAATGATCGTGCAATTTTGTATTGTAATAGAGCTGCATCAAAATTATCATTGGATTATAAGAAAACAGCTATTCACGATTGTAGTAAAGCTGTCGAATTAAATCCTAGTTATGTGCGGGCATATCTACGAAGAGCAAAATTATATGAAGAAACTGACAAGTTAGATGAGAGCCTGGAAGATTACAAGAAAGTTTTAGAATTTGATCCTGGAAATCAAGATGCCTTGAAAGCAACAGTTCGATTACCTCCATTGGTAAATGAACGTAATGAAAAATTAAAAACGGAAATGTTTGGTAAAAAATCTTTTGAAGATTAAAAAGGCATTTTTAATTGATTTTTAATTTTTCAGGAAAGTTAAAGGATCTAGGAAATATGGTTTTAAGACCATTTGGGTTATCTACGGATAACTTCCAATTACAACAAGATCCCAGCAGTGGTGGATATTCAATTAATTTTAAGCAAAACTAAACCATTGTTTGTATTATTCTATTAAAATATATACTGTACATTTTTCTATAAGTCGTATTTCTGTTATTAACCAATTTACTGCAAATCTTAACATAAAAACATATCACAGCACGAGAAATATTGAGAGTTCAAAACAGTGTTGGACTGGGCCGCCGGGGAAATGCTCGGTGGACCCCCTGGAGACCTAAAACTGGGACCCCAAGAGCAATTTGCAAAATTCAGATGTTATTAACTTTTGACGAATAGCCAGACATCGTGAATACAAGAATATAACTGTCTGTTAAAAATTAAAAGTTAAATAATTTGTAATAGTTGTTGAAATTGAATAAAACCTTCATGGGATTCAGCCCTCAATTTATTTTTTACAAATTCATTAAGACGTTTCTATAACGATTGTTTTCTTTATCAAGACCTAGAATACACAAATTACAAAGAATTAGACCATTAGTTTTTCTTAATTCTATGCCTTGCTATCGTTAAGTGTAAGGCCATATGTACTTTACTGTTCTTTCATACACTTTTCTCCATCCTTTCCTATCATGTCATCTTTCTGATTTTTTCCATTAGTTTCCTTCTCTGTCTTCTTTGATTTCCTCATTCCAGTCTTCCCTTTCAGTTCTCGCCATCCATATTTACTGCATATATTCTGGTTACCAAACCATCTCAATTGTCCTTCTACTAACTTTTCCTATATTGGTTTGATTTTGAATTATTCTCTGATGGTTTCGTTCCTAATTCTGTCTCTACTTGTTTTGTTTTCTATTTTCCTTAAAAGTCTCATGTCCATTGCATAGATCCTTGATTTATTCCTATTTGTTATTGTCCATGTTTCGTTGCTATATAGCAGTGGTGGCAAACCTATGACCTGCAAGTCAGACACTGACCCACGAAGGATTTTTAAATGACCCACACGTTTATTATAAACTTATTTTTTATGTCAGAAAATAGAGAACAGACAATCGAAAATATTAAAAAATTAAAGTATATGGAAAGTATAGGTCCATCGTAAATAAAAGACGCTATTTAATTATAAATTCCATTTTTATACATCCCATTTCACACATTCCATTTTATACAATAATATTAACAAGAGTATCATCAGTCAGTAATACACTTAAATCAATCAATACTTAATACTATGTGTTTGGCATGGCAACCACCGCATACTATATGTAGTTTCCTACAAAGTACATATAAATATCTAATGTCGAATTTATAAAAAAATATTTCTAAGTTGATCTTGGCCAACTGATTTTCTATTGTATCACTGCAGCTGTGTATGACTCATCATAGAACAGGTACCAGAACCTAATACTAAGATTTCACATTAAATATTCTTTTATCAACATTATTATACATTCACATATCTGTAACTCTGTTTATTATTAAAGAATATTTTATAATATATATGTTCTTTTCTTTATTCCTTGTTTATACAAATATTTCAGTGGCAGAGGCGCCACTGGTCACCTGTTGCACTAATTCATGGGGTCATCCCTTTAATATCAATTTTTTGACATTGACCTTTATTTTTTTGCTCTTCACTTGCAAAAGTAATAGTTGTAGAACAAAAAGGAAACGTAAACCTTTTTAGAGGATTTTAAAAGTGAGAACCAAAAAAAGGTGTTTCCAAATTATTGGTACCCATTTTACCCTCCCCCCCAACCTTCCAAGTGACTTAGTGACCCACGAGATAGTATTAAAAAAAATGAACAAAATTTGACCCACTTTTCAAAAAAGTTCGCCATCACCGCTATATAAGTATTGTTGATCTTGCTATTTTCTTGATAACTTCAGTTTTTATATGTTTTGGTACTTCTCTTTTACCCGAAACTGTTGTTTTCATTATCTTGTATACTTTTCCCAGCTTTTCCCTTGTTTCTTTGTCCATGTTACCATTTTCTTCTATTACTGATCCTGATAATACTTGTAGCTTTCGACTTATTCAATTATTTTTCCCTGTATTTTCTTTATACTTGATATTATATCATGTTCTTTGTTTTGCCCATGATTATATCCATACTATACTTTTGTAATATCTGGTTTAATACGTTTAAGTTAAATTGTAGATTTTGTTCTGAATCAGCTAAAATGATCATGTCATCTGCAAACATTATTTCTGTCAATTTCACTTCCTCCATCTTCCAATGTCCCATTTTTAATTTTTTCATCTTATTTCTTATCTCTTTAATTAACTCGTCCAGCACTAACGTGAACAATAGGGGGCTGGGAACACATCCCTGCTTCACACCTTTTTCTGTTCTAAAATTCTTTGATTCTTCATTGTTTGTTCTGACTATATTTCTTATTTTGAACTTGCGACTTTTGACTCTTTTCTTTGTATTTTTCATAATGTCCAGTCTGTTTTGTACTTAGGTATTTTATAATTCTTTTCACTTCTTTATTCTATATGTACCTCTATATACATATATATCTTATTTGATATCCCACGGCACTCTTTGGCCGACTCTAGCACATTTTCTTAAAATTGTTCTGATTCTCTTAAGATGGATGTTTCCTAATGCCAGAGTGAAGTATTATTCCTGCACCTACTCTATGCCAAGTTTTATGGAATTCTGTATGGAAGTTTCTTCACACTGCTTCTTTGTGTCTTGAGATTGACAACAGTACCCTAAAACTTTGCAAAAAGTGGTGTAAGGAAACCCCTCGATAGAATTTTATAAAACGTCGCATGGTTTAGTACTTTACTTCTGGCAACAAGAGTCATTTTCTAGACCAGAAGAGGATTTCGAAGTAAAGATTGCGGAGTGACTTTTAACAAAAGATGAAAGTAAAGGAATTAATATGCGCGGGGCTTTTAGAAACAATAAAACTGGAAAAGTAACAGGACTGTGATAGTATGGGTAATATTGGAATTCTTTAAAATGTATTAAGTTTTCTTAATGTATTTTGTGTTTTTAAGTTGTCTTAATAAAGGACTTTTTCTGTTATTCACGTTACCTACTAATAAAAGTTCCTTTAAAAGGATCAGCGTATTGTAAATATAAATCAAACGTTGAATATTTACTATTTACTCTAATAGTGAAATGTAATTTTCTATAGTCATTGTTAAGCGAATATGTTGTATCTCTCAAAAATCATCTTATAAATATTAAACTGATAAAAATGATTGCATAATCAAATTGTATGGCAAAAATGACATAAAATAACAATTTTAATATAAAACAAAAAAAAAACACCGGATGGCATAACAATTCGTTTTTTGTTGATTTCTCAAAACTTACAGTTATGCAGATATGACCTTTATCCTTAATAGGGCAGAATAATAATCATAATAAACAAACTAGGAAAAATAGGTAGAGGACAGAAAGGCGTGGAAGCACGCTGTTGAAGCCATAGGCCACTAGACTCGAAACATTGAACTACATATATACATACATAATCTTTAACCCCTTATACCTTTCGGTGTCGAGGTGCCGGGACGCACCGAGCTGCAGAGTGGATATGTGGGTGTGAGACGAGGCAGCGGAGCCATGTAGGCAAGTACACTGCGCTCGTAGTTTACCCATCCGAGTACTTTCCGGAGTAAACTCGACTTAACTCTGTTAAGCGATATAACCACCCTGCCGACTGAACTACTGAAGTTCTTATTTAGAACCAAACACGTTTCTTCGAGCATCACTTCTTTCAATCAAGATATTTGTAACAGAGTCTCCGTCTAATTCTTTAGCAATATTTTTGTAACTATTCAATACTGTTATATTCTCTTAATTTGCTTGCATCATAGTACTTTGTAAACAAGCTTTTAGTTCGTGTAACACAAATAACGATCTTTCAGCTGTACATATGGATTTCATCAAAGATTGAAATAATTTGTTGCCTTCTTTAAAAATTACAAAAGTATATCCCAGCCTGACAAATAGACTATCTTTGTTAGATTTTCAATTTAGAATTGTTATTATCTAAAATATATTAACCATGTTAATGGGGGCTCAGCCCTCATTAAATTAAATAATTAACGGTTTGTTTTACACATGTATTACACTTGGATTTTTAAGAGTCATATTTTAATTATTCATGTTTTTAAAATAAATAATTTCTCATGTTTAGAATTTGTAAGTATAGTAGGGCAACCGATTAGGATTATATTTTTCTTGATAAACTATTATTCAATTTTTTTCTTAATCTTTATTTTCTTTTCATTTTAGATTGATGGGAACTGATGCATGTATCACAGGATGATTTATTAAGAATAGCACGTATTAATGTTCGATCTTTATTACCTAAGTTAGTAGATGTTGAACAAATTTTATATGAATCAAAGTATGATGTTTTGGCTATTTCAGAAACATGGTTGACAGAGGAAATTAATACGGATATTTTATAATTTCAAGAATACAGGCTAATACGTAAAAATAGAAGTTCAAGAGGAGGTGGTGTAGCATTTTACATGAAACGTAGGTTAAATTTTTCTGTAATTGTTGTAGGTAGTAATATTGAGCAATTGTGGATTACGCTGAGTCTTAAAAACAGCGAAAAGATCTTGTTGGATGTAGTTTAGAGACCTGAGAGGTGTAATTATAAGAGTTTCATTAACGAATTGGAAAATTCATTTATGTTATGCTCATTAGTATCACCAAATGTTATCTGTTTAGGAGATTGCAATATAGATTTTTTAATGATGGAAGATCGTTACACCAGATACTTTAATAACATGTTGGAGTGCTTAAATTTAACTCAGATTATTAACAAGCCTACTAGAATAAGAATCATAAACTTTCATTATTTATTGTTTAAAACCATCATACCCTACAAAGAGATCTAAACAAAATAATGAATTGGTCAGAAGAATGGTTACTCCCCCTTAACTACAATAAATGTGCCGTAATACAAATGGGCACTAATAACCCACAATATCCATACTACATTAATGGTGAACGCCTTCAAATAGTTACTGTTCAAAAAGATTTGGGTGTGTTCATGAGTTCCGATTAAACTCACACATATCTAAAATTGCAAAAAAAAAGTAAATTCCATGATATATATCTTATCAAAAATGCTTTTAAGGACCACTCGAAAGAAATGATATCCAAACTTTACAAAGCCTTTATTAGACCTAAAATTGAATTCGCAATAACAGTCTGGAATTCGTATTATATTAAAGATATAGAAACATTGGAAAAACTTCAAAGAAAGGTTACAAGAATTCCACTGGAGTTACAAAATTACAGTTACTTGGAAAGACTCAGTATCTTGCATCTTACCACTCTAAAAGAACGTAGAGTCAGAGGGGACCTAATAGAAACATATAAATGGACAAGTGGGTATTATACATGTGAAAATATTTTCAATACCAATCAAAACAGGGCTCTCAGAGGTCATTCTAAAAAATTGGAAAAGGAAAGGTGTAATAAACTGCAAAGAAGGAACTTTATAAGTAATAGAGTAGTTTATGCATGGAATAACCTAGAAGAAGATACTGTTACATCAACAACCACCAATCTGTTCAAAACCCGAGTAGATAACCACCTGAAGAATGCTTCAAATGTACTGGTTCACTACACTTCATAACTCATGTGTTCAATCAATTTATGTTTAAATCAAGAACAGTTTCATCGGTTTTCCACTTTCTGTTCTTAAGAATAATAATAATAATAATTATTAGATGTTATAATTGTTTCCAACATTGACTTAATTAAAAGATTTAGAGTAATCAATTGTAATTTATCAGATCACGAATTAATATTTTGTAATAGCTTTACTAATTCTTCCAAACAATGATCGACTGTGCATACATTTAGAAATTTTAAGAATTTTAGGTACAATGAATTTTATCAAGAGCTTCAGACAATTTCTTTTGAACAGTTATATTACTTAACAGATATTAATGACAAGATAATATTTATGAATACTATTTTACTACGACTGTTTGATAAATATGCTCCATGGTGTGCAATTACATTTAAAAAAAAACCAGCTCCTTGGTTGACAGATAATATACGGTTGCTTATGAGGTTAAGAGATAAAGCTAAAAGTAGTTATAGAAATAAACCAATAAAAGCCAAATGGGAATATTTTAAGTTGTTACGTAATTATACAAATAATGCTGTTACATGTGAGAAAAGGAGTTATTTTGATTTTCAGTCACCTAATGCATCGAGCAAACAACTATGGACAGAGTTGAAGAAATTAAACATCAATAGTAGAAAAGTTAATTGTGGTACTTTAGGTACAGATAATGTCGATCTATTTAATGACCACTTTATTAATAGTGTACCAAAGATTCCAATCGATCATGAAACTTTACATTGGTATCGAAATAATATTTTAACAGATAACATATTAAATTTTAATTCAGTTGATCTGAATGTAATTTCTAAAGTAGTAAACTCACTAAAAACAAGTGCAGTCGGCATAGATTAAATGCTAAAATCATCAAGTTATCTTGTCCTTACATACTACTGCAAATTGTACATATAGTGAATAGCTGTATATTAGAAGGGATATTTCCCGATAGGTGGAAAAGCACCCTTGTCTTACCACTACCTAAAGTTGTACAGCTTTGTGCTTTGAAAGATTTTAGACCTGTTAGCATTTTGCCAACACTATTGAAAATATTAGAAAAAATTATTTATGATCAGCTTACAACACATTTATTAAATAATAACTTACTGCCAGAAGTTCAATCAGGTTTTCGTCCTTCACGCAGCTGTGCAACTGCACTAGCGCACATTTCTGACGACATTTTAAGAGCGTCCGATATGGGCAAGTGCACTGTTCTGACACTTCTGGACTTTAGTAAGGCTTTTGATACACTCAATCACGATATGCTTCTGGCAATATTGCATTATCTGGGGTTGAGCAATGAAGCATTTGGGTTTTTCAGAAGCTATCTAACTGGTAGAGTTCAGAGTGTTAGATTGGATAGCAAAGTGTCTACGGCAATGAGTATATCAAGAGGAGTTCCTCAAGGCTCCATTCTTGGACCACTGCTGTTCACTATTTATGCGTGACTTCTGCAAGCAAATTAAAAACTGTAAAATGCACATGTATGCGGATGACACCCAAATGTATCATTCTTTTTATTTTGATGATGTTAATCAAGCTGTGAGGGATATAAATATGATTTAGATATCATTTTCAACTTGTCAAATAAACACGCATTGCAACTAAATCCAACAAAATCATGTACTTTATTCTTCAGAAACTAATATAGACAAGTCTGAATTGCCTGAATTAAAAATACATGATGCACAGATACCAGTGTTAGACTCAGCAAAAAACTTAACTTAAATTTTGATACAACTTTGCGATTTAGAGGTCATATTAGTAAATGTATGCAGAAAGCATTTATGAATTTAAAATTATTATATCCCCACAGACAATATCTTACCCAAAAAGTTAAAATAATGTAATGCGATTCTTTAGTACTGTCACATTTTACTTACTGTGCTCCTGTCTTTAATTTTTATTTAGATATTGATACATTGGGCAGAATACAAAGAATTCAAAATGCTTGTTTGAGATTTGTTTATGGCATAACCAAGTTTCAACATATCTCCCATAAATTGGTTAACGCTGGGTGGTTATCTATGAAAAACAGATTCTATTTGCAGTGTGCCATATTCTTTCATAAATTAATAGTTGAAAAGCAAACCGCCTTACTTATATAACAAAATAACATTTAGAACTGATGTGCATAATTTAGATCTCCGGCACAGGAGTCTGATAACTATACCACAACACAGAACGAGCATATTTGAACGATCCTTTACATACAATATTGCTAAATTATATAACAGTATTCCTCCATCATTAAAGCAATTATCAATTACCTGATTTAAGAATCAGTTACACTCAATTTTATACGAACAACAATCACAACTTTAACTTATGTATATGAAAATCTTCTTGAGATACATCTTACATAATTCACCCATCAATCATTTTCATTGAGATTTGGATATAAGGCAACTGTTGTTAATTTATTAACATGTAAGGTCAGAGTGGAAGAGCAGTATTGTACTGAATTCTCGCCTTGGGATTCTGCCATCAATATTATTGGTACCATTAGTTTTCTTTATAATATTTCTACTTGTGTAATGTGTAAAATTTATATGATTACAGAATAAAGATTATTATTATTTTAATAAGGGTCACAGCCTTCAAGCCACCACATAGTCGGTGCCTACGCCTGTAGAGATGGACTAGGCTAATATATACCTTAGTAATAATACAGAACTAAACAAAACCATCACGCTTAAAGCTCAACAACTTTATTGTGTCATATAAACTCACCAATACAATCTATCAGAAAATGTTACTGATAATAAAATATTAATTATGCAGTACATTACATAAAACTTATTCAACTCTTACTTATAAAAAAACAAAAAAATTAAATGCAAAAAATATTGAAAATAAAACATTACTAATCTAAACCATCATCTTCAGGGGGCTTAGCGTCAGCTTCACCACCAACACCTCCACCAAACGGTCCAGCTCCTGGGAATCCAGGAAAACCACCAGGGAATCCACCCATGCCTCCAGGGAATCCCATACCAGCTCCTTGGAATTTACTGGACAGTTTTGTAATTAAAGCCATTATCTTTGGATTCGACTGGTATTTTACAAAATTCGTTGGATTTAATGAAATATCCTGAAAAGCTGCAGCAACCTCTGGATCCTAAAACACCAAAATCAATCATTATCAAGTAATAAATATTATTGAATCAAACAACTAACCTTGAATGCTGCCATTACTTCAGGATCTTGTAATAATTTATAGAAATCTCCCATTCCTCCTGCTGCTGCTCCACCGAATTCAGGTGCAGATGTATTATTAGCACCAGCTTGCCCCTCACCTTGCGCAGCAGCAGCTTTAGCATGCGCGTCCTTTGCTATACGTATACGTTCAGCTCGATCCCTCAATTCCCTTTCAGTCTTTTTACGTTCCAACTTCAGTCTATGTTGCTCAATCTTTTGAGCTTTTGGTGTTACTTCTTTCAGCCATTCATCAGCTTGCTCATCAAAGTCAATTTTACAAGCTTGTCGAAGATCCTGGGCCGCCTTTTCCCATTCTCCTAACAACCTATGTGCCCTTCCTCTAAATTTATAACCAAGAGCTGAATCAGGATTCATTTCTAACGCTTTTGTGCAATCTTTAATGCAGGCGTTGGGTTTATTCAATTTCAAAAAGGACTGACCGCGTTTTACGTATAAAACAGCAGAGCTAGGATTCAATTCAACAGCATCGGACAATAAGGTTACAGATTTTTGAAAGTCTCCATCTGAGAATGCCGACATTGCTTCGATTCTCTTTTCATCAGCTTTATCTAATTCCTCTTCCGTGCATATCTTCGATTCATCGCCTACGAAAAGCTCTCCAACAACATCTGGTTCTATACATCCCTCTACATCAAATTCTAGTTCAGATTCAGTTTCTGATTGTACTTGTTCTTCTGTAGTTTCCGGTTCTGTTGTTTCGGGTTCATCAGTCTCAACGGTCTTCTTCACTTTAGGTGGACTCATTGTTGGAGGTTTTGGAAGATTTGCTCCAAGAGATTGTAAATAACTTTTAAAGAAATTTAGTTCAGGCAAATGAATAACTTCAGGACTTGCAGAGCAGAAGTCAATGAAAGCCTTCAGCTTGTCAAGGCTGTCTGAGCTAAAAGGGCAACTCATGTTTTTAGTTTATGATTTCTAATTACGCACTATGGCACCAACTAATTCTTGAACTTATATAACTACTAAAATATGTTGTATTAAAGCCACTACGATTACTTTTAAATTGTCGATAACCGGCTTTTCACGCTTTTAACCATTAAAATGACAAATTACGCAGTTTTCAGTAAACATCTCCAACAACGGGAACTGTTATGACTGACTGCGCCGACGAATATTCTCGAATTCTCCTTCTCTGTCAAATAAACCACAAACACATCTTTTATCTCTTTCTGCAAGATCAATTTTGGTTATTCTGCTGTTGCCAGCTCCGGTACGCGCCAAATTTAAATTTTAAGAAATTAATAAAAATTACATCTTACATTTTTTCATTAATAATTACGATACGGAATATGATACGATATGATCATATCGGGATATGAGTATTCATATCCCGATTATTTCCGTATGGAAATAATAACTGTTAAGTTAACTGTTCTTAAAGTCTAAATAAACTGTAAATACAATGTGGGTCATGTATGTATGTTCTTGGACGTTAAAACATAATTCTTTTAGGCCCTGCTTGAGTTGTGACAAAACACGTACCTGTATTTAGTTATTTATGTAAGTATGGTCATATTGGCAACATTTCACACCATAAGTTTGTACACCTTTTTACCTCCTTTTATTTGATTTATAATTATTTTTTTATTATCACAATTAGAGTTTTTATTTCTGTTTTTTTTTCTTAATAGTAATAATATAAATAGTTATAAAGTAAAAATATAATATTTAAAGCAGGAAATGGAAAATCTTGAATTGGAAAAGGTTAAATTTACAGCTTAAGGGGGCGTTATTGGCGCAAAATATTAGCGTCAAAATATAGCTCACGTTTTTCATTCAGTTTTATTTTAATAATCGTTTTTTTACGAAGATAACGTTTGATGTCGATTGCTAAACTGTTAAGGTAGTGTGGATGATAGTTTATAAGGAGTAGATATCTAAAATAAATTTTATAATCGTAGTCGAACATAGCCAATCTTGTAGAATTAACGTTTTTTAAAAAATAGCCATAATACAGTCATTATATCACTGTTTAATAGCAAAATCTATGAAAATGGATAAATGTTTTTGCTTGCTTACTTAGTATTGATTGAAATAAAATAGATGTACACGGCGCGAAAATTTAAATATGGCAGCACGAAAATCAGTCATTTTTAGTTGAATGCTTTCTGCACCAGGAAGCGTTGGGTGGTAATATTCGCGGGACATTTAAAAATAATTTAACTTTCCTAATCTTTTAACTATTATTTAATAAATTCCAGAAGTAAATGTTGTTTTTCTTTACTTAAGAGTATGTGACGGTTAATTTTTGAATAAACTATTTCACTCTTAATTAGTCCTGATTAATTTCTTAAAACGAATATATATTTTCAATATGTTAATATAGTAATACTTTTCTTTTTCTTAAAACCAGCAAGAACAACTAATATTTTTAAAGATATTTTGCAGTTTTATATTCCCCTTTCTGATTTCAACTACCTTAAATTATTCCTAGGCATTTAAAAATTAAAAATCTCAGTTAAACTTAAAATATTTTGAAAGTTCGCGCATGTCTGGCAACACTGTGAGCACAAATTTTAGTTTTAAAGAAATTAATTCCGTTTTGGAGACTATAGCGCCATCTTTAGGTGTTTATAGTTAATGAAGCTTCCTATTATGAAAACTGGCGGCGATAACGCGCCCTTAAGAAACTGTTTGAGATTTCTTTTGTTTACATTTTTCTGTTGGCAATAGACGTGATTGGCCACGTGATGGAGTATCAGGTTTAAGGAGGATACAGTGGATCTTTGCGGGGTGAAGGGCAAGAGAATATCTCCTATGCTTTTACATAATATAGGTTCCAACAAGAAATACCAATCGATGAAAAAATAAATTAACATTTTTAAAACTGAACAAATAATTTTATTATGAATTTTTATTATTTCTGTATATATTAAAATAATTTAAGTCGATTGGAGTGTCTTTGTTTAACTGTTAAAAGTGTAAATATAAATGTAAATAGGTTAAGAATCGCGGCAACACCGCAAAGAAATCAGTCGATTTTGTTGGTATATAGCAATGTTTGGTTTCAGCTTTTGGAGTTTGAGTTGACATCCTAACCTCCAAATGTCAATTCCAAAATATAAGTGTTTGAATGCTTTGTAATTTCGTATGCAATTATAGATGGGAATATTCTATTTTTTAACTTTTGTATTGTCTAAAGATTACAATCTGCTAAGCAGATTCACGAAATATATAGAAAATCGCTGAAGTTTAATGAATTTTTAAAATTAGTATGTTTGTATTACTGATTTCGTGAAGATTCTGATTATGATGATAAATTGCATTCATCACATCGCAAATGTAATTTTACATTATTAACGCAGAAGACTGAATTATTCAATATAATTTGATTAATAAAACATATGATTATTAGTTAATCCAATAAAATAGTCAATAGAATAAAAAAATAGAGCAAAAAAGTCTTACATAACTTTATTATAGAACGTACTAGTTTTTCAGAAAAAAACAACAAAGTTGGAAACTTTACCACCATTTTGCCGCGTTAATATAATAGTACGAGGGTGGTTCAAATATAAACCGGAATTTTTGAATAAACGCGCGAAGAAGTTAGTGTCGTTAAAGTGGCTGTACTGGATGTTAGATTGGTCTGTTACAAAGCGTAGAGAACAGCTGGGACCGCGTAATTTCGCTTGTCAGTGTAGTTGTAGCCATGAGTGAGAAGGACGTACCAGTGTCTTGCGCAACGCATTATTATTCGTTTTTTGGTCAAAGATAATGTAAAAACCGCGGAAATTTATCGGAAATTGCTCGAGCAGTTCGGGAATGAGTGCCTCTCCAAGACTCAAGTGTATGATTGGTGTTCCGCTTTTCGAATGGCCGAGAAGTGGTGGCAAACTTGCCACATGCGCGGCGCCCCAAAACAAGCGTTACCGATGAGAACGTCCGCGCTGTAGAAAAACTCATTTTGGGAGACCGACGCATTACTGTATGCGATATGGCTGCACAAGTGGGCATCAGCATAGGCAGTATTGAGCAAATAATTCATGAACGGCTCGGTTACCGCAAAATATCAGCCAGATGGGTGCCAAGACTTTTGAATTTTGACCAGAAATTCACACGCTGGGAAGTTTGCACGCGTCTCCTGCAGCGATATGCAGACGAAGGAGACAATTTATTGCAGCGCATATTCACCACAGACGAGACTTGGGTGCACTACTATACTCCGGAGAGTAAACGCGCGTCTATGGAGTGGAGGAAGCAAGAGGAAGGCGCGCCAGTTAAAGCGAAGGTTACACTGTCAGCGGGAAAGGTGTTGTGTACCGTGTTTTGGGACATGAGAGGAGTAATTGCGGTCGATTTTCTCACTGAACAACGAACTGTGAACGCGCAGTATTATAGTAACCTTCTAAAACACACGGTGAAACCTGCCTACAGATCGAAACGACGCGAGATTCCAATCCGAATTGCGATATTGCTGCAAGACAACGCCAGACCGCATACAGCTCGGCTTACGATGGAAACATTGCACGAATTGGGTTGGGAAACACTGGAACACCCTCCTTATAGTCCCGATTTGTCGCCATGCGACTATTATTTATTCGGTCCATTGAAAGAGGCACTTGGCGGACAGCGATTCAAAAGCAATGCGGAGGTAGAATCTTTCGTGCGCGAATGGTTACGTGACAAGCCGAAAGATTTTTACGAAAAAGGCATCCTAAAGCTTCCGGAGAGATGGCAAAGTGTGTAGAGTGTGACGGAGACTATCTAGAAAAACTGTAAAACATTTCAGCTCTGTAACTTAATAATAAAATTTTTTACAGCAAAATTCCGGTTTATATTTGAACCACCCTCGTATTATGGCACTTTGTCGGCAGATGCATCTCATCTATCACAACAACAAAACTTAATGACATTTTATCGTATCGTATGTCGTTTCCGCGTAAAATTGAATTATTTTTACAAATAAAAATTCATTTTACTCAATTAAGAAACGTGACAACCCTGTAAAGTTTGTAATAAAATTTGCTCCACATCCGCACAAAACGCTGATCTGGACGTTTGTTGACATTGAAATAAAGCACGTTTTGCTTACAACCTTGCAATTTAAGAATATTTGGGTCAATGCCTGATCACAGCTTTGTAAATAATATCCTTGAGATAATACTGAGTTTGTAGTTCGTTGAACTTTCAAATAATAATTTGTCAATAATGCAATTCGCAACTTTCTGGTAATTTAATAACAGTTTTTGATGATTTTATAAAGAGAATAAATTAGGTAATTAGGTTAAGGGACACCTTGTTTTGGCTACATTAAAAAATCTTTAATCTTATTGGTTGCGCTTCACTAAATTTATATTTAACACTAACACGCACATTGCTAAAATTACATATACACATCAAGTTTTCTTAAAAAAGAACGCATTCATCAAAAAACAGAAGAAGAAAAGTGAGTGACAAACAAAAGTGACTTATTAAGTTAATATTAAAAACTTACGCTGAGAAAGCATTTTTTGCGAAGAATTAAGAAAAAAGCCGCATCACTAATAGAAGAACTAATACAGTACCAGCAAACAGCTTCATCTACAAAAGAATTGAACAAACCTCAGTCTCGACCCAATAAAAAGAGCAAGTAAGTCCATCGTACGCATCATTAGATGGTCCAGCGTCGCCGGATTTGGAAGAAGCAGTGAGACATACATTAAATACTACTCTTACATCACGCATACTTACATAAGTATTCAGTTCCATTTATTATACGCAATCATATTTATTCTATTTTACGCCATACTTTTTAAAATTCAAAAAGGGATACATAAAGTAGCGCTGTTTATTGTTTTTTTTTTGTTAAGCTGTTTGAGTTTATTTATCATTATTCCACGCTATTTAATTTAACTTTCATTAAACGCTATTTAATTGATTAATACCGCGTTAAATAAAAATATTATTGCATATCTTTCATTTTACTTTCATCTGTCATATTTCAGAATTGTCATTAATTAATTTGACAGTGTACGTCTTCATCGTGGTTGAAGGTTTGAAATTGACATTTCAATTCCATTGTGTTAAATATTCTTTCTCATATCGAATTAAAAATGCCAAACCAAGATACTGAGGTAGTTAACCCGAAAGTTAACATGCTTTTACTAAAACAACAAAGCTTATTTAACATTTTGCAAAACGCATACGATTTAAGTACCAAGATCGACTCGGCAGTTGTTAAGGGTCAATTTCTGATTCGTACTCAATCTTTAGACAATGTACGTAAGGAATACATGGATGTTTTGGAACAACTATGTATTCTGCAACAAGAGGCAGGGAAACCTTTCAATTTCATTCAACATGTAGAGTGTTTTGACGAATTATATTGCAACATTAAACATACTGAACAAACTATTGTTTCCACAAATAAAAATTATAATTTTGAGAAGAAACCCGAACTACCTAAACTTAAGTTGCCTGCTCTTGAATTAAACGCATTTAATGGTGATGCTATGCAGTGGAATGTATTTTACGAACAATTTAAATCCATGATCCATGATAATAAATTATTATCAGACGCGCAAAAAGTTAATTACCTTGTTTCTAAGTTATCAGGAAAGGCTTTAGCTACCGTTGCTGGTATTCTACCCGTGGCCTCCAACTACACTATTATTTGGGAAACGCTTATTGACAAATATGAAGATAAGCGATTTTTAGCATCTCTGTATTTCGATCAAATGATTAATTTTAAACCTATAACTAACGCTACTTCTGCTGCTTTAGATATATTTGTTGAGAAGTATTGCGCAGCCGTTGCTGCACTTAAACGCATTCAATTACCAGATCTTGCTGATTTCTTTATAACGCATCTCGCGCTCAAACGTCTTGATAAAGAGACTGTATGCACATTTGAGTTGCATAATCGCAATGAAAGCTTACCAACTTTCACTACGCTTGAAACATTTATTAAACAACAATCGAAGATATTGTCTCGTTCACGCATTCAAACATTAAACGCTAATACGCCTAAATCTCCGTTATTGCCTTATTATAAGACACCGAGTTTAAACACTGCGAGGCCAGCATTGCCTGCGCTTCCATATAAACCGAATACACATGCTCTTGTTGTTCAAAAGAACCCTAATAACAATCCTGCAAAAGTTTGCATCCTTTGCAAACATGAGTGGCACCCGCTTTATCGGTGCAGGGATTTCTTGAATTTAAACATCTCTGATAAAAACAACCTAGTTCGCAAAAGTGGTTACTGCGTTAATTGTTTAGGTTTCCATAAAATACAATTTTGCAAGTCTGAAAGTCTTTGCAATAAATGCAACAAGAGTCATCATACATTGTTGCACAATGATTATTGGAATAGATTCGCTTCTGCAACTTATACTCCTGTCACTATCAACGCTACAACTGAAGTTAACTCTAAACAACCTAACGCAACTGAAGGTAATTCCAGTTCGATTGTAAACGAGAATGTCAGTTTAATTGCTTCTTCTCAGCAGAATACTGTTGTTTTACCTACTGCTTCAGTTGCCACATACAATAACATAGGTAGACGCATGATGATACGCTTGCTAATAGATACCTGTTCTATGTGCAATTTCATTACCGAAGAATGTTGTCGACGTTTAGGTCTAACCATACATCGAACTTTTTCATCAGTTAATGGTATAGGACTATCCACGCGTCCAATTAAGGGACGTGTTACATTGACATTTGAATCTCAGTATTACCCATCATGTAAATATGAAGTAAACGCGCTCGTCATTGATCAAATTACAGATCCTTTACCTAATCTTAATGTAAACATAAACAATGTATCATATCTAAATAATTTGCAACTGGCAGATAAATTCTTCCATGTTTCTTCTAATATTGATGCACTCTTAGGAGCTGAAGTTTTCACGCATATTTTAGGACAGCAGAAAATCTGTTCTGATTCTTCTTCATTAGTCGCTATTGAGACCACTTTAGGATTTATTATTATGGGTAATGGCCAATGCGAAACACAATTAATTGACCCTCAATATTCATTTTGTACTACTCTAGATTCCTCTCTAGAGACTCTATTACATAAATTCTGGGAAGTAGAAAACGTCCCAGACAAAACGCATTTTAGTCCAGATGAGATCGAATGTGAACAATTTTTTATAGAAACATGTACGCGAGACGACACTGGTCGTTATACTGTGGCTTTACCGTTTAAACATAGCACTGATGAGCTAGGTGACTCTTCTCAGATAGCTATGCGTCGCTTTCTTTCTTTGGAAAGAAAACTCGATTCAAATGCTGAATTGAAAGCCGGTTATAACGCTACGATCCAAGAATATATTGATAAAGGATTTTTATACAAGCTTGACAACTGTTCCAAAAATGATAGATGTTATTACATTCCACATCACGCAATATATCGCGAAGATAAGCTTACTACTAAGACACGCATTGTACTAGATGCTAGTTGTAAAACAACTTCAGGAAAATCGCTTAATGACATTCTTCACGCAGGTCCTAATCTTCAAACAAATATTTTCGATTTATTAATAAATTTACGCCTATTTCCCATTGCATTATGTGCAGACATCGAAAAGATGTATTTTCAATTGACGCTGCACGTAGATGATCGCGCATTTCAACGTATATTCTTTCGTTTTAATTCTTCAGAGCCTATTTGCACTTACGAGTTCAGTCGTGTTTCATTCGGGGTGAAGTCATCGCCATATCTTGCGATGCGGGTAGTTAGGCAATTGTCTCAAGACGAAAAGAATAATTTTGAGTTGGCTAGTGATATCATTCCAAGGGACATGTACATGGATGACTATGTAGGGAGTGTAAAGGACATCTCAGAGGCTAAGTTGGTTTACAAACAAATTGTTGATATGTTTTCTACAGGAGGGTTTAATATAGTGAAATGGCTGTCAAATTCTCCAGAAATTATGCAATATATCCCGGAAGCTAAACGAACGCCAACTGTTGTAGATTTCGATAAAGATTCTACTACAACTAAAATTGTAGGTTTAAAATGGAAACCTTTCGAAGACTACTTTTATTTTTCCATTCAAGTTCCTGACGCAAAATTTACAAAACGCAATATTTTGTCTGTCGTAGCAAGGCTATATGATCCTCTAGGTCTGATGTCCCCGTGTGTAGCTTATCTTAAATTATTAGTTCAAGAATGTTGGAAATTAAACTTATCATGGGACGAAGAAGTACCCGAAAATATACGCAGTTTATATGCTCAATTTTTATATGAGCTTCCATTGATTGAGAAATTGCATATTTCGCGACATATTGGTGTTACAGATAGCTGCCATATTTCATTATTAGGTTTCTCTGACGCAAGTGAACGTTGCTATGGCGCCTCAGTTTACATTCGAGTCGCTAATTCTCAAACTGAATCTGGACACATGCAGTTACTCTGTTCGAAGTCTAAAATTGCTCCTTTGAAAAAGGTAACATTAGCACGGTTAGAGTTATGCGCCGCTGTTTTATTAGCTACGCTAATTAAGTCTGTTTCAGATACAATTAGCAAACGTTGTACTATTGCTGAATTGCTAGCTTTTTCTGATTCTACGGTTACGCTTTCCTGGGTGCATTCATCGGCATTCAGATTTCAAACTTGGGTTGCAAATCGTATTGCCGCTATCCAAGAATTACTGCCTTCGCGGCATTGGTTTCATATTGCAGGAACAGATAATCCTAGCGATGTTATATCGAGGCCTATTACACCTATTAAACTATTAGATAATTCAATATTTTTCGTTGGCCCACAGTGGGCCACGCTTCCACGCTCAGAATGGCCCGTTCAGTCATTTAATCCGAATTCAATTAATTTACCAGAACAGAAAACTTCTGCTCTAGTCATTGTTAGGAATAATAAAGTCCATTTCCTAAATAATCTGATTGAACGTGTTTCTAATTTTTCCCGACTTCTACGCATTTGTATTTATGTTCTACGCTTTCTTAGAATTCTTCGCCCACGCAATATTACAGTCCACGAACTCGATTACGCTGAAACATTTATTGTTAAGTTTATCCAAAATAAACACTTTGGTCTTGAAATTGATTTACTGACCAATACAAATAATTGTTCTCCTCAATTACGCAAACTACGACCATTTTTGAGTAATGGAGTACTCCGTGTAGGTGGACGTCTTTCTAATGCTGATTTAGACTTCGATCAAATGCATCCTATATTATTACCCGCAAAAGACAAATTCACCGAATTACTTATTCAATATTACCATATTAATAACCTTCATACTGGCCCGCATTTATTACTTTCGCTACTTCGCCAAAAGTATTGGATACTAGGCGCTCGAAATTTAGTTAGGAAAATTACACAAGCGTGTAACGTCTGTTTCAGAACACGACCAATTTCAACATTTCCGTTGATGGCTGATCTACCTAAGTTTAGGGTTCAGGAGGTAAAGCCTTTCTGTCATTCGGGTGTAGATTACGCAGGTCCAATTAATATAACGTTAGCTAAACGCAAAGGCGTTAAAAGTCAAAAGGCTTACATATGTTTGTTTATATGTCTTGTCACAAAGGCTATACACATTGAATTGTGTTCTGATTTAAGTACAGATACATTTCTTTGTGCTTTTAAGCGTTTTATTTCGCGCCGCGGACCTTGTTCTGTTATTTACAGTGACAGAGGCACCTGTTTTATAGGAGCCAAACGCAAATTAGATGAAATGTACCATTTATTAAATTCAAATAATCATAATACTGCTATAACTAGAGAGCTATCAAATTTAAAAATTGAATTTCGAACTAATCCACCATTGTCTCCTCATTTTGGTGGAATTTGGGAGAGCAATATTAAAGCTGTCAAAACACACTTGTATAAAGTTCTTGGCAACCATATTTTAACGTACGAAGAAATGAGTACCTTATTAACACAAATAGAAGCCTTGCTCAATAGTCGACCTTTGTGCTCCCTTAGTACAGATCCTGCCGAGCCAATAGCTCTTACGCCTGCTCATTTTATTAATTTAACGCCACTTAAATCCTTGCCAGCCATTGATCTCAACGACATTCCTGATAATCGGTTAAATCGATTCGAACTGGTAGATAAGTTGATTCAAAATTATTGGAATCGATGGCGGAAAGAATATTTACATACGCTACAACCACGAGGAAAATGGGATTCTGCTTCTCCTCCTATAGTAAAGGGTACAGTGGTTTGTGTAAGAGAAGACCATGTTGCTCCCTTGCACTGGCCACTTGGTGTTATCCAGGAGGTATATCCTGGTAAGGATAATATTACTCGAGTTGTTCGAGTAAAAACCAAAACGGGTGTATATACTCGTCCAGTTGTTCGGATATGTCCGTTACCTACACAATAATATTTTGTTTATTACGGTTTACTGTTATTATTGTTATTGAATTATTCGAACTTTTATTTTTGCTAATAAATAGCGCTTAATTTGTTTTCACTGATTAATTTATTGTAATTTTTGTTCATTTGTTTATTAATTTATTCATTGATTTCATTTCTATTTAATTTATTGTCTTGTCATGAGGACAAGCCTCATACGGGGGGAATATGGTTGCGCTTCACTAAATTTATATTTAACACTAACACGCACATTGCTAAAATTACATATACACATCAAGTTTTCTTAAAAAAGAACGCATTCATCAAAAAACAGAAGAAGAAAAGTGAGTGACAAACAAAAGTGACTTATTAAGTTAATATTAAAAACTTACGCTGAGAAAGCATTTTTTGCGAAGAATTAAGAAAAAAGCCGCATCACTAATAGAAGAACTAATACAGTACCAGCAAACAGCTTCATCTACAAAAGAATTGAACAAACCTCAGTCTCGACCCAATAAAAAGAGCAAGTAAGTCCATCGTACGCAACACTTATGGTAATTAGGTGCCTTAATCGAATTTTTTTACATAAGATAGTATTTTTTAATAAAAAAAACAAATACATACGTCAAAAAATTTTGAAAATATTCCGGAAATTAATAAATATAAAATGTAGGTCAATTATTGTTTTATTTTTACAGTTAGTTTGTTATGAATCAGCATGTTTTTAACGTACAACGTACAAATTTTGTTTACGGAAAAACTGCGGATTACAATTTTCGTAGAATTAGTCACCCGACTAATCTGCTTTGGACGTTTATTATTTTTAAACAACGACTGTCATCATCAGTTTGTTTGATTTTCTAAAACAAGGTCAAGATCCAGCTGCGATTATACTTAAGCAAGGTTGCCAGATATGGCAATGGTTTTTTCTAAATTACTCGAAAGCCTATTAACATTGAAACAAATTTATTCAGACTTTTTTGTTCCCTTTGATGTCTTCTATCACCCCTTCAAATGAATGCGTTCTAACTCAGGACAGTATGTCATCATTCTCTTCTGTTATTTGAATTCGCGCACTATGAGGTGTTGCCACATCCCTACTGTCTTTCCACATATGTCTTGAAAAATTATTGTTTTGTTTACTTCAAATTATTATTGTGCATTAAAAGACACACGATTTCAAAAATATTGGGCAACATTGTTCTTCGAATATGTTAGTATGTCTTTTTAGTTTGTTATTAGATTCTCCACATTTCTTCATTAAGATTTTTAGTGAAAACTGCTAGAGGTTAGATGGTCCACATAAGAGCCTATGTTAAATTCTGGATGTTATTTTCCATTTTTCTCTATAATGGTACACACAAAAATTATAAAAAACCACCGAATAGAATAAGTGTCAAAGAACTCGAGGTTTAAATTTCACGTCATTCTCTAAATTTTTACATTTCGCTGTATCCTCCTTAAATTTCCAACGGCGTGGCGACGCGTGGCAGCAAATGGGGAAGACGCATAAATATCGCCGATTGAAGAAATTGCTGCATTTTCATAAACTTTATTATTAAATTAGTTATAAATGCATTAAACAATTACCAATTTTAAATAATTATTTTATCGAAACCTTAGGAAATTTAAATAAATTTACACTGCAATACTAGAGTCCTCAAAGGGAAGATACTTTCGTTACATTACACAGTTCCAAAGACGACCCACTGTTGGTGCTAAAGTAACACTATGTTAGAGCCCTGTATTACCTGACAGTTTGAAAGATGCTTTATTTGAAAGTTCAAATATTGTCCGTCTGTTAACAAATAATTAAAATGTTAATGTAGTTGGGGAGCAGGCATCTCAAAAAAACGCTTATTTAACGAGTAAAACTGATTATTATGTAAATTTTTCTGCTGAATCTGAACCTGGAGGGCACCTGTTGATATGAAATGGCTTTGACTCTTAAAGTCATTTTATTTCATTCCTTGTAAATGTGTTTACTCGACTGTAAAATTCCATTTTCATTCTCCCTTTTACGAAAGTGTAACTTTCTATCTTGAAAAGGCAACCGAAAGCGAATGTAAAACATGCGAGGTGGTTGCTAGCTATGAAAAACTTTCGGTACCTGGACAACGAAGTAAAACTGTCATTTTTTTTAAATATAACATTATAAGGTGGCTGTTGTCAACATTACCTTGGCAACAATACTGTTGTATATACAAACATTAATCACCGAGTCATTAATTTCTTTATTTATTTACGGTGGTTAATAAATTTCAAGGGGTGAATGAAAAGTTTAATACATTACACACTGCGAATTACCAACGAAGCCATTTGGACAACATGTCAACAACAACCAACCATCGGTGAACAGATCCAGCAACGACGATTGAGGTGGTTTGGCCATGTCTGCAGAATGGGTGCAAACCGAATACCACAAAGACTCCTCTGGAAACAGCGACCCGTCCAGTGGAGAGTTCAACGTACCGCGCCAAAGAAAACGTGGACAAAGCAAGTAGAAGACGATTTGAAGAACCGGCGTCTCGACCTCAGTCAGGCTAGAACCACCGCTATGGACCGGAAAGCGTGGAAAGCGATCGTAGAACAAGTCCGAAATCCTGCGGCACCTACAGCAGCGTACTGGTTGCGTGGGCAACCTCCTCCAGCCGCCAGCTAAGGATCAAAGAAGAAGAAGAAAGACACACTGCAAAAGCCCTTTCGCAGCTTGTAATGTAAATAACTATTCCAGGACTTATAACGTAATAGTTATTTATTTCATACTGTCCGGTAAAAGGGTATTTACCGGACTCATTTGAGTCCGGTAAATGAATTATTACGTTACAAGGCCGGTAAAAAATTTTACCGGACTGAAAATCCAATTTGAGTCCGGTAAAAAATTTTACCGGACTGAAAATCTAATTTGTGTCCGGTAAAAAATTTTACCGGACTGAAAATTTTAAATGCATTTTTTTAAAAAATGAACAATGTGAGGCAGTATGAAATAAAACGCCTTACGTCATACTTCCGGTAAACCATTACAGTAGCTCGTTTCAACATTCGAGACTCGGCTCCTTCGTCGCCTCGTCCCGAAACGTTTTCAACTCGCTACTGTAAACTTGGGTTTACCGGACTTATAACGTAATATACTATTATTTCATACTGTATCATATTATCCATGTTTACGGTAGTGATTATGGTCCGGAAAATGCGATTTTACGGTCAGTATGACTGTAAAATTTTTTACCGGACTCAAATAAAATAAATCAACTGAGCAATGCTTTAGTATTCAGTTACAATGAACACTCGTTCTATGTTTTGAATTCGACTAATAGTTGCCATAGATGCTCGTTAAATTCGGAAATTTATTGTATATACATTTTTTTAAATTAAACCAATAATTATTGCAGTATGAAATAAAAAGCATTATGTCATACGTCCTGGAAATGTTCTTACAGACTCGTTTCGATTTCTATTTCGAGTTTCTTACTCGACACTAAAATTCCATTTCCAGGACTTATAACGTATAATTTTGAAAAATCGAAAGCGCACTTCTTTTCAGTTTGCATCGTCCTAACTTCGTCCTGGATGGAGCTAGAAAGTTAATGTTTATTTGGAAAAAATCTTCCAGAGTTGTAGATTGCAACGTAACAAGTTAAAATTCAGTTTTGAGAAAAAAGTCTGAGAAAATTGCCATTTTGTTACACGATGTCATATTTGTGCACTAAACTAAGATTTATTACAAGAGATAAATGGTTATATAAGTATACGCTGTGTCCCAATTTCGATGCTCACCATTGGTATCTCGGTTATTAGAAGACATAGAGCAATGGTTAAATGGAGAATGTTTTGCAGAATTCAATACTCGCGACAAATCTCATTTCAAATTTGACCTAACTTTTTTAATTTTAAAAATATTTTGAAAAATCAAAAATTTGCTGATTTCGTTATTCCTCAATAACTCGATAACGCTTAATCTGACCTCTTTAAAGTTTTACATTGTTGAGACACTTTTCTAAGACAAATTATTTGATATAAACAGAAACCCCCCAATTGTCATTTGTTTTTAAGTTATTAGCGCTATCTTTTGTTTTTCATATGGCGGCCATATTGGATTTTTGGTTAGTTAGGTAGTCCTTAAAAAGTGCTTTTCAACGATGTATAACATGCCTGAAAAATTTTTAGTTATAAGGAAAATATTAATAAAAACGTAAATTAATCGTTATTATGAAATTAGTAGGCTGGAAAATTAAACACCAATGTCAAATGAAAGTGAATCGTCCTGGATGGAGCTAGAAAGTTAATTTTTATTTGGAAAAAATCTCCCAGAGCTGTAGATTGCAACGTAACACGTTAAAATTCAGTTTTGAGAAAAAAGTCTGAGAAGATTGCCATTTTGTTACACGATGTCATATTTGTGCACTAAGATTTATTACAAGAGATAAATGGTTATACAAGTATATAAGTATAATTGGTTATGAATGTTATGATATTTATGGTAAACTGACTCTTAAACATCTGTTTATTCAGCTCTATTTCTATGGGCAAAGATTCTTTTTGCGGGCTAGCCCGTTATGAAACTCGTAATAGTTATTTACATACCAAGCTTTGTAAATATGACTCTTTACGGGTGAGCTGGAACAAGCCTCCATAATCCAGTGAGCCCAGTAAAGATTAATTGCAAAGCAAGTTGTGTACAAAGTTTTATTTCTACCTTCACCAGCTTTTTTTTTTAATTGTATATTTTTTATAAAAAGACATTTTGTAATCAGTCGTAATCAGTAGTCATGGGGTTGTGGTTAAGCAACAAATTAGTTTCCATAGCTTTTTGTTGATGAGCATTGCAGAATTTTATGGTATACATATGGTAAACATATGTTTATTGAGCTCTGTTTCTATGGGTAAAGATTCTTTTTGCGGGCTCAGCCCGTAAAAGTTATTACGGGCACGTTATCATCAATATTATAGCAACAAACATATTTATTTAAAACGTTCATATATATCTTACGTATTGTGCTCTACTGCTTCAAATGAAAAAAATATTTATTAAAGATTTACGAGTCAGTATACCATAGAACGTTGTACAATGCTCGACCATTACACGAACCCTACGTGATTGCACGGATAACAAGCTCGCTAATCGCTCGCATGTTAGATACCGTGCTCGCAAGTAAAGTTCTAAGTTATGGTCTTGCAATGTAAATTACTATTACAGGTTTCTTTTAAGAGCCCGTACAGTTTTACAGGACTGTAATTGTAACTACTTATTTACTTAGTTACCATAAATGCCTGTAAAGTGTCATTTACATAGAAAGTGGAAATAAAAATTATTACGGGCCCGTTATCATCAATACTATAGCAACATACATATTTATTTAAAACTGTGTGTATAAAAATTGTGCTGTACTGCTTCAGTAAATGAAAGAATTATTTATTAAAGATTTATGAGTCAATATACCATAAAACGTTGTACCAATGCTCAACTGTTACATGAACGCTACGTGCTTGTACAGATAACAAGCTCGCTAATCGCTAGCTTGTTAGGTACCGTGCTCGCACATTCTTTTACATAAGTTTTGCTTTCGCACATAAATTCTAAGTAACGGTCTTGCAATGTAATTAACTATTATAATTTAACGTAGATCAATATTCTTATCGAATGTCTGTTTTACAAGTCGGGAACAAATGAGCACGAGTTCATCCAGTGAACCAGTAAAACCTAAACGTCTGTATAAAGCCTTAAAGAACAGCCTTAAACAGAGCATGTCTAAAACATTTTCCTATCTTCTAAACAGTATTTTTCACGAATACGTTCTCCGAAATGTTTCAGTTTCGTCTTTTTGTATTCTATTAACTGTTAATCAGAGTTCAGCAAACATCGCTTGAGGTGCCGCTTTTAATCACAATAAATTGCACATGTACTAACACAATATCCACAATTGCACACAATAACAATTTATAAATTACATTTGCATGAGTTTTCCGTATAGCATCATAGCATCAATTCACTGTTAGTGCTTATAGTTACGGCTTGCTTATAGTCAGTCCTGACGGAGTCGAAAGCCGAAGATGAAAACGATTTTTCACCAAATATTTCTTTGGACTTTTCACTAAATACAGACTGGATTATATGTATAAGCGTCTTTATTAAGCAGCTTTTATAATAAAAAATCCTTTCGCACGAATATGACATATAGTGTAACAAAATTGTAATTTTCTGATTTTTTTTCTCAAAACTGTTCCAATCTAAGCTCTGCTTGACTTTTTAAAGGTCAATGTAGTAGGGTAATAATAGTCGCCCATGTAGCAGATCTTGTACTTGCAATAATTTGGTCTGTATTGCAGATATCGAAAGAATTTTTTTACCAAAAGTTTCTTTGGACTTTTTGCCACCTATAGTCTATCTCTTGCAATAAAAAAGTTTTAGGCATAGTGAAAATTTTAGTGCACAAATATGACATTGTATAACAAAATGGTAATTTTCTCAGACTTTTTTCTCAAAACTGAATTTTAAGTAGTAGGTACGTTGCAATCTACAACTCTAGGGAATTATTTCCAAATAAAAATTAACTTTCTAGCTCCTCTGCTGGCGCAAAGGCAGCAGAACAAAGTTGGCAACATTGAAAGTTACCAGATTTGGCATTCCGTTTTACAATAAATCTTAGGTTTAATAATAGTCATGCACAAATATATTCGCAATTTAACATTAATTTGATATTGGACACTCATGTTCTCTAAAAACGATCATATTAATATAATATACATCTATGAAATTGTAATCTTTAAACAACATTGACTAAATTGAGGTAACAATACGTATGTAGTAACTTATTGATCTTTATTAAAGTTTGTCTCGGATTTGGTCCACGATGATGTCGCTACTATTTGAAATAGAGTTGCTATAGTATTGGTATAGTCCCTCTATTTCAAATAGCGACATCGTGAAACAGACTTTACACAAACGTTAATATAAATAATGTTAATTTCTATTAAAGTGTTTGTTTAATATAAACTGAGTTACAAAAAGAACAAGCCAAATGGTAAATGATGGATTCATGCGATTGTGCAGTGTTCTGTGTTTAGCATTTCTATGCTTTTAATAATGACATTAGACATAATCACAAGTCGAAACAATTGTCAGGTATAAGAAAACTTAAATTAAAATAAATCTTATGAAACTGTTATTATTTTGTTTCACGATTAGAGTTTTACAACGTAAGGGTTGAGGGTTCAGACAGTAAAGCTCAAGACCATTCAGTGTCTTAACTATTTCCAGTAACAATTGTACCTGTTGCGTTTGATTTCAAATATATTTTAATATAGTTTTATTATTGTTTTTTAGTTTTTCACGTTTAATTCAGTAGATATTCTTTTTCTTTTGCTTGGAAAAATCGAAAGATTTCATTTTATTAATAATAAGCGTTACAGGATTTATAACAGTACACATTCATTACAAGTACTATGCAGGCATTATACAGACAAATACTTTATTTAGGTCTCAAATTTGATTAAACAATGGATTAATAGGAAAAGAAATATGTTAAATTAGTAGATGAAGAATATTGTGTGTTCAACATCCAATATCTATTTTAAACATTTTAAAACACTTCTAAAACAATCTAAAAATATATCTGCATGCTTCTTTCCAAATATTAAAGCTGGTCTTAAACGGATAGTTCGAGATCCACATACTCCACAAAATACACCTAAACAAAATAGTCTCAATATCTCTTTTTTGTGTTTTAATATCTATTAATACCGAACATACCTTTGTCTTTCATTTTTTTAATAATTTTATCTCTTAATTCTGGTGTAGCAGCATCAATACCCAACAAAGTTCCTATTCCTCTTGCAGCACTTAACACAGAACAGAATTCTTTTTCCAGTTCCAATAATCCACACTTTAAGTGTTGTCCGGTGTCTTGCACATTAGATAAGAGTTTCTCTTCTTTAATAACTTTCATAACAGCTTCTAATAATAAAGTCTTTCCTGGATCACCCATCCATGTGTTAAAAATTCGGTAAGTTTCTTTTGCCCTAAAATACTAAAAACTTTTAACTGACATTATAAAAGATGTTTAATGCTTACGTCATCTCCTCTGTATGAAAATAACCACCAATTTGCATCTTCTTAGCAAATGTAACAATATCTGGAGGTTGATCCAAATTAAAGTGTTCATGGCACCACATCTTTCCTGAAGCTCCACATCCAGTTTGAACTTCATCTGCTATAAAACCTGCTCCGTATTTCTTTGCCAGCTTTTGAAGTGATTTAAAGAAGTAAGCTGATGATACATTATTGCCACCTTCTGATTGAATTGGTTCAATAATAATTCCAGCGACTGGTCTTCCTCCACTTTTGTATTCACATAGTATTTCTTCAACTCGGGCCAAACATTTATCGTCTACTTGCTTGTTCTTACATTCATTCTCTTTAAGAGGATAATTGTATTGAGGAAATTCAGCCATTGGCCATTCAAATGCTACCATATCAAGTTTGTGTATAGGTTTAGAATGTGTAGCAGTTAAAGCTGCAAGCGATCGACCATGAAATGCATTTCGAAACGATAATATTGTTAAGTCTGGCGAGCCTGGCGGACAATTTGTCACGGCAGTCTTCAACTCTTCTTCTGTAACTTTTGCACAACCTCGCTCTCTAGTACGGTATGCTATGAAACACTGCTTAAAAGCATGTTCAACTGAACATGCGCCGCACATCAGTGTTGTAACATGAGGTAGCCGAGGCGAAACCTAGTTGGTTCAAAGAAGATATTAGAGTTTGTTAATCAAGTTGCTTTTGATTCAGATATGACTTCCTGTGAAACAGTTTCAAAACTCTACTGTAAGAATTGAATACCTACACCAAGTACATTTCTCTCACAACATGACACAAGATAATTAGGAGCTCACATTGTTTGGTCCTTTTAAAAATGCACCATATTAAAGAAAAGGGAAAGACTAATAACGGAATTAACTAAATATAAAAGCATTTGGAGTTGAAAATCAAATGCTTGAACTGTTTCTACCATTAATTCAAAAGTTATACTATGGTTCGTGTGTTTATTGCATAGGTAGCAATTTCAAGCTTCTATATCTATTGGTAAATAGTGCCACACTTTTCTCAAGTCGTGTATTCTTTAACTTTAAGAAATGGGGAAGGTGGTGTCCAACGTTTAAAGTATCTTGCAAAAGAAGTTATCGAGTAGCATAGATTGTTTCAATATAAAACCGTAAATAACAATGTCACAGAGTGTCAGAGAAACACGTTAAAAAACAAACAGATTTCTTTTCTTATTCTACTATTATAACTCACAGTCCACGTAGCAAAATTTAGTTTTACATCCAGGCAACACTAGGGGAAAAGAATACAAGAAAGGAGACAAGTTTGTAATCCTAGTAGTACTCCAATAAGTACTCAGCAGGCATAGTTTATTCAGCTGCAAATATCTCACTCCTGTGGCATTTTTATCAATTTTGACCAATTTCCGGAAAGATCAGAAACATATTCAATTCCCTAGTACTATGTCGCCGTTCTGCAGACAAAACTTTTAAAATAAAAATATGTTGTCCTAAAAACATCACCTAAAAAAAATGATTTTGAGTTGTATTTAACTCATTTCAACTTAAAACCACAAGGAGCATATTAAATAACAATAACAATCCATCTATTTTATGATACCCTCCTGAAAACAATTAATAATCACCCAAGGTCATTGCTTCTCACTTGGTTCATAGCCTAATACTACTTTTTATAAAAAAAGGTTTCATTGAAAAGTGAAATACAGTGAAGTACTGTTTGATACACAATGTTCAGCACTTGACTAGGACGAATAAAAAAGAAAAGGAAAAACCAATTGGTTTGAATGTACAGGGTGATTCATGTAAGATGACCCTGTACCTTATCTTGGAAACTGTAAGAGTTACGGAAAAAGACTAAATACTAAAGTTGGTTGATATAAAATAAAATTTAAAATTTATATTTATTTTTGTATACAGTCTATATAAAAATGTCCATAATAGCCATGCAAACGATTCACTCTGCACATACAAAAATATTATAAAATTTGAATTTGTTTTATACTAAAGTCCGTTCACCGAGACCTGTTGCAAGATGTAAACACACTTGAAGTTAGCTGACTCTTAAAGCTTCATTTACGATGATGCGCGTTTGCGTACCATGTGTGCTTAACTCGCTTTTACGGTTGCAGCGTAATATGGAATGGAAAGTGATTGCATTATACGTGTTTCTGCATTTATGTAAAGTAGTTTAAGCGTTAATGAGACCACGTGCGCGCCGACCAATAGCATCACTTATAGTTTGTTTAGTGCTAACTTCAAGTGTATTTACGTCAGGTCTCGGCGAACGGACCTTAACCAAATTCGGTATTAACTTCGTAAGTCTGTTTCCATCATAAGGTACAGTCATCTTACGTGAACCACCACTGATGACTTGTCATTCAATTATTAAGGAAAGTTGGGAAAATCCATCAAAGAAAAGATATCTGCAGAAGCTACAATATTCCATATTCTACATGAACATCTCACCATGAATAAATTCAGTGCAAGGTGGTAAGGAGACTTCTTTCACCAATTCAAGAGGAACATTATATTACATCTTATATTACATCATTTTGTACCTTTGCGAAGTCCAACAGACAAAAATTTATAGAATCCATTGCTGTGGATCTCAAGCTACAGAACTTTACCATGATCTTCATTCGAAGAAAGTATTGATAGAATATTGTGGTGCTACTGTGGCATTTCGAATTGCATTTTAAGTTAATTTTAAAACAGTTGCATGTTTTGCATTCACAGCTTGTCTTGCAACAACACTTTGAGAAGCTATCATTGCTTCTTTTCTTTCATTCAGTTCCAAACATTTCACTCTTTGAGCAAATACAAAATACTCGCAACACGTTTGTCCACAATGCTTTGTGGGTAAAACCACTTCGCACAAAGACCGAAGTAAGACTCTAAATCGGCTATTGAGCAATTGCATTTACCCACCATTGTGGGTATTACGTTTCTGACGGTGACAGAATAGAAATACCCACTTCACGTTCTGGGTATTTTGATAGGTCCACATTGCATCGTGGATAATAAATTCGATCATGGAACCGAAATCAAAATTTTGAATATAACATATACATATACATATAATAAGTAAACCTCGCCAAATTTTGAATTCAAAAACGTCTTGACAGATTAGTTTTCAACATTGTTGAACTTTTGATTTGAAGATCTGGTATTTTATTCCTCGATATGCAATGCAATGTTTTGCATATTTGGTTTTTTGATACTAAGTTGACATTTTAATATTTGAAGTTTACTAGATGGTATTTGAATTTAACACTTTCATATTCTCTGCTGGTGTTTCAATGTCTTTGGCATTTTAATTATTCTTGAACCATTCAGTATTTTAATATTTGACACCTTGATATTTTGACATCAGTACTTTGATATTCGGCGAATTAATATTTTGTTGCATATATATTGCATTTCATCAATAAAATCAAATAATAATATTATTACACTTTGCTTTTCGATTCACCTCATATTAGTTCATGGAATTTTCTTCACCTAAATATCAAATTCCTGATCAAAAGTATTATTTTATTTTTTTGTTATCGGTCTTGTAGAATATGTCTTCCAATGTTGCTTTATATGCAGACTTGTTATGAGCAATACGTATCCGTCTACACGTATCTCCACCGCCTACTTCAGCTGTAATTGTGCATTGGTATGCATTTACGAGCCCAGTTGCATATTAATTGGCCTACATCGAAAATTTCTTAATAAGTTATAATATATACCTTGTCAATAATAACATTTTGCTGGCAGATTAAAGAAATGGTAATCTTTTGAAAATAATAAATATAAAGAATCAAATTAACTCAAATTTATTGTTCTTTAATTAATTTAAACATGTAATAAAAATTAACAAAATTAATGATATCGTTGCTAAATAATTGGCCTAACTCAATTACGTAGCATAATAATAGGACTAATGCAGTGTAGCATCTCGTTTTCTTTTAATAATTTCGTTAATTCTTTTAGGTACGGTATAAACCAATGCTGCACAGTTCTCTCTAGTGAATCCATTCGAAATTTCTTTTACTCTTTCCTTTAACTCTGCTGTTTGACGCAAGATGCTTACGAAGCGCTTTCTTCATCTTATTCCATAATGTTTCAATTGGCGATAAGTCAGGGCTGTTTGCTGGCCAATCCAGTAAAAGGATTATTACTCGCTGTAAACCATTGTTGCATTTTCTTTAATGTGTGGCATGCTGCATTGTCTTGTTGAAAGATATAATGGCCGTTTTCAGTTTGTAACATAGTAATTGATGGTAAGAATTGCGCTTCTAATATCTCCTTATACTTCTCTGAATTTATACTGTGCCGTTTATGATGTGCAGCAATCCAACCCCTTGATATGACATGCAACCCCATACCATTATTGAAGTTGAAAATTTGCTGTCTCCCACTAAAAGTTCAAATTTTGATTCATCACTCCAGATGATACTTTTCCACTGCTCTAACGTCCATTCCCTATGTGCCTTAGCCCAATCAAGTCGTTTTTTCTTTTGCTTAAGAGTTAAGAGTGATTTTTCTTTGGCCTAAAATTGTTTACATTTGAATATGTTTAAAATAACTACCTCAAAAGTTACCTTATAAAATGAATATCCAAGCTTTTTTAACATCCTAAGGCAGGTATATTTTGAAATTTGCTTTTCAATATATTTCGACCACTCAAGAGTAAGTTCTGCGGATGAGCGACGTCAGTCTTCCATAATGAGTTTGTTTAAAATTCTGAGATCAGCAGCGTAAATTTTCGATTTCCGATCAGTTCTTTTTTTAACATTTATTACCCCCGTTTTTTCATAAAGAGAAACAATATTTCTGACAGAAGAACGTGGAATTCCAAACTCTTTAGCAATCTTATATGTGGAAATACCTTGATTATGACGGTTAATAATTGGTTTTCGTAAATCTTCACTTAACGGCTTACCACGTGTCATTTTGACAAATAAATGCCTGAGATTTTAAGAAAGTTGTTTGTACTCACTATGGCAACGAACATACTCCGTTTTAAAAACGTTGTTGTCAGCTGATGACAAAGAAATATCACTTTTTAGTTTTTTAGTATCATTCCTGTACAAATAAAATATTAGGCCAATTATTTTGCAACAGCTTTAGTTTTAATAAAATATAAATTTAGATATTATTTTTTGAAATATGTTGAATACAGTCCCTGTCATGATTTTTTCATGACTTCTACTTTTGATTAAAAACGATTACCCACTGTGTTTATTTGAAACAAAGATTAAAACTTATAGCAAATTATTAAGCATTCTGACATTTAGTATGTAGTCCAATTAATATGCAACTGGGCTCGTACATAGAAGCAATGTCAAGTCTTGTTAGGTAAATAACTATTAATATCACCATGTTCTAGCTTTACTTTATACTTTATCATTTCTTAAAAATTTCATTCCATAGAAGATCACCCGTTCTGTAAGAAGATGGGTCACCCTAAGACTTTAACCTCTACCATCACAGAAACAAAGAGTAAACATCAAGCAAACTGGAGTGACCTACCATGGATGAAAGAACAAGACATTAAACCTTCAATAACAAACAAAAATGTGTGGAATTCACAAGTGATACCCCAAGACAGACTGTTTCAAGTTTATTAACTCTCATCAGCTGGGGATAATCACATGTATCCAAACACACCATGTTGTTTTACAACTTTTGTAATTTTAATTATATTTTATAAGATCTGCCTTCTAATGTTGGATTTTATAGTTTACTATCTAAAGAATTCTGGTAATAAACTTACCTTTAGTAAAATATCTCTTAATTTTTTGGGCCAATCTGCTGCTGGACAGATTCCTAAGGCAGGTCTGTTAACTAAAGCATGCTGTTCCAAAACAAAATGTCAAGTCTTTATGAATTCTTCTAAGTACTTACCAATTTGTCTACTTACCAAGTTGTGTGGATCACAAAAAACTTTTAGCATTGCCGGGTGGTTATAACCAAGCGGCATTGTAGCAATTTGCATGTACAAGTCGAGTATAACATTCCCATCAGCATCCACTAGATAATTTCCCAATGATTTATCAAAGTTTGCAAAAAGTTGTACAGTTCCTGCTTGCTAATTAAAGAAAAACTTGTAGAATTTGATGAAAAGAACTAAACAGTTATAGAATTACTTGAATCTTATTCATCTGCTTCTTTAGATCTTGAGAAACAGGTCCAAAGAATTCTGAAGTCATACATGGGGCACTTGGTTCTCCAGGTATACATGAAGAATAGCAAGCAATAACTAAATATAGAATAAATGTTTATTAGAAATGAATACTTACTACTGAAAGTTAATGATATTAACCCCATTTTGACTTACCTTTACTAAAATACAATGTAGTTTTTAGATTTGACGTTGCAAGTTTTGCCAAAATCTTTAACATGTTTATTTTTATCTTTTAAAATGTAAAATATTAAATATGCTTCTCTTTTAATAAATATATTAATGTCAAAATGTATTTATATACCTACAGTAGAATAAAATATGTCAGAAATATACAAATTAGAAATTGCATTTGATATTGATAAGGAACATTTTTGTTTCTGCTGTCAACCATATGCAAATATGATTTTTCTTGATAAAATTAATAGCTTATTGAAGAAAATACATTTCTGTAAGTAATAATAATATTCATTTTACGACTTTAATAAACAAATAATCTTCTGAAATAATTTTCTTTAATATATTTATTACAGAGAAACTTAAACTATAGTTCGCACGTTCTTTTAGTACTAATATGTAAGTAACAAAATAAGAAATTATTTTGTGATCTAGTGTTATATGCTGGTGTATTGCCTCTTACAAATGTTGTGTTCTAGTATATGCAAGGCCAGCCAGCCGTTGACTGCAGAAAGGGCAGGTATAATCTTCATAGAAGGGCAAAAAAAATTTGAACTAAGATGGATGGGTTACAGTGACGGCTAGTGCCTTAAGAACATGGGTCGGCCAAAGTATACTTCTTTTTATTCTTTGATTGACTATTCATGTCCTCTCTTGAGGATATATTTAGTCGTCTGCTATTAGCTTTCGTGATTGAATTTAAGCTGGGGGGCGTCGGTCCTCGGCCCATAGCTCTAGTTAGCCGATTTAATTTTTTTGTACTCAATATTGCAACAGTGAAATAACAATATTTTTTTAAATTTTACTGAAAGAATGTTTTTAATTCGTATTACCCCGGAGCTAACGTAGGGCCAAATAGTTTATCAGAGTTGACCAAGAGTAAACTGAGTAAATTATACGGAGCCGGCGTCATATACATACTAGGGTGGCCGTTATTTTGCAAAAGTTAAAATTTTTTAGGTCCATCTCCCTAGATCTCTTTAAAATGTACAAAAAATGAGCTGTATAGAATTTGAGTCCATTTGGTCAATATTAACCCGTGCCACCGAAAGGTTAAAGTTTAAATGGCAATTAACATGGGTTTGGTACATTTCTAGAGACTGTGTAACAAAACTTTTTTTATCTTCCTATATGTTAACTTGAAAATATATGTACTTATGTTGTTGAAACTGCTGAATACGAATCTGATAAGATGCAAACTGCCAGAGAAAGTTTTGACAGTTAGCTGTCAAAAAAGCGGCCAACTTCACTAATATGAGCATTTTGTATTAAGCAACTTCAGCATAAGCATACAATTTTTTACGTTAATACAGGGTGGAAATAAATGATTTTCATCAAGTTACCATTGCATTCCCCATGTAAAAGCATGACGTGCCGCTCTACGAAAATAGAGAAGGCAGTACCATAACCTCAAATTCAATAAATTCTATGAATTGTTTGACAGATTGATTTCATTTATTGACAGAACTAATTTAGTACTAAATCAAAAAGAGTAGAGCGGTACAGAAAAATTTACATGTGAAAAAATTCCAAAGGGAACTTGATGAAAATCATTTATTTCCACGCTGTACATATAAGGATAAAAAAGTTACGCCACAAAGTCTCTAGAAATGCACCAGCCCATGTTAAATCCCATTTAAACTTAACCTCTCAGTGGCACAGGTTACTATTGACCAAATGGGCTGTCCATTTTTTGACGTTTTAAAGAGATCTAGGGCATATCTAGGGGGAGGGACTTATAAAATTTTAACACAAACATAAGAATAATTATGGTCCCTAAACATGCAATAAACATTTAGTTTTATCTATATAGCCCTGAAGATGATGTACACATCGAAACGTAGGCATTTTTAAGGAATGAAAGCAAAGTAATAAATCGACCATAAACCCATTACGAATTTTTATTTATTTTAACTTGCAAAATATATGGTGGGGTAGTATCCAGTAATAGGTAATAAGGAGGATCTCCCATTTTAGAATTTATAAGCGCGTTTGGCGCGCACGGGTCTAGGCATACCGGAACTGAAAGAATTTTCGTCTTGTATCCCCTATTAACGCGAACGATCATAATCCGGGTTTCGCGGTTTCGAGGAGTCGCAAAACTTGCTTCGATCCAGATCGGTTTTTGTGTGTCGATGCGTTGGGTAGTTCCCGTCTCGGATCCGGTAAACCATTTAGGCGGAGGCGGCAAAAGACTGCCACCCTTACGGTAGACATATGGTTTTTAGGGGCGATCTATTGGTTTTTCGGAGAGGCGGTATCTCGGAAACTATAGAAGCCAAAACGACTACCTTGGCGGCAAACGACGGGCAGTCTCAAAATGTTTCCCCTTCAACTACCGTGAAGAATTATAAGAAAAAAGTTACAGCCAAAAAACTAGATTTTTTTTGTTTTTACCCTACAATAGTACTAAAGTAATATCGTCGTCACCAGCCTAATCGGGCTTCTAAGTGGAAATCACTTCTGCAGGTCTTATACCATTGCTTCCTGGACCGTTTAAGCTCATTCCCGTTTTTGATCGTCGCTCTAATCTCGAATGATGGACCGTCCTACGTGTCTAGAAATCGGTTATGGTCTTCGACGCCGCACCCCGCCTTGCGATCGTTTCTCTTGGTTCATTTGGCGAACAGAGAAAAACTGCGGCCTTACGATACCCATTGAATTCGTGCCGGTCCCCTTTTTGGTCGTTCGAGGTTTTGTATGCGCGAAGCAAATTAGGTACGAAAACCGACTTTTGTTATTATAAAGAATGGATACTTAATTATTTTAGATTGTTCTAGTACAGTGTAAAAGTAAATTTATTATTATAAAATTTATTTTGCGAAATGTTTTCTTTAATTATTTACCTTACGTTCCGTTACCGTCGTTTGGCGGTCCGTGAACGAAAAAGGTTGGAAACCTGGTCTAGAGCATTCTTGCCAGGAACGGAATACGATTTAGGATAGGATAGGAACGGAAAAGACATAGGTACAGTTTGCGGGGAAAAATAAAACTGAAAATAAAAATAAACAGAAATAAACTGAAAAAATAAACTAAAAAATAACTGAAAGATTAACTGAAAATAAACTAAAACTAAACTGAAAATTAAAGTTAAAGCTAAAATAAAGTAAAATGAAAGTAATAAAATAGTCAAAATAGAAATGTAAGCAAAATGCCCTGAAAAGTGAACTGAAAATGAAAATAGGATAGGGTGATTAAAAGTAAAGTTGAATGAAATAAAGGTAAGATAAAATAGAGTAAATAAAACAGGACGAAATAAGGTGAAGCAGTGAAATGTGCGGAGGACTAAGTTCGCCGGGTCGTGTTTCCGCTCCCATACCAGAAGTCTGAGCCCGCAAATCGTCCCCGGGAAATATTCAACCACTTTTTTATTATATAAAAAAACATCCATACCGTCCATGTATAAATTTATATATTACAGTGTAAACAATGTTTTAGTTAGGCAGGTATTTACTTTTAATTAAACATTTTTGTACCTATTCGATAATTCAAAATTACGTAAGTGCAAATCGCATAATGTACTTATGCTCTAAACATGTAACATCTGAACTTACAGATTCATCTTTATAATTACATTAAAAATAGCAATATAGGTATATAATTATAGAATACCTTTGCTGAAATAACATAAATCCTCTAACTTTTTCTAATAAGCTGCAGGTATAATGAAGAAAATAGATCCTAACTAATATGAAACTAAACAAAATGTTTAGTTATTAAGATTTATCAGATTCAAATTATTGGTTAGTCATTTGCAACTAGTTTTAATATTCCCGAACACCATACAGGTGTTTATTGAGTAAAAAAAAAACTAATATGAAACATAACGCCATAAACTATTAATTGCACTTAATGAATAAAGCTCTAACATTGTTTTTTTATTTCACGCCTACACTACGGGGGAACCAACTGCTAAGGTCATCTGTCCCCCATCTAACATGCAACACGAATACACACACCCATAGTTGAGGTGGCGGAATTTTCCAATTAGAAAAATCCCGTCGCCCCAAGTGGGATTCGAACCCACCACCCTTGGAACACGAGTGATGCACTGACACCACTCGTCTACCGCCGACCCCCTCTAGCATTGTTATATCAATTCCAAAAACTTTCCTATCTTTTGCCCTACAGCAGGTTGGCTGGCCGACATTGGCTTTATGAATACGAATCCCGGTAAATCGCAATTTTTTAATTCTCTCGATATTTTTGTATTCGATATTTCGTAAGCACAAAATGCATAATGCATAATTTATTTACGCATTAACATGTAACATCTGAATTAACAGATTCATCCTTATAATTAATTAATTAATTTTTAAACTGGAATACTTGACTTCTTATGCAGGCAGTTTAAGCAAGAGTATACTACATTACTTTTAATTGTGATCACAAAATCAAAAAGTCATGAAAATATATAAAATAATATCGACAAATACAAAGAAGTTCGACTCCTTTTATGCGTGTATTTCAACTGCTATAAGCGGGCGCCCGGGTGGCCAGGCAGGTCTTGGCAGTACTTGGTATGAGTTACGCTAACAGATAACAAAGTTCTGTGCTGTAACGATGTCTAGAACATAGATCATAGGTGGTGGATTATCTCATGAGTTTCAAAGCAACTACCTATACTACATCGGCTGGCCGACCCCAGTAACTTTTAAATGCGAATCTCGCTAAATAGTTATCGGGTATAAACACTAAATTTTTACATTACATTTTAATGATTGTAATTTAATTATTACTTATTTAATTTAATATTTAATCTTTCTTATTATTTAAAATATAAAATAAAGATAAAAATATTTATTTTACAGAAAATAATTATTTTTCTTCGTAGTATTATTTGGTATAGCCGAGCCGTCACTGATGGGTTATTAAACTTTATGAAGGAACAAAATACATAAATGCACATATTTATGTGTATATCTACATATTATTATTAACCATATTATTAAAAGTCATAAACTAGAAACAAAAAATGAAAGACAATAAGTGACTAATAAAGCTGTAATTTTCTATCACTTCTGTTATTCAATTTAGTTAAAAACAAGTCAAAATCAATTTATTGCTTTTTTCCCCCGAAAGTCAGGTAGACTAAGTCAGTCATATGCTGATATGTCATCGTATTTCGTTGAAGACAATTTATAGCAATTACTGTCGAAAATAAAAAGTCGCAGCATGCTGTACTGCAATCAAAAGTGGCAAGGGTTGCAAAGAGGTCAAGTTTTTCTGAAAGCTTCTCGTTGCCTATACAAGGGTGCATTTCTCCAGACCAGCAACATTACATTTTGAAATTTTATTACTAGCAGATCAATGTGTTGATTTTGTGCTGTAAAATACTTGATTGTGCTGCCTTCCGGAACAATTTATTAAATATTTTATTTTGCTGGGCTGGGGAAATGCATAGCCCTGAAAATTCTAAATTCTGAATGTGCTTGCATTGTACTGCACTAGAAAAAGTTTCATTGTGCTGCCTTCCAAAACGGTTTATTTCTATTCAAATTCCATTTTGCTAGGTTGCAGAAACGGTTAGACCATCAAATTCCGACATTTGGAATTTTGGTACTGGCACATAAATGTGCTCATTTTGTGCTGCACTGTGCTGGAAAAAGAATTGATTGTGCTGCCTTTCAAAATAATTTACTTCAAATTTTATTTTCAAGGCACCAGTTATCCACTAGCTCCAATCTGAAAATCAGTCATCGGAACGGTTCCTCTCATTACAATTGACTAACCCTAACCCTGCTCACTGAAAAAAATCAATCACGGATCTTCCAAACATGTATATAACATTATTACAGGTGTTGAATCATGGATATATTCTTACGAACCGGCAACAAAACAACAATCAACAGTTTGGGTATTTCAAAATGAATTTTTGCCACAAAAGTTGTTCGATCGCGAAGCACTTCCAAAAAAATGATTGCATGTTTGCAATCAGGTCATGTTGCTACAATTGTTCCAGAGGATCGTCGTACAGTAAATGCGGAATGGTATACTACAATTTGCTTGCTTGAAGTCATTGATGAGTGATGAAGAAACAATCCTAAACGTGCAATCATTCTTCATCATGATAATGCTACACCTCATACCGCTCACGCAACAGCTGATTATATGAGAAGTAAAGGCATTAAATTAATGAGTCATCCTGCCAATAGTCCTGATTTGGCCCCAAACAACTTTTTTACGTTTCCCATAATCAAAAATAAAATGCGTGGTCACTGTTTTTCCTGTCCTGAAGACGCTATTAATGCATTCAAGTCACACGTTTCGAGTATGTCAACTTCAGAATGAAATAAATGTTTCAGTGTGGTTAGGAATGGCTAGGTTTGTTAAAAAAACCTGTTAAACATTAATATAAGTCGTCGTTGGAGAGTTTAGACAGACTGTATTTGGAGATAATACACATGAAAATTCGGAATCTGCATTAAAGAAAAGCGTAACAATGAAAAACTTTGCTATTCAAAGCGACTTACCCGTTTCACCGATGTCCAAATTTCTGTTCGTACAGCAAATGTATAGCGGGTAGCGGCAAGTGTATATAGGGGTACCCCTCTTCTGCGAAGTAGCTCTGCTTCCTCTATACTTGGGATTAACCAGCGGAAAGACGATATATGGTAAAATATAACTCTTTTAAATTATTATTGAAAAGTAATGCGGTTGACAGTTTATATTTTAATTAGTTCGCCAAAAACATGTGGCTTTGGACACTATCGTTTGTTTTACGCGCACATTCAAAAAATAATGCAAAAAGATCAAAGTCGCTTGATCACACAAGACATTTCATTGCTATGAAAATTCGCACAATATTTAAAGTTTAAAAAATAATAAGGATATGAAGTGCTCTAGAAAGATCATTAATTGTTAACAAAAGAAAAATAAAATTATTTACCAAATTAAATTAGTTGTAAAACTTATTCACAGTGATTGGTTTGAACATTATGGAAAAGTGCATAGAATGTAATGGTGAATATTTCGGAAAACAATAAAGCCATTTATTTGCCTATAAAATGTTTCCTTCATAGCTATTCCCGGAATTTTCTGACTGACCCTCGTATTTAATGGCATAAAATTCTCTATGTTCTGGTTCAAAACATGTTGTATTTACTAAATCGTCGTGAAAGTGATGATGTTATCAAACTTTTTTTTAATTACCCCCAGAAGAACTCCCATTCAATTGTGGGTAAAATATTTCTTCGTTGTTCTCAATATGACACAGCCCAAACCCAATGTTCCTTGTGCATAATTTAAACCCTGCTATATTTTTGTTAAAATAAGTCCACAGCAGTTGTAAAAAGAATACAAATACAATATACATGTATCTTCTGCTTGTAGCTTTGCTCTACTCCACTCCATTCATAAATAACTATTTATTACAATAAAATAAGAATTATCATTCAAAAAATCTAAATCTACTGAATTTTTATAAAACCTACCAAAAAATTGTAACTCCTCTACCGAAATTCTGGCAACACTGCCATCAATAGTGAGAAGTTTAAATGTTTCCAGCCTCAGGAATTAACTCCCCCGTCCATCACAATATAGGTGCTATAAATTTAAAAACATTAAACACACAGTGGAAGGACAATGTTTTATTTGCAAATAGTTAACTTAATATTATCATTACAATTATTTACTATTCATTATTAAAAACACACAAAGAATATGTGTGGACAGGATGGATCTGACTTATTATTATTATCAATAATAAGAGAAAACAGAATCCCAATTGCATAATCTATTCCCTTATTAAACTAATAAGATAAATAAATAAATTAAAAATATTAAGTAATATATATATATATGCTTATTAGGGTGATGCAAAATAACAAAAAAGTTATTCACAAACACCCTAGTGTTTAAAAGTTGTAGTTTGCAGTGATTATAGTACAATTGAAATCCTTTTCAATTAGAAGAATATCTTCCATCAGCGCTTCTGTGTCAAAGTTTTAGATTTTTAGCAAAAAATCGAAATTTTTAATTAGAAGGGAATATGTTTAGCTTTTACAGTAGCTTTTCATTTTTGGATCTCAGGTAACTAGCAAATTCCAGGGTCCAGAGGCGCAGGTTCTATTTTCGAGCAAAACAATGAATCTCAATAAATCTCATTTAACTGTCATATATAGTAGCTTAGAATGAAAATAGGAAAATAATTTTAAAAAACATATAAAAGAAGAGTAGAAACTCTTAATTTTACATAAAACACCATTTTTAGCCTATATTTAAAATGGATAAAACTGCAACATAGACAAAACGGCTATCATTGCTTGAGCTGACAATTATTTTATAAACAACTAGCAAATTTTCAAGCTAGCAGCTTTTCAAAAATTTCAAAAATTACCAAATTTGACAATTGACAACATATCTATATATATTTTCTTGTCACATCAATCTCAGTACCCATTTTTAACTTCCATATATGGGTTTTTCGCTGTTATTTCGGACCACGATGGCCGATCAGAGTCCAATTTGGTCTTATTTTCTATTCTGGGCCAAGACCTTTCCAATGATACCAATTTCATCCAAATCGGTCCAGTGGTTGCGGAGAAAATCGCATACATACATACATATATACAGACAGACAGACAGACAGACAATCTTTCCCTTTTATATATATAGATAGATCTTCATATAGGAACAGACAAAAAATCCTTTTTTATAGAACCATGGATTTTCTTCAGTTATTCTTGGGCATTGGGATTGTGATTTATTACTATGATTCACTGTTGCCCACGAAAATAGATGATACGACATACGAGGTCTGTTACGAGTAGCTATAGTCGATTTGTATAATCTTTTACTCATCTGAAGTCCAAAAAGGAGACTGTCCGCTTTTAATGATAAATATAGATTTTTGCAAAATATTTTAAACCTTGATGAAAAAGCACAGACGGAAGATATTCTCAGAATCTAAAACGATTCCAACTAAACCATACTGAGTGCCATCCACAATTTTTAAGCACATGTTGGTTATTTTGCGCCACCCTAATACTTATTTATTCTCATTTAAAATGAGCATATATATAAAATTATCAAATCTCTGGTAGGTTTGTCTTAAAATAAATATTCTTTTACTTTTTTAAATTTTTCATGAAATGCTATTTTTAAAATTAGTAATTTTCTTTCAGTTAATATACAACTACTTACAACTACCCTCTTTTTTTTGTTTGATCCATCCTGCATTATAAAAATATTTATAATTATATCAACAGACGAATCCATTATATATTACATATTACACTAAACAGGTACATAAATGAATTAAATTCCAAATTGCATCTTTTGATAGAATCTATGTCGTATTTCTGTATCTTTTGGAAATTCTTTCTCTTTTTCAGCATTTGGCACATAGTGAGTTTCGAAGAAATGCGAGAAATGTTTTCCTATGTCTTCGTTTAGGTACAAGAAACCAGTATTTGAAGTTGGTATCATGTTTTCTACAACAATGAAATATAATGAATTACTATGAATATTTATTTATTAATTGTATAATATTATATGTGTTCTTTTCTGTTGCGCATTCAATTAAAACAGTTTCATTTAATTTAAAAACTTATATTTCAACCCGTTTTAGGATCTTCATCAGGGTACAATATTAAATATGGTGGAACTTATATGTCATACACTTCAAAGTTATGAATTAATAACTATTAATTGACAACTTTAAAATGTGTTGACATTTAACAACATTTAAGTGTACAAACTTATATTGCAAATATTTAGAGATGATCGTCAATTTAAATTATTATTTTTACTATTCATTAAGTGTACATCTAGAATTCTAGATGAATCTTCAGCAGTGTATTTCTATTCAATATTGTGTATGGTGTTTTGCAGATCAGCTAATTTTCTTCAAAGAGTTTGGCTAGCAATACTTACCTGGTGCTGAATTGAATCTTATACATAATGGAGTTTACGAAAATTGTATCGGATATATACTGATGTACCGAAAGCGTTCGGAAATTGTATCACTGGTAGTCTACCGGCGTTCGAAAATTAGTCGGTATATACCCATTTTATCTACCGGATCCATAACTCGTGGATCGAGGTTTATAGTCGGTAAATAGAAATTTACCGGTAAACATAACCTACAATTCAAGTTGTTCCATAGGTGTGTGGTATGTTTTCATTCTCCACAGTGAATATGAATAACTTGTCAGGGATATGTTCTGTCTGTGGTATACAAGAAAACTTAAACACTATCGAAAAACATTTTAATAAACAGAACTATGGTTTTGTAGATTATGTTGTTATTAAAAACGCACCATAAACGTTCGGAAATGCTTATACCGGTTCCATCTACCTTATGTATCAGCTGTTTACAGCTGAGAATGCGGTAGATATCGTACAATCCAATTTTCGTAAACGCCTAATATCTTAATAACGGCTAAGTCTAGCTTTATTAAATTTTATCAACAAAACTGTCATTGGATAATCTCTAACATATTTCAATTTCATTGTATTCTCATCATTTTTACAATCACTGACATACATATCCTTAATTAAGTATTTAAATTGTTGTTTTTTACTTTTAGAAACAATAAACTTCTTTTTACTTGTTATTACTTATTTTTATTAATATTATTATTCTTATTATTATTGCAACAAATGTTCTTTACTGAGATGAGATTATTAATCGCATTTGTATAAATATATTTCTCTAAATACCTAAAAATATTTCAATATCTCCGACTAGTTATTTTGTAAAACTTACAGAGCTGTAAGAATGTATTATTGGAAAAGACTTGTTTTACCTGTGGAGGTCGGGCTTATATCGCATAAATTAATATTTTTCTATGGTAGTGCCCTCTGAGCGGATTTAGTTTGCATAAATGCCTGCTATAGGCCCTTAATCTATCAAGCTATTCTTCCACATAGTCACCCTGGACATTTAGGTACCTATCATACAGTATGACGAATTTTTTGATTCACTAATCATACATCTCTGCCGTCAGTCCATTTAGAAATGTAGCGACTGCTACCTTCAGTTTTTTCTCACTTTGAATGCATTTACCTACCAAAAAATCTTTTTAGTGAAAAGTTGATAGTTCCAAGGGGCCAGATCTGGACTGTAAGGTAGAAGATGCAAAACTTCCCAGTTGAAACTTTGAAGGAGTTATTTTGTTTTCTTGGTGATATGGGGCCAGATGACATGAGTTTCCAAACTGAGGGTACCTATTTGAACTTCTTTGGTCTGGTTGGTAAACGAGGATACGAAGTTTCATCACCTGTAACGATGTTTGTCAAAATTCATCTCTTTCCTTTTAGTATCAATCCAAATAACCACAATGCAATGCCCATGCAGTTTCTTCTATGTTTAATACTAGACATGTGTGGGACCCATCTCACACAAACGCTTTCCATACCTGAAATGATTGATGACAATTTCATGGATAATAGTGTGAGTAGAAGAAAAGAAGAAGTTTGAATATGGATTTTCGTCAAGTATAAGCAGACGATCCTGTTGGATGAATTCATTAAAAGAACACAGCAAACTGTCGGTAGTGATAGACAGGCACCCAGTTTATTCTTCAATGCGGACGTATCTCCTTCCTGCATTTGATTTTCTATATCATTGTCTGTGGATTCATTCATAACCTCATCACCAGTACACTTCTGTGATTTGATAATAAATGTCAGATGCCTGCATTAAGAAATAGCGCATCATAGACCTCATCTTACACCTAGCAGAATTTTCTATTTTCTTAGTCATTTGTAACATGCACAGAAACTGCAAAAATGCTAGTAACACACAGAAACTCGCATGGAGTATGGTAAACACGTAACTGTGACCAATGCACCTTTGGATCACTGCAGCGTGTCACTGAGTGACATGCGATCTGTAAATGGGAGTTTTGTAATAAAATAAACTAAACAAGTAATTAAGATTCAATATACCTCGGCAGAGGTTATATAGAAGAAGAATATAAAAAAATACCAAAGTATGACATAAAAGTGATATTAGGAGACTTCAATGCAAAAGTAGGAAGAGAAGAGGAATATAAGCCAACAATTGGAAGTTTTAGCAAGCATGTGACAAGCAATGAAAATGGAAGAAAACTTGTAGATTTTGCAGCCGGAAGAAACATGGTGATTAAAAGCACTTGCTTCCAATTAAGAGACATACATAAAGAAACTTGGAGAGCACCAAATGGCAAAACAAGAAATCAAATAGACCACGTCATTATAGAAATGAAAGATTACAACAAAATAACAGACATAAGAAGCTGCAGAGGAGCAGACAGTGGTTCAGATCACTTCATGGTAAGGATAGAATGCCAGCAAGAAATTCCTAGCATCATTAACAGACAAAACAGAAGAATCATAAAGAAAATCTCTTTGACAGAAGAAATAAATAAACAAGCATACAAGCAAGCAGTAGAAGAAAGAATACAAGAAGACGAAGAAGATGAAGAAGAAGATGTAGAAAAGATGTGGATGAATATAACACGAATAATAGAAGAGTCAAGCAATGAAATACCAAAAGGACAAAAAAGAAGTAAGAGTAAGCCATGGTTAGACTCAGAATGTGAAAAAGCTATACAAGGAAGAAAGAAAGCAAGGATACTAATGATACAAGAGGATACACAGCAGAACAGGATAAACTATAAAGAGAAAGATAAACAAACAAAGCAAATAATAAGAAGAAAGAAAAGGAATTTTGAGAATAACAGATTAGAAAAACTAGAACAAGTATATAAGGGTAAGGAAATAAGAAATTTCTATAAAGAAGTAAGGCAAAGAAAAACAGGCTTTAAAACAAGTATAGTATTTTGCAAAAATAAGGAAGGGGAGATAATAGGGGATAAAGATAAAATGTTAGATAGATGGACTCAATATTTTTCAGAACTATTAAACAAAGATGATTATAATGAAAACCCACCCACTAGAAGAATGGAAATAAGAGAAGAGGAGAAAAATCAAGAAGAAGTAATGGAGAGACCAACATTAGAAGAGATAAGGGAAATAATACAGCACATGAAAAATAATAGAAGCCCAGGACACGACCAAATAACTACAGAAATGTTAAAGTATGGAGGAGAGAAATTACTAAAGAAATTACACAGATTCATAATCCAAATTTGGGAAAAAGAAGAAATGCCACACGATTGGAGAACTGCAATAATTAGTCCAGTTTATAAAAAGGGGGATAAAATGAACTGTAATAATTACCGAGGAATTACACTATTAAATACAGGATACAAAGTACTAACAAAACTCCTGGCAAGAAGAATAGGGAGCCTTACTGAACAAGTTGTAGGGGAATACCAATGTGGTTTCAGAAGAAATAGGTCAGTGACAGATCAGATATTTATTTTAAGGCAGTTACAAGAAAAGTGTAGGGAACAAGGAATTGAAATGCATGTGTTGTTTATTGATTTCCGTCAAGCGTATGACAGCATCAACAGAGAAAAGTTATATACAGCAATGGAAGAAGCAGAAATTCCTCGTAAACTAATAAACCTAACAAGAATGACACTTATACATACGGAATACCAAGTAAGAATACCTGAAGGAACATCAAAAGCTTTTACAGTAAACAGCGGATTAAAACAAGGCAACCCATTGTCGTCAATATTAACATTAACATCACAGGGACAATTATAAATAAAATGCACCAGTGCGTGGCTTTTGCAGACGATGTAGCGCTGATATCGAGAACTAGGAGGGAATTAGTAGAAATAACAACTTATTTAAAAAATGCAGCAGAGCAAGTAGGACTACAGATTAACGATGAAAAGACCAAATACATGCTAATTGGAGAGGCAAGAAAGAGAATAGAAAACGCATTAACAATAGGGCAACAGAAATACGAAAAAGTATGAGAATTTAGGTATTTGGGAGCATTACTGACTTGGGATGGAGATCAGGCAAAAGAAAGAGCAACAAGAATAGCAGCAGGAAACAAATGTAGTGGAGCTTTAATAGAAGTTATGAAATCAAAAGTAGTGTCGCGAAAAGCAAAAATTAAAATCTATAAAACGGTAATTAAACCAATAGTGAGAGCTGCTAGAAGACGAAGCAAGACCTGGAAGACCCGCGGAAGCAGCCTGTTCAGAAAATGTTGATCTAGTGGTAAGCTTGATTCAGACCAATCGAAATATTACTTATAGGGAGATTCAGGAGGAAGTGAAGATTGGAACCTCGGCGGTGAATACCATTTTGCATAAACATCTTGGGTAAGAAAGCTAGCAAGCCGTTGGATGCCGCATTTGCTCTCAGAAAGTCAAAAACAGGCTCGAGTAGACTGGTGTAAATTTATGTTGCAAAGATTTGACGGAGGAGCTTCCAAGCAAGTGGCATACATTGTAACTGGTGACGAATCTTGGGTGTACAGTTACGACCCTGAAACTAAACAGCAGTCTAGTGTTTGGGTATTCGAAGATGAAGACTTGCCCACAAAAGTCATTCGTGGCAGAAGCATCAATAAGAAAATGATTGCGTTTTTTTTCCCGCCGAAGTGGTCCTGTTGCTGTTATTCCACTTGAAGATAGCAGAACTGTTAATTCTGATTGGTACTGCGAAATGGCTTTACCACAGATGTTTGCAAAATTACAGACAGGTCGCCAAAGGACCGGTTTGCGTAACATCTTAGGGCGGGTTGTACAAACACAGCTTAACTTTAAACTAGGATCAATATCCTAGACGATTGTTCTGACAATCGTTACTGCAGCAACTGAGCCAGGTTGAAAGTTAAACTACATTTATACAACTCGCCCTTAGTCCATCATGACAACGCATCCTCCCACACTGCTGCCAGAACATTGGATTTTTTGAAAGATACGGGAGTTCAATTGATAACTCATCTTCCGTATAGCCCAGATCTGGCGCCGTGCTACTTTTTTTTGTTTCCAACTGTTAAAAAAATGATGCTAGGTATAGTTATTTGCATTATAAGTAAAGAAAAGTATTGTTTTTCTTTATGAATCGCCATGTTTCTAATCGAGGCATAGCCGAGATTAGAAAGGCGATGCGTAAAGAAAAACTTACTTTTCTTTAAGAATAATGCATAACATTTTTTCGGACACTGAATGGAAATTGAGTACATTACACGTTATAAGAAACAATTATTTAAAAAATACGTGACAAGCTCGAGAATCAAATTGCCATTTCCATCACTGCAGCAACTAAAAAAAAAAAGTAAACAAGTTTTGTTTTATCAAGTGTAATCACGTGAAATCTTGTAAAAATGGAAATAAATAATGAAAATCATCCTGAAATATCGGCATTAGCGCTTGAAGCTGTTGCTAGTTTATTACCCTCGAAATCACGAGATAAATATGAGAAGACCTATAACATTTTCAACTCCTGGAAGACTTCAAAGAATGTAAGGGATATCGACGAAGAAGTTATGCTTGCTTTTTTTCATGAAAAGGTTAGTTTTCCTGAATACATTTATAAATTTTCTAGTTTTATTTTTATATTTGATTACAGGCTGAAAGGCTGAAATCTTCCACGCTGTGGTCAATGTACTCCATGTTGAAAAGTACGTTGAGAGTGAAAGAAAACGTCGATATATCGAATTATGGGAAGTTACAGTTATATTTAAAGCGCCAAAGTGAGGGATATGAAGCAAAAAAATCCAAAATTTTATCGCAGGATGATGTGTCAAAATTTTTGACACAAGCCCCTGACGACACCTTTCTTATGATTAAAGTGGCGGTAATTTTCGGTCTGTATGGTGCATGCCGTAGTGAGGAGCTAAGAAAGTTAAATGTGGAGGATATCGAGGATACCGGCTCTATTTTGGTTGTCACCCTCCATGATACGAAGACAATGAAGAAGCGCATATTCACCGTTATGATGGAAATGGGAGGCATTAATGAGATCGAGTTGTACAGGAGATATGTAAGCTTGCGTCCAAAACATATCAAACACTCAAGATTCTTCATATTTTATATGAACAATAAATGTACAGTGCAACCTGTAGGGATCCACAGTTTCTACAAGATGCCGAGTAAAATTGCTCATTATTTGAAACTATCCGACCCAGACGGTTACACTGGACACTGTTTTCGTCGAACGTCAACTACTTTTCTTGCTGAGGGTGGAGCGGACATCAGGAGGCTCAAAAATCATGGAGGATGGCGATCAAACACGACCGCAGAAGGATATATACAAGAAAGCATTAACAATAAAATGACGACTTCAAAAATGATTTTTAATCAGCCATCATTGTCAAACAGTGAATGCCAGAATACATCACATTTTGTCTTAGAACCTACTGCATTACAGTTGGCTTCAACGTGTAGCGATTCATCATTTTCTACATCAAATGGAGGAGCTAATCAGGAGGTTTTATCAAAATCGTCACTATCATTTAATGATTTGCAATTACAACAGTGTTCAAGTATAAGTTTCTCTAGCGTTAATAATTGTACGTTTAATATTTATTCCAATAAATAATTAATAATTAATAATTAATAATTGTTCATTTAGTTGCTATAAAGAAATGGTTTCTATAAAGAAAAGAGATACTTTTCTTTACGATTTGTAATAAAGAAATGTATTCAATTTCCATTGAGTGTCCGAAAAAAAGATTTTCCAGCGCAGATGCAGCAGTTACAGAATTTCAAAGAATTTTTGAGGACTTTCCGAATGTTTTAAAAAGTGGTGTCAAAGAATGCACAAGTGTATTAATCTGAATGGAGATTGTTTTGAAAAACAATAAAGATTTTTTTGTTAAAAAATGCAACGGTCTTTTTATAACTAACAATTTTCAGCGCAACCCTCGTAAGATTATAAAACTTGCCGGAGGCTGTAAATGATTTTAGTATCAACCGAAAGTTTGTTTGCAAACCAGTATTTCCCATTTCTCATAGTTGCTATGTTTTAATTTTTGATTTTATATAGTCAAAAACAGAGGGCAATACTTGTCGACCACTTCTTTTGCTGTTCTTTATCACTCCTAAATTTGTACACTTGCAAATGTAAATAAAAATTTCGGTATTAACCGAAAGAAGAATTTAGTTTACATTCAAACATGAAGAAAAAATCAGAAACTGTTCAGAAAAATACTTAAAAAGCATATTGGTTTAATGGCTTCCGTAATAAATATGATAAAATAATCAAAAAGAAATTCGTGTAATGGTTAACGTATCAGACTCGTAATCTTTCTTTGTATTACTTACTAATTGTTATTTATTATTTTTACAACTGAATTTTAATCATTTTATTATTACAATTTTTTTAGTTTCATATCCTTTTTCATCGTCTTTTCTTATAGTTGAAATTGTACAAAAACTCGTTAGTTTTTGTACAATGTACTCTTATAACAAAAATATCTAATAATAAGAAAAACTAACAACAATTATAATAATAACTAAAATCAAGTTCGTAAGATAATAAACAACAATTAAGTAATTCAATTAAAAAAAAATGCATACGAGAGTGGGATTTGAACGCGTGATCTTTGATAGAGCGTTTGATACCCTGAGCGTTATACCAATTCGGTACACAACTTCAAAGCCTTTTAATTTATCTTATTATAGAAAAAATATTAGAAAATATGTATTATCTATTTTTGAAATATTTCCTGCGAATTGGGATAAAACAATATCCATGTTAATTAACTGGATTAACACATTCCATTAAATGCGTTTTATTCATAAACAATTGCTATTTCAACAGTAAAAACAAGATTATCAAGGTTCATCTTCTAGTTTTAGTTTAGTTGTATAACGTAGACTCCAGGGCATTTTAAATATGGCATCAATAATTATTTAACTATTTCACATTTCATTAAGTATTTATTCATGTATAATATACTTACAATCTCGACAGTGAAACAAAATTATGAAGCACCTTCTAATTTTCGTTTTGCTATAAAACGTATAGATTTCCAGGACATTTTATATACTTATGCATATGCAAAAATATCTGGGGCATTCTATTTAAAAAAAAATTACCTTAAGCGTGTCACACTTTTCTGCAACACCCTGTAAATTTGAAAATAATTTCTCTAGATGCGCCTCTATCCACTGTTTACATCCGTATTAGAACGATTTTTCTAGCTGTTACCGTTTAGGAGCTATCGGACTTCCCCACACTAATGCCCCACCCAGTATAGTACAAGTGAGGTTAGTAAAACATTACCCACAAACAAAAAATTGATCCACCAGGGCCGTCATACAACGTTCTATCTAACTCCTCTTTAGTTAAGTTTAATATTAAATTTTTAATGTAGTTAATCTGTAGTTTTTGACGGTAATAAATTTGATACTCTACAATCCTACACAAAGATCATTGATGTTGATCCAAGTACAAGTTAAAGAATAAATATGGTACTTTGGTTTCAAAAAGGAAATGGTACATCTTTCATACTGAGGTTATTGTTCAAGTTCCAGTATGACAAAATCATTATTTGGGATTTGTTTATTAATAAATAAATAACAATGAATGAACAAACCCTTTTTGCAAAAATGCATTAACTAACAAAATACACCTTGTATAAGTTCATTACCTTGAGCAACATATCGATGTGATTCATCTTCAACCAAAACATTATAAAAAGGTTGTTGATCTTTATTCTTTAAACGATGCACTCCCATCTGTGCCTGCCATTCAGGGGAAGCCATACAAACAGGATCCCAATCGTAAATAACACATATATAGTTTAATACAACATGTTTCATTACCATGCCGACAGCGAATGTAAGGTTACTGGGACGGACCTTTGCCTTAGGCTACAAATTGCAACAGTAGTTAGATATTTTTAAATAAATGATGTAAATTATAATAATACTTGTGCGAGTGCTTCGCAGAAATTATGCTTATGATGTAAATCATAATCGTGCAACATGTGTACTACTCGCTGAACCTGTTCAGGCACTTCAAAATCCTAAAATACGATAAATGCATTATTTAAAAATAAATCTTCAATGACTTCGGTTTTAACTTACATGTGTTTGAAGATAATTCTCTAGAGGCTTCGTATCAATACCGTGCAGCATATAAATTCGTGCTAGACTAACTACAGCTGAAATATCATTTGGACTAATTAAATGTAATAATTCTAAAGTTGACCGTAAGCGTGTAATGCTTCCATTAGGATGCGTGTGCTGTCGACATGATACTTCTAGATTATTAGCCATGCGTTCCACAACCTACTTAGAATTTATTTAATAGATCTAATAAACAGTGCATTATGTAACAGACCTGTCTAGCAGAAGCTGGTGGAAGATATCTTTCTTTACTGTCAGTGTAACTTCGACTGTGAGGGCACGCACCTTTACGAATCACACTGCCATTATTAAACACATCTATATAATATGTGTCTGCGTAACTTTCCCCTTGTCCCTCAGTAAATCTCAATAGGAAATGGGCAGGAAAACTAATAGGATCACACTTTAGACCAACACGTCTTGCTACACTTTCATAAATTATTGCTAAAGTTATTGGTAGCCCTTGTTTCTTTATCAGTACCTGATATATTTAAAAATATTGTATATATATATTATTAAGCTATTTGTAGAACTTACATCATTAATAAACGAGTTTTCTGGCATATAATAAGCGTTGTTATTCCCTCGAAATTTGTATTGCTCATACATAACAGAAGTTAAAGAACGAATAATTTGTTTGCATTCAAATACATTCCACTGATTTCCATCCAGGTTCTCAAATTTCCATAGGTCGAGTGTCTCTTGCGGTACTTTGTGTAACGGATGATCAGGATGTGCTAGTCTTAAGGTTGCTCTTACCTTAAAAAAAACTGTTCAGTAACTTATTAAAATTAAAAAAAAGGATCATTAGTTAACAACTAGGATGTGTCCACCCAGACGCACCATTCCGGCTTATATACAATTCAAAAATTAACATTAGTCTCATTTAAAACCAAAAAGTAGTTACTACATTGTAAACCGAGGGGTCCCTCACTCTCGGCAATAGGTGTGCAGTTTCTCGAGAATAAATTGCTATGACTCCGAAATAATGAGCAATACTTGGCAATATGGGGAGTATAGGAAAAAACAAAAAAGGAAAAAGAATAAATAGAGAATATGCAGCAATAAATGGGGGATACCTGGCAAGACTGAGAAATAAACTCGGCAATAGAAATAACACGCTCCTAGTTAGTTGGTCTTCTGAAGAAGTGATGTAGGTTGTAGTGAGTGTGGAAAAATAATAACAATAAGTAATTATTTTGAACATTGAAAATCATTGTTTCTAAGAATTGTGACTTGAAGGTCAAAGGATTTCCTTTTAATATACACGTTCATTGTGTGATTACGATCCTTCGGATTTCCATGAATAATTATTTAATTAACGGCAACCAAAATAACTAGTTAAAAATGCTAAGCCTAGCATTGCCCAGCACTCCCCTTTCCCAGTTTAACCTCCTCTCTTGTGACATCTTCTTCTCTGACTTACCACTCCCCTCCGGTTTACTCCCTTCTAAAACTTAATCACCTATTCTCATTAAATTCATATTTCATGCGCTTAATTCTTAAGAGATAGGGCATTAGTTCTTCAGACATTCCTGTTCTACCTTTTCATCAAAAATCCGAATCCGAAATGAAAATTAAAAAATTCCGGAAAAAAAAGAGCTATGACACTCGGCTGAGATTTGTTTATTGTTTGTGAATTCAGGGTAGGAAGAATGAAACGATTTGATTTGCCCGCAAAAGAATAATTCTTAAAAGAATTTAATTTTTTATTTGTTCACAAATTTTATTGTTTATTTATGTTAAATAAATTTTCGGACCCGATCATATTTATTTTAGAATTAAAAAATATTTAAATGTTCGTGTATGAATTATTCATGAGTAAAATAACAACATTTTTATTAATATTTAAATTTATTAACAATACTGTAAAACCTTGAATTACGAGTAGCTTGGTTTGAGAGTGTTTTGCAGAACGAGCAAAAATTTTTAATGAATTTTAACTTGAATAACGAGCGATGTCTTGCATTACGAGTAAAATTTTTAATACGTATACGCTTTGTCTGCCGACTATCACGTCATCACAACTACGTTTTATCCTTAACAATTGAAGAATTTGTGTAAACATATACGATAAGATAACAGTGTAAACAGCACATAATGTTACCTCGACTGTTAAAAATCTCAGCAGATTTTACATTTTATTTGTTATCGATGAATACATACACCCTAATAACTGATTATAATTAAAAATTTGATTATGGTTTAAGTGTCATAGTGTAATGATGTCATTTAAAGAAAAGTAATTATGCAAATCTTTAGTTATAACCCGTTAGAAGTACAAAATAGGGAAAATTAAATCAATTTAATCGAATATGTACACGTTAAGCATCATGTTAGCTCTTCTTAAATAAAATCAATTTGTGACTACTGAACTTAGTTAAATTACAAATGAATGAACAACTTGAGCTCAGTAATTCTCCGTTACTGGAAGTATTAGATATTTAATTCTGATTATCATTATTATTTTATGTAGTTACCTATTTTTGTATCTACCTTAGCGACGTGTTTGTTTATAATTATATTACCTTTGATAATGACAGCATAGCTGTCGAAACAATATTGTCAGGTTGTATTTTAATAAAACTGTGAAACTTTTACTAATCTTTATTTATTTCATGATTATGGAGTTCCACAAAGTAAGGCTGGAAACAATAAACAAAATTATTTCGTCTTCTTTAGAAGAACAAGCCAAGTTATACAAGAAACTTATGATCAAACACGGAATCGCAAGTCAGAATGTTTGGTTTAACCAAGAATGTCTGAAACGTCAGGTTATTCCGAACTACGTAAACATCACTACCAGAACCAAGAATTCGATTACCGAAAAAATGATTAGGAATGCCAAGTGAAGATGGCTCAAAGAAGAATCGAAGAAATGGTTTAGTATAAGAGACAATATGCACGTTTATATAAAGGTACTCCATACAGAACTTACTCATAAATTACACAATATCCAATTTGACATCTTAGATTTTGACATTAGAGAAACCGTCAGTTACATTAAATTCAAAAAATACACCACACAGAAAAATAAACTTCATCGACTTGTACAACAAAAACGTACACTACAAAATAACCTTAATTATCAGAACACTGCAAACTTTTATCCTCGTTTCATAAACTTGTCGAATATAACATTCAATGACAGAGAAACACAATTTCTTAACAAAGATTTCAAGTTTTGTCCTTTTCCAAAATTTACCAACAAAATTAAAGAAATCTTGGCCGTTGAATGCGAAACTATACTTAAGAAAGATCATAATAACCATGCAAAATTCCAAATTTCGAATTTGTTAAAAGAGATGTCTTTGAAACAGGACAAAATGTACAACACATCTAACATATCACTTCTTCAATCTATAAAACACAAAATCACAGAGAACAATCTAATTTCTGTTAAAGCAGATAAGGGTAACACTTTGGTAATTCTTTCAAAAGATATTTACATACAAAAAGTTAATGAATTTATTAATAAAGAAAATTTAGAAACTTTAAACAAAAACCCAACCACAACATTCCAAAAAGAAATAAAACAAGGTTTAGAAAACTGCAATATCTGCTTTTCAGAATTAAAAAGCAACAAATCATTAATAAAAACCCACAACCACCTAAACTATATGGACTAGTCAAAACACATAAACAGAATATGCCAATAAGACCAGTTGTATCATACATCAATGCACCTAATCACATTTTATCCAAAAAACTGAACCAGATTATTAACACGATAGGTTACAAATCGAAATACTCTGTTAGAAATTCATTAGAATTAGTAGATAAGCTGCAAAACATACATCTTCCACCACATTCAAAACTTGTTAGTTTTGATATTTGCAACATGTTCTCCAGAATACTCTCACAAGAATGTATTCCTTTATTAGATAATTTCTTGATCAATAGTAATATAGAATTAGTTAAAAGGTTAGAGTTAATTCCATTATTTGACCTTTGTATAAGTCAAAATTATTTCACTTTTAATAACATAATTTATTTACAAAAGGATGGTTTATCTATGGGTAATTCTCTTAGTCCTCTATTAGCTAACATATTTATAGACAAGTTTGAAGATCGAATATTTGAATTAAACCTCTCTAAACACATTATCTTCTGGTTTCGTTATGTTGATGACATTTTAGCTTGTTTTGACAGTTCTTTTGAGGTTATCAATGAATTTTTAATTCTTATTAACAGTATCCACCCTAATATAAAATTTACACTAGAAACAGAACAAAACAGGGCTATAAACTTTCTAGACTTAAATATCAAGATTAACGCAGACAATCTATTTGAATTTTCCATATACAGAAAACCAACACAAACAGACATAATAATACCAAATGAATCTTGTCACCATAATACACATAAAATAGCAGCCTACAAGTCATTAGTACACAGAGCTTTAACTATTCCACTAACAAAATCAGATTTTAACAAAGAGATATCAACCATTAAACAACTAGCACATGCAAATCATTACAATCCGAACACAATTGACACTTTAATTAAACAAAAACATTATAGGTTAGCTATCAAAAGAATATATCCCATTGACAATCAAACAGAAGACACAAATTACATATCTATACCATATTTTGGTAAAATATCAGAAAAAATTGCACATATACTAAGAAAAACCAACAATTATAAAATAACATTTAAAACCAACACTAACACTTTTTCATTTTTATTTAATGCTAAAGACAGAACACATGATATCATGAAATCGGGCATTTACCAATTTGCTAATTATTTCTTATTAACTTTGACATTAAATTTTCTTTATAGTCTTTAGATTTTTAAAATACTTTATACCTACCTTTGTATTTAAAACTCAAGATTTATTTTTGTTATATTTATTTATTTATATTGCGTGTAAACAGCATTGTGGGATACCCTGTATATTCAGTTTATATCAAATGTTTTGAATAATTTATAAGGCTTTTGTGTCATATGTACTAATTGTAGCATATATGTAATCGTAGCTTGTAACATAACACATTGTCAAAATGTTTATTACTATTTCAACCTGTGATTGGGTTTTTACCTACTGGTTGAATAAATAAATAAATAAATAAATGACACCCGATGGTACATTGGACAATTTAGGATATTGATAAAGAAAAATTCTTGAAAGAAGATTTGGAAAACTTCATATGGCCGAAAGAAGACGACATACATTCAGGAAGTAGATTCGCAATTTTTATTTCATGATCCTGTAAATTTTACTAGAATTTACCCATTCTAAAACAGTCACCCAGATAGGGTCTCAAATAACAAGTTATGCAAAGATTTTTAATAAAACTCATCATTTTTTTAAATTCTTTTTGAATTTTATTTACTCCCGTACTTTAGCAGTCTCATTTTTCAAATAAATTTTTGTTATTGAATTGAATGTGTTTTTTGTGTAGTTCTTCGAGTCCATCCTATCTGATGATATATTTTCACGTTCTTCTTTTCACGTATTCAGTTCTTAGTTACTTTAACAGCATGTATACAATTGAATAAAAAAGTACTTTTTACAGAACATTTTTTAGCTTTTTCTTAGTTGAGCTAAAACTTGCAAAATTATCAAGAAAACCAATAACAATAAAGCGCCTTTCACTCAAACAGTAAGATCACACCCACTGCTAAGATCATGCATGGAATACGAAAATAGAGAAAATAATACAGCCATACTGAATTTAAATAAGGCAATACGGAAAGAGAAGGCAATACAAATGAAAACAAAAGAATAAAAGTGGCAATATGGAAATAACAAATGAGTATACGGAAATAAAGACAGTTATTGCCAAAAAGTGGCAATAGGTGTACATAATTTTTGGGAGTGAGGGACCCCTCGTTGTAAACATTTAATGAACAAGATTGACAGCATGACAGACAATGATGTTAACCAATAAGCTACCCTTTTGTTGGCCAAGGCCATAAACAGTGTGTTTCTGAACGTTAGAGAGAAACCAGTAATACCAGACAAAGAACAAATATATTTTTTTAAAGTTATGCACAATTTGAAATAAACATTTGCTACTAAGGAATAAAATAACTACATTAGCCACATTTAGGCTTCATTTTGTTTTGTCCTTTTTACACTTATAAATTGTTTAATACGAAAAATAAACATTTATGCTAAAATAAATTTACTCACTTCCTTAGCTAAATTATCAAGCTGAGCTGCAATATCTTCCCATTCAACGTAAACAGTAGGCTGACACCACTGAGCTACAAAAGTGGCACCCTTCTCTAGAATTTGCCGTTTTAATGGCAAAGCCATAAACTTTTGCCATTCTTTTGACAAATGCAACTGCCTAATAAATCTTAATACTTTAGCAGCATAATACTGTAAAGTTTTATTCCCAAAAGTACTAAAATTAAAATCAATAATAGCATTCGATAATAACTATTTTTTACAACTTACTCGACAGGAACAACTTCGATACTCTTAATAGGAGTACACGTATTTATAATAGTTGTCAGATCAAAAATTATATATTCATAAGCTCTTGGCGATTCTTCAATTAACTCAATCCATTCCTGAAGATCACAGTCAGAAAATTCATTTTTCTTATAAAATCTAGGAGACATAGTAGTTAATACAGCATGAGTGCGACTGCTTAATTCGTATATATATTGAGTTTCCCTATACCAATCAATGAAGTCATTATCAAACAGTTTCATAAATTGGGGCCACCTACAACAATTAAGCAATCGAGTTATTTTCATGGTTTATGAAACTTAACAATTACTCACTTTAGCTCAAACTTCTTTTTCCAAACAAAACTACTATTTTGAACCACATCTCGTAAATAACTACACGTTGCACTAACATTCGACACATCTTCAAAGTTTAATTTACTATCGGCTAATATTAATTCTAATATTTCAATAGGTAAACATTCCATTTTTACTTTCTACTTAATAAGAATTAACTAATATAATCAAATGAATACATTTATTATAATATAATTTCGATGAGATTGCTGAAAAATTTGAGGGTCAAAGTCTTTAATTAATTTATAAAATTCATAGTCATCTCTTGAGAATTGACAAGATGTTACTCCTAGCTAAACAGATAGTGGAATCACGACTGTACACATATAAACCTGGATAGTAAAAAGATCAAAATTCAAATCACAATTATATCAATTTCAGAAAAGTGTCAGCTGTTAAACACTCTCACTTGTGCTGGTGTTGATGTTGAAAGCGAATCAAAACATAAACGTCAAAGATTACATCGAATTTTGCTTTACATCGAAATGTACAATAACGTACAGTCTGAGACTTTAAGAATGAATCTGAATCTTAGAATATAATAGTTTGTTCCATAAATCACAATTCAATAACCAATGGTTAGGTTACTGTTAAGCATGGTCACTGAAAATTCTGGTGCATTTATGAAACGCAAAACAGTTGGTTTGTAAACAAACGTTATAACCTAACCTATAATTCTGCAGTAGGGCATTGGGCAAACTATATAACCTCAAACGCTACCATTTGTCAAATTAACTTGCCTACAAAAGTAATTCTTTTCAAATGAATTTTATTTTAAACTAACCTCACTTCTTACCGATTTCAGGAAACCGCGTTTCATAAATACAAATATTTCAGGAATTTGTCATTTACGGAACGCAAAACCAATATTTGGGTTACAGTGGTCAATTTGCGGTATATACTATAAAACTGTAGGAAGGAACATAATCATCTACCATATACGACTGGGATGGGGTCTGAATATGGCGGAGTAAGTGTTTCCGGTTTTGTAATCAGATATTTGCATTGGCGGTTCTCACTGTCACGAAATGCGCAGATAAACTACATAAACTCAATTTTAAAACATAGCATTTTGAAATTAATCTTAGAATATAAATTTTATATGTAATATTTTAAACAAACGAATATTTAGGCCCTTATTCTATAAACTGTTGTTATTTAACGATGTCGTTATTGTAACATCACTTATGGTAACAACAATTTTCTAAATATTTATTCTGTAAAGCTGGTGTTAACTCCGAATGACAATACAAGATCAAAGGAACTTTTTCTGATAGTTGGCACTACTTTTTGGAATTATGCAAATGATATTTACGTTTAATGAAATATATATTTTATTTCATTTCGTATTTCAAACAATGGTTTATATACTACAATTAGTAAAATAAAGTATAACTTGATCTCCGTTGTCAATGACACCTGAGTTCAAGACGTTCTTGATCTCCGTTGTTGTTGGCAACGTAAAAATCATTTGATGTTGCATAACAGCCACACGTGATATGCTGCTTTTTATCTCCTTGGTTACGCGTATGATGACACAAACAAGGCAACTTGCTTCATTATACAATAAATTCGGATGGATTTTAAAAGGGAGAAATTAGGATTGAAATACGAAATAAAATAAAACAACTTATGCAAACGGAGATCAAGCTTCTTTAAATCCTCGAAGATGTTATAACGCCTCGGCTGGCGCCTCGGCGTTATAATACACCTTCTCGGATTTAAAGTATCGCTTGATCGCCTGATATCATAATATATATAATTTAAATATGCTTTTTAAAGGTATAAATTTGACGATACTCTCTATAATATATCCCGTAAGTATTTATTGTTCATTTATATAACAATTACGTACGCCGCCGTAAAGATAATTTTTTATTTCAACATGTAACAACTTATATTGAGGAAAATAAGTAACGAAAAGATATGAGAATGGAGATGAGTTAGGAGAAAGAATAGTTGATATTTATCACTGTATCACTATATTTATTTATTGTTGTCTTTATGTAGATATTTACACAGTGAAGGTCCCAAGTAAAAGGCAAAGACCGTGAATTAAAAATAGCCCAAAAAGAAACGTGAAATATACACTAGAAGAAAGATTTGACTGATACAGAAGACATGCCGCTGGATATCATTAGTCGTGTTGTGTTGAATAGAATGAACGATGTTCCTCAACAAGGCATAGATAAATAAAACGTTTGTATTTTATAAATCCGCGAAATTGAAGTGTCGGTTTCAGCTGACGATCATAACGTGGAGTTAGGAAATAAACATCAGACAATTAATAAATGACTTGAAAAAGAAAAACCTAAATTAAAAACGACAATATACTTATACTCACTCCAAAAGTTAATAGAAGTGGAATTCTCGAAAAAATGGTTATCCATAATCAACAAGCAGGCTGGATTCAAAGGAAGAAGAAGCAATTTGAACATGTACTGAGTATCGAACTCATGGACAGATTCCTCAGTAGAAGGAACAAAAGTATAGAAAAACGACGTTAATGACTGTATACCTACTGTGTAACAACACATACTTAGGTGTTGTTACGCTAGCGACAATTTCGTCGCCATTTTGTTGTTAATGAACAACCGTCACTACTTACAGAATAGAAAAATTCATTTAATAACGATTGTCATTAAATAACAACGCCGTCAGACGTTCCTCTTTGTCGGAGTTGACGTCATATCCGTCGCTTTTAAGGCTCATTGCGCCGGGTAGTTAAGCTCTTCCTACAGATTTATATTCTAAGATAATGCAACACATTTTATAGATTCAGACGAAATATCTATTTTTAAAATATCATAAAGAATATAAATAATATAAAAATTAAATACAAAATCGAAGTATAGGAAATAAAAGAAAATAAAATTTATTAAAAAAAATAAAATTATTTGAAATTAAATTAAAAAATAATGTGACGTAAAGTAAATAACATAATTATGTATTATCTACGATTATTCTAACTGGGCGCCTCCACAGAGTAAAGCTACTACCTTATGAAGCAGCTACTAGAATGTTCGGCCTTCAGATCAAATTTCAGATCAGGACGTTTTTTATTCTTTTCATGAGTGTGTACATGTACAGTCATTAGCAAATGTCTTGTCCCGAGCAAGCAACACATTTAACAATTCTGGTAAAAGAAACGACGTACGTTTCGGTGCATAGTTTCTTTTGTTTACAAACAACACAGCAAATCTAACCAGTTTTGAAGGTTGCTACTACGGGGGACTCAACTGAGGAGACGAAACGAGTCAAATAAAGCGTCCCCGACCTTGAACGTTAATTCAAGTTTGAACGTTACTTCTAGATGGCGCTACGATTCTGGACAACGCTGACAGTGTTGACAGATTATGCGATTTATCGCAAATTTTATCGCAAATCTGGCTAATTTTTATGAAACATTGCGACCCATATGGCACTCCAGCGAACTGTCAACAATGGCCAGCGTGGTCTGAGCGTTGTCAAGGGCCGAAGCGCCCTCTAACGAAAATTTTTTAAAATACAGGCCATTGGGTACGCAAATGTTTGGAACGCCCATTGCCGATTCGTCTCCTCAGTTGAGTCCCCCGTAGTTGCTACCCTACCTAGAGTGGCTTTGTATAACAACAATAGAGTAATAAAAACTGCTATTTTCAAGTGAGTTTCTTATTTTACTGGAATACAAAACAACCGTTTCACTTCTACTATCGTTTCTTCTATTTTAATAAATAAATATGGTATACTTTTTCCTACTTTATTATAAACTATATTAATTTATTTGCGAGTTTGATTTGTTTATTTACAAAGTTTAATTATTTTGTAAACACTAAAAAAACTAAATTTTTAGTACTAACTGTAATCAGTTTTTATTGCGAAAATTAGTAAAAATAATAAATAATCAAACCTAATAACCATTCCCCGAGTTTCCAAAGTAGAATCAGATTGGACATACAAACGAGGCATATTTAAACATTTTAAGGGCCGGTTTATTCACCTTCAGGTAAAATTCCCAGTAGTTGCCGGTCAAATAAATTAAGTTTAATAATAAATACAGTTTGGGTATATTCACAGGATCTTGAAAGTAGTTAGTGGAATGTTTATGCGAAAGGGTCCAACTTTTGCACTCAGGTAATACATGCATGAGAGAGATGGGTAATTGACAGAATAATGTGTTAGAGAGAAAAATTAAACCCATTGACTAATCTACTTAAAAGGAGGCGGGATTTAAAAAATCTTTCACAAATGTTTTCTAAAAATTTTAGGTAAACAGATATTAATGATAAGTATATATGATCTAAGGTTCTATGAGTTGTCAAGGGGTTTCTTAATTTTTGTTTTGTGACTGTTTTGTTTTTAGTACTGACTATATCTATGTTTCTAGTTTTTTCTTAGTTTGTAGTATTTTTATTAAAACAACTGAATATTTAATAACTTTTTAAAATTTTAACGTATTTACATAAATAAATGCCTATATTATTACTTTATTTTTATTTATCGCTTACATTAGTTTCTGCGATAATTTAATTATCTAAAATACTCCTAAGCCTCTATTTTTTGATGATTGTTTTCATTATTATTTTCGTTTAGTTATTTTTTATTAAAGGTAAAGAATGAACCATAAACACGCTATATAACTTTGTTTAACTAGTAGATGCTTCTATTTAAAAGGACTATTTTATAAAGTGTGTCAAAGAAATTTTGAATAGAATGAGTAACAAGAGTTTTTACAAGCGTGTTTTCAAAACAAGTTTTAAAGAATTTAAATATCTTGCCCAGGTAGTTAGTTGTCCATCTCTGTTTAATTCGGTCTCTTTCGTACATAGTATAAGGGGTATTTCGATTCTTAAAGCAGCAACGTCCTTACTCGTGACAAGACATTTGCTAATGATTGTACATACAGGGTGGGATTAAAATATGAAATATTAAAAAAAAGCGAACTCAACCGGTTTTTTTAAAAACGCTGAAACACGTCGATTTTGTGTTTTAAAAATACACATTAACCCTTTCGCTGCTATTGACGTATTTATACGTTCTTGCAGTATACGCTGCAAGTGCTAAGTCCGTAAATATACGTTCGGTTACTTTAAAATGATGTGCTATTTCCGTATCCTTACGTGCGAGAGTTTTCCCCACTCCATTGAATTCTGCCATCTTTTGGCTTTCATTTGATACCCAATATGTTTGATTTGTGTTGATGCATTTACGTGCAGCTGCGGTTTTTATAACGGCGTGTTCTTCATTTATAATGTTAGTAAAATGAGTGGTGCTTATGTTGGTCTTGATGATAAAGACGCAAAACATTTGCTTGAAATTTATAGCACAATAGAATCTGCTGACGAAGACTCTGATATTGAATCATCTGATAAAGAATTTGGGGAAAACTCTTCTAGCAGTAGCGATGACGATGATAGGGTTAGATCTCTAAACGGCGGGAAAGTTGAAAATGAAGGTAATAATAACTTTCAAATTATAATTATGTTTTCTGCATATTGATTATGAACTTTGACTTTTTTTTAACGAAAAATCGTAATAAAAGTAACACTTTTTTCATTATTTTTTAACAATAAAAAAATAATTTAGAAAAAAATTTATATAATATTTTACTGAACCTTGCCCCTTCCTCTATAATTTTCTAAAATATTATTATTATTATTTATAATATCCTTTATAATATATTTCCGTATATGTCCGAATAGCTTTCATTATTCTAATATGCTATGAACGTATATATATACACGTGCGAAATATTATAGTCCAATATGCTATCAACGTAGATATACGTGCGAGAAACTACAGCAGTGCTAAGTCTGTCATTATACGTTTTGAGGATTTTTAACGTAGCACAGGCGGGTTGAAGGCAATTTAAAACGTAGCAGCGAAAGGGTTTATATGTGCTATTCACCTTCCGACTTTCATGTGTTTCTAAGTTATGACGTCATCACAAAAAAATTTAAATGACAATATAGATTTTTAATAGTGGAATCCGATAGTGACTTTTCTTCCCTTTATGAACATGCAAATAAATCATAAGGTTAGATAACAAAAATTCTGAGAAAAATCGAGCTGAACTTTGTAAATGTTTGTTAGTTATGACTTCATCACAACAAATTTAAATGACAATATAGATTTTTAGTAGCGGAATCCGATAGTGATTTTTCTTCCTTTTATGATCATGCAAATAAATCACAAGGTTGCATAACAAAAATTCTGAGAAAAATCGATCTGAACATTTAATGTTATTGATATTATGGTATCAATATATCAGATCGATTTTTCTCAGAATCTTTGTTATGCAACCTTATGATTTATTTGCATGATCATAAAGAAAAGAGAAATCACTATCGGATTTCCCTCCTAAAAATCTATATTGTCATTTAAATTTTTTGTGATGAGGTCGTAACTAACAAACATTTACAAAGTGCAGCTCTATCTTTCTCAGACTTTTTGTTATGCAACCTTATGATTTGTTTGCATGATCATAAAGGGAAGAAAAATCACTATCGGATTCCACTATTAAAAATCTATATTGTCATTTAAATTTTTTTTGTGATGACGTCATAACTTAGAAACAAATGAAAGTCGGGAGGTGAATCGCACATATTAATGTGTATTTCAAAAAACAAAATCGACGTGTTTCAGCGTTTTTTAAAAAAACCAGTTGAGTTCCCTTTTTTTTATATTCCATACTTTAGTCCCACACTGTATATATTACGGTTAAAGAGGTAAATATTTATTGGTAAATTATCATTGGCCAGATCGGATAATGTTGCGGTAGTGTAGTAAACCGGCCAATCCCGAAAATTGCATAGAAGCATATTTACTAAATATCTAATAAACTTTAACTAAAATACATATCGAGTGTTTTTTTAAATTTGACGTCAACGTAGGCTGTGAATAGTCGATTGTGAATTATTGGACAGAGGTTGGATTTGAACGTTTTGACAATGACATTTATTAATACGATCAAGATCCGTTCACAATCGACTACTCATACCCGCCTTCGACGTCAAATTTAAAAAGACACTCGAAATATACTTTAGTATAATGAAGAGTATTCCATAAAGTACAGAAAATATAATTAATTTAAAACACGGGAGAAGCAATTTTCGGATATTCCATAATAGTTTTAATTCTTTGTTTGGAGAACTACATAATGTAGTATTTAATAACAATAAGAAAAATGTGTATTCATAGAGGCCCTTGTTAAGCTCTCAAAATTATATGTACATGTAACGACTATTCTTAAAAAAAGATCCTTATCTGAAGTTCAGACCGGCTTTTTTATGACTTTGTCATAAAATGGTAAGTCACGGGCCTACCATGATCTAAACTGAACGTCCAGTGAACATCTTTTGTTAAAATAGATTTCTAGAATAATTGTTCTTAATCTACAAATTGTTTGTTTGTAATCATTTTGTAATTCCTATCAGAACGTACCTATTATGGACCTAAATCGAACGTCTGCCGGACATGTTTTGTTGTACTTCTGTAAAACGTTCCCCTATGAACGTCCTTTTATGGATCCAAACCAATCGTTCGCTGGACGTCTTATGCTGTACTTCTGAAAAACGTTCTCATGTGCACGTCCGCCAGACGTCTGTACCATGTCCTGGGACTCAAGGGCCTGTTATGGGCCCAAAACAAACGTCCGCTGGACGTCTCTTGTTGTACTTCTGAAAAACGTCTGCGTATGAACGTCCGCCAAATGTCCGTATCTTGTCCTGAGATTAAGGGCTTAACTATGGACCCAAAACAAAAGTCGGCTGGACATCTTATGCTGTACTTCTGAAAAACGTCCGCCTGTGAACGTCCGCCAGACGTCCTTATTATGTCCTGGGATTCAAGGGTCTACTATGGACCCAAAACAAACCTCCGCTGGACGTCTTTTGTTGTACTTCTGAAAAACGTCCTCGTGCGAGTGTCCAGCAGACGTCTATTTTACATCCTCGGACCTACAGTACCTACAATGGACCTAAAAAGAACGTCCATCGGGCAATGTGTGCTATTAGGGAAGTACTAAGTAACCATTGCATTAGTATTAATTTATTAACAATAGCAATCTCACAAAATCGTCGAACGGGTAAAATTGTCTAGGTTATGTAGTATTGCGACGGAACAAATAATTATTAATACTCACCCTTTGTGAGTATTAATCTTTGGCTTGCCTTCTATTACCCGCCTCACTACGTTCGGCGGGTAAACTCAGGCGCGCCATGAAAAGTCATACTTCTCCTCCGCATAAAATAATATACTATTATTCACAATCATATTGCAATATGTACATTTCATATGTTGTTAAAACCTTGGAAAGTAAGCTATTGCTATAGCACCACCAAAGTGGTTAACAATTTCCTTTTTTGTATCCTTAATGGAAAACTGTAACTTGAATAGGTAGATATTAATAAAGTAAACTGCTATTTTAATCGTTAGCAACACTTTAATCGTTAGCAACAACACTTTACTCGTTAGTTATTTTATTTATTTTGGTAAATGTTTACTGTACAATTAGTTAAATTATGAAAAGATAGTCCACTTGAGGTGGCTCTCGTTGATAAATCGACGCTTGAAGAAGTTGATTGAAACTGTTGTTCCAAATCTATTTGCTGTTGCTCCATCAACTTGATCAATTTAGGAGACGGGGGGTGATGCTTTGACATGTTCTGTTGATGATTCAAAGTACTGAAGATCTTTTTTGATGTTTGAATTTTATTTGTGATAGAGTCTTCAATATATCCTTCGGCGGAAGAAGTTGAAATCCATCCCCCAAGTCTTTTCAAATCGGAAATACTACCTCCGTGATCAACTAACAACGTAGCTGATGTCCTACGCATGCAATGACCTGTATAGCCGCTAGCTTCTGGAAGTTTTAAATATTCAGCTATTTTCCTTGGCATTCCGTAAAATGTGTTGATACCCACTGGTTGCACTGTACACTTGCCCTTTCGGTAACAAATAAAAAATCGGCGATGACTAATATTCTCTGGTCTTAATTTCCGATACTGCTTATACAATTCAATTCCATTAGCTTCGGAAGTTATAGTGAAAACTCGTTTTTTCTTCGTCTTTGTATTACGTAATGTTACGAGGACAACCGATTCCGTCTCTTCTATATCGTCAACTGTCAGTGATCGCAATTCTTCACTGCGGCATGCACCATTTAGAGAAAAAATTAAAGCCACTTTCAGAAATAAAAATGAATCATTTGAAGCTTCATTCAAAAATGTCAAGACATGCTCAGACGTCAAAACTTTTGACTTTTTGGGTTCGTACTTTTCATTTTGTTTCTTCAGAAACGCAATTAATTTTCTATATTTTGAAATATCTAAACCTTCGTGTATTTGCAAGGTGCTTTTAATCATCGAATAAGTCGACCACAAGGATGATGCCTTTAGAATCTTGGACTGCAAAAAAGATGCAAATAATTGAAATGTATTTAAAAACACATCAAACTATTTATTATACCTTTCCAAAAAAGAATGCTAACATAATGTTTTCATCAACACCTTCCACGTGTTGACTTACTCTCCATTCACAAAACTGGTTATAGCACTTTTCATATTTCTCCCGTGACTTTGTTGGTAGCAAATTTAACGTTGCTTCGTTGGCGGCCTCCACAATTTCACGATTTTCACTCGCAAAATCTTCACAGAAACTTTCTGATTCCATTTTCTGTCAGAATTTTCACTGTTTATTTATGGTTACCATGTTTTCGCACAAGCCACTATGACAGTAATTTAAATAATTTACACATAATAATGATTATTGCTTTCATTCTTCATTTTCCATTAAGGATACAAAAAAATAGCATGTTTTACGCGTCAGAAAAGTGAATTTTCTAGCTCGTGAAAAGTTAATTCACTCGCTTCACTTCGTTCGCTCGTGAATCAATCTATTTTCACCTCGCTAGAAAACAATCACTTTTCTTTACTTGTAAAACAATCTACTATTACATGTCTGTAAAACTGACATGTAAAGTTATGGCCAACTTATTTTTCTGAATAATTTAAAACTGTACGTTTTATCCGATTTAAATTTAAGTTCTTAAGGCACAAGCCGTCACTGGTACCGACATATCGATAAGTATGAATATTTATCAATATATCGTTAACGATAACAGTTGATAAATTTTCTCAGTTCTAATTACAATATTAAATGAAATGCTACTTGCGTTACCAGAACTGCAGAACGTAGATGGGGGCTTTACATCTAACATAATTCGATGAACTATGAATTAGACGTAAGAAGGTAACTGTATTTATATGTTTATATATAATTAAAGTAGTCTTGAACTCTAGTAACCTCAAAATAATTCTTGTTATTAATTTTTTCACTGTATTTACAAAGAAAATCAGAAAATAAACACTGTTTTATCGTAAATTTAGGAAAATTGGATTTTTCCAAGACCATTTATGCGTTTAATCTTCAATAAAGTTATCTAGTACACGGACTTGAACTCTTAACCTATGAATCCAGAAGGAAAGGTAGAACAGTAGTTTTGCTTTAATTTAGAACACTTTACTGATCAAACATCTTTCATTATAGAAATGTAAACAAACAAGAGAATTCAGAACAAGAAGAGGTAGTAACATGGCTACCTTTTTAACACCAAATCGACATGGCTATGGAGTTCGTTTCTCACCCTTCAGACCTGAACACTTAGCGGTTGCTACTAGTCAATACTTTGGATTAGCAGGTGGAGGTACTCTGTTTATATTAGAATTAACTCCTGATAGAAAAGGATTGGTGCAGCTGCAAAATTTTAGTTGGTCCGATGGACTATTTGATTGCGTATGGTCAGAAAATAATCCAATGTTAGTAGTTACTGCTTCAGGCGATGGTAGCTTACAATTATGGAATTTATCTACACCTACTTTACCTCCCAGTATTCTTCATGAACACACTAAAGAAGTCTATTCAGTTGATTGGACCCAAACAAGGCAAGAGCAATTAATTCTTAGTGCATCTTGGGATTGTACTATAAAAGTTTGGGATCCTAACAGGAAAACATCATTGAATACTTATGCAGGTCACACTCAGTTAGCTTATAATGCAATGTGGTCGCCACATATACCAAACTGCTTTGCTTCCGTTTCTGGGGATGGTTCACTTAGAATCTGGAATTCATTGAATCCAATTAATGCAAGTGCAATATGTAAAGCACACGATGCGGAAGTTCTTTCATGTGATTGGTGTAAATATGATCAAAATATTTTAGCGACAGGGGGATCAGATGGTCTTATAAAAGGATGGGATTTGCGTAATTTAGCTCAACCTATCTTTTATTTAAAAGGATGTGAATATGCTGTGAGGCGAGTGCAGTTCTCGCCTCATGTACTTAGCATGTTGGCATCTGTTAGTTATGATTTTACTACCCGAATTTGGGATTTTAAACATAGTTCAGATGCACTGGAGATAATTCAACATCATTCCGAATTTGTGTACGGCTTAGACTGGAATACTCATAAAAAAGGAGAATTAGCTGATTGTGGATGGGATAGTTTGGTACATGTTTTTACTCCAAAATCTGTAAAAGCTTTTTATAATAGACTTTAATTGAAATCCTATTTCAAAAGACTGAATTTGGATACTGGATTGCAATTCAATGGGACTATTTCTTGAAGATAAAATAATATGGTTTAATCGCAATATTTTGTAATGTTTTAAGCCCTAGGCAATGTAGTCTAAAATATAAGCTAAAATATATTGTAATTAATAGTTTACAATTCGAGCTTAGTTTTTAATCTGTTAAGACTGTTGTCTATTTCATAATTAAAATATCAAAAAATTCTGTTTTAAGAAAATGAACAAGGCCCAAAAAATTAACAGCAATCACGCCTGGATGTTTCAACTCTCATATAGACTAGGGTTCCTAGATATGAACTGAGCTCTGTGTTATTTAGAGTTAAGTCATGCATGTCAAATTTTCTTAGTGACATTTCATATTTTGAAACTATTAGAAGGTTGGTAATCATGAAAATTGGTTTAATAAATTAAACTGTCAGTGTGACAGTTATATAAATCTGAAATTCGATACAATTAATATTTTATTAAAAGCTGTCGAAAAATTGATATATGTACTATAGTAGGTTTAAAAATTCTCTACAAACCGTAAGTTGTCACTAAAATAAAAAGAGAGAAAAAAGTATCTCTGTTTCAGACAGCTTAGTTTTGGCCTAGAAAGAGATAGATTTTGACATCCGTGTCCTAACTCTAAAATAACACAGTTAACGTTTTCATTGAGGAACTCTAATATAGACTAGGTAAACTGTTCGTTCTCCTTTGTATTGTTTACACAGAGAGTCCCATTCTGTAAGTCCTCCCTCAAGGCTGCCCACTTTTTTTAAAAGATTAATTTGTTAAATATGTGCAGAGTTGATAGTGGACTACAAAATAGTGTAATTGATTTTGATTTAGTTGAATGATGTCGCATCATGACACCTTATAGCAGCTTATTTGACAAAATATTTGTTAAAATGTCTGTTTTCAACACATTCCCGGATTATAATGGGTCATCAAATAAGATTGTGATTTTTGTTACTCTGTTGGCAATAAAACACTTTATGTTGGCAGTCACATTTGAACTAAAATAAAACAAAATTTTTAAAACAGACATAAATGAGTCCCTTAGAATCAAAACTCCTAAATCACAACTTTTGGGAAATGACCAAAAACATTCTGATGTGCTCTCAGTATTTTTTCATGAAACCTAATGAATGTCCTGGTACATAGAGTAACGTTGCAAACTGACCTTTTTTCGGAAGGACAGTCCTTCCTAAGATTGTGTCCTTCATCTTTTTTTGTCATAGGAATGAACATGTTTTGTCCTTCGCAAAGCAATCGACGAAAATCATTCAATATTTTAATTAAAATTTTATTTTAATCACTGAAATTAGCTTTTGAGAATCAAGAATTGTAAATTTCAAATTAACCGCCAACATCGTTCATGCAAAATGAATCAAATTTGCTATGAGCTGTACTAAGTTAGGTAATTTAGTGCATTATTGTTGTTAAAAGTCATTGAAATGAGTGAAGCAGCAGATTATAATTTACCGGACGAGAAAATGTGGTTAAAAGCTCTGAAGTTTTACATTATGAGACTGATTGGCCATTAATTTAAGACTATATTCAAACAGTACTAAACCATCTGCTCGGGGGGGGGGCAGCGGTCAGGAGAACCTCTCAAACTAGGCCCCCACCAGACATTATTTTTGGAGATGGATAGATTCAGAGAAATTTAGATTTTCCAGGCAGTGATACCAGAAATAGCAGACATAAAAGAATTCAGAATCAACTATTAAGTGAATGTACTGTAATTAGTAAATGTAAAAATCACGAAAAAGTAATTAATAATAAAAAGCAAACAAACAAAAAAAGGATGATAAATGGTATTTATTAAATAAGCAAAAGACATGAACATACAATATGGCCGACTGGAAGGCGCGCTGGAGTTCTATTCCCGTTCCTGCAATTTCTTTTTAATAAAATTTTATAAACAATTTATTTATGTATATAATATTTATAAAAAGGAATAGGTAACTTACAGTTAATACTAATATGGTATGCGTAATCATTTAGTTTTATCAAATATAATATAAATGCAAAGATTAATTAAAATTTTACAAGTTAGGAGTTTCACAAAGTAAAATGGTTAGGTTTTAAACCTGTTAAAAAAATTGTTATTTTTTATTAAAATTAGCAAACTTTGGAAAGTTGAGAAAAACTGTAAATTACGAGACTACGTTAAAAATCGGTATAAGCGGAAATAAAAAAGCGTAGCAATGAAAAAATTCTACTATTGAAAGCGACTTACCATATTTTCAAAGTTTTTAAAAGTTCGCAGCAAGTACGGTGCGGGTTTACCCCTCATCTACCAAGCAGCACAGCTACCGGTGCATGCAGCATCAAACAGCGTAATATATAATATATTAACACAATGCTCTAGTAAAAGCACTCCAAAATACAAAGCGCTTGACAACAATATCCTCGGTGAATATGGCGTTGAACACTAGTATTTTTTCTTTATCTGCGTGTGTGCATTCAAAAATTGCCAAAAAGTCAGGTGTATCTCCAAAACAGTCGCTTTATCAGCAGGACATTTCATTGTTAAATAAATGCACGAAATATTTAAATTTAAAATTAATAAAAATTCGTGAAACGCGTAAAAATTAATTGTCAAACAAAAGAAAAATAAAATAATTTAAAAAATTAAAAAAGTTGTGAAACTTATTCAGTAAGGCTGGAGACAGTAAACTATTTTTATTAAATGACTATAAAATTAAGGGATAATTTTATGTAATTATTCTTTTTTATAAATATAATTATAAAAAAATGTTTACTTATGACATATATTAAATATTTTATTAAAAAAGATTAACCGCTGTAACATACCCGAGGTTACGGTTAGGTATACATTCGACTACACGAAATTGTGCACTCAACTACCCATTCAGCAATTATGTGGTTGGCACTGGTTATAACTATTGTAATTAGGTACTTACAAGAACGGAATTCCAATAGTTGGAAGAAAATGACAGCAAAAGCAGAAATTTTCTGCCTTTGCCGTCTTCTTCTTCCATCTATTGGAATTCCGAATCTTTTTCCTTGCTTTTTCCACCAACAACAGGATTCACATCGCTCTTCCATAATAATATTAATTCGCTGATTTTATAAAAACAGTGTTGCTTAGCAAAATTTATCTAATAAACGACTACTGCCCAATTTAATGTCACAATGGTCTGCGGCCATATTAAACTACGAGATGACGAAGCGTTCCAATTGGTTAATAGATGCTTAAAGTGCACAATTTCGTGTAGTCAAATGTATAGGTATAAAATTACGGTACGGTTAGGTATACATTCGACTACACGAAATTATGCACTTAACTACCCATTCAGCAACCATGTGGTTGGCCCTGGTTATAACTATTGTAAGTAGGTACTTACAATAACGGAATTCCAATAGTTGGAAGAAAAATAAAGCAAAAGCAGAAAAGTTTCTACTTTTGCTTTCTTTTTCATCCTACCATTTGAATTCCGAATCTTTTTCCTTGCTTTTCCGCCAACAACAGGATTCACATCGCTCTTCCATAATAATATTAATTCAATGATTTTATAAAAACAGTGTTGCTTAGCAAAATTTATCTAAACAAACGACTACTGCCCAATTTAATGTCACAATGGTCTGCGGCCATATTAAACTACGAGATGACGAAGTGTTCCAATTGGTTAATAGATGCTTAAAGTGCACAATTTCGTGTGTTCGAATGTATAGGTATAAAATTACGGTACGGTTAGGTATACATTCGACTACACGAAATTATGCACTTAACTACCCATTCAGCAACCATGTGGTTGGCCCTGGTTATAACTATTGTAAGTAGGTACTTACAATAACGGAATTCCAATAGTTGGAAGAAAGATAAAGCAAAAGCAGAAAGGTTTCTACTTTTGCTTTCTTTTTCATCCAACCATTTGAATTCCGAATCTTTTTCCTTGCTTTTCCGCCAACAACAGGATTCACATCGCTCTTCCATAATAATATTAATTCAATGATTTTATAAAAACAGTGTTGCTTAGCAAAATTTATCTAAACAAACGACTACTGCCCAATTTAATGTCACAATGGTCTGCGGCCATATTAAACTACGAGATGACGAAGTGTTCCAATTGGTTAATAGATGCTTAAAGTGCACAATTTCGTGTGTTCGAATGTATAGGTATAAAATTACGGTAGGTTACGGTACGGTTAGGTATACATTCGACTACACGAAGTTGTGCACTTAACTACCCATTCAGCAACCATGTGGTTGGCCCTGGTTATAACTATTGTAAGTAGATACTTACAATAACGAAATTCCAATAGTTGGAATAAAAATAAAGCAAAAGCAGAAAGGTTTCTACTTTTGCTTTCTTTTTCATCCAACTATTTGAATTCCGAGTCTTTTTGCTTGCTTTTCTGCCAACAGGATTCATATCGCTCTTCCATAATAATATTAATTCACTGATTTTATAAAAACAGTGTTGCTTAGCAAAATTTATCCAATAAACGACTACTGCCCAATTTAATGTCACAATGGTCTGCGGCCATATTAAACTACGAGATGACGAAGCATTCCCATTGGCTAATAGATGCTTAAAGTGCACAATTTCGTGTAGTCGAATGTATAGGTATAAAATTACGGTACGGTTAGGTATACATTCGACTACACGAAGTTGTGCACTTAACTACCCATTCAGCAACCATGTGGTTGGCCCTGGTTATAACTATTGTAAGTAGATACTTACAATAACGGAATTCCAATAGTTGGAAGAAAAATAAAGCAAAAGCAGAAAGGTTTCTACTTTTGCTTTCTTTTTCATCCAACTATTTGAATTCCGAATATTTTTCCTTGCTTTTCTGCTAACAACAGGATTCACATCGCTCTTCCATAATACTGCCATGCTAACTGAAAACAACCTATCTGCAAAACTGCAATGTAGAAATGTACTATATAGAATGTAAATGTGAGCTAAGAAAAGATATGGTATATTTCTTAGTTGATGTTTTGCAGATAGGTTGTTTTCGCTTAGCACGGCAGAATAATATTAATTCACTGATTTTATAAAAACAGTGTTGCTTAGCAAAATTTATCTAAACAAACAACTACTGCCCAATTTAATGTCACAATAGTCTGCGGCCATTTTAAACTACGAGATGACGAAGCCTTGCGATTTGTTAATAGATGCTTAGTTACTTGGTGTCAAAACTCATTATCCAATGTATAATGTGAGTTTTGACACCAAGTCTAATTTTCAATACACATTTAACATGGGATATTGAGAGTTTTCATACCAAATAGTATTTGAATCTTATACTTATGAACATGAAGAACGTTACCCTGTTGCCAACTCAATTTTGCCAAAAATGAGGATTGTGAGTTTTGATTGTAGGGGACTCAAATGTAAAATGAGTAATTTTATGTAAAAATATGTAAAAAGAAAAGTTAATCTTTGTTTAGAATAAAATGAATTCCATTTTGAGCGTTTGTTATAAAGTCTATATGTTAAATAAATTACTTTTTTCAAATAATCTTATTGTTTTTCTTTAATAAGTACGCAAAACTATTATAACCTACAAAAAGGAATGCTAATCTCCAGATCAATTCATATGACATATTTGAACTACTTTATTTTATATTTATTCATTGTATTGTAACTACTCTGCTGAATATATGTAAATAATCTTGTGCTACAAATTGATCAGGCGTACCAAAACAAAAATAAAAATCTTATTTGATGACCTGGTAGTAGCTAAGAAATTTCCTTATAAAAGAATACCTCTAGGGTCTAGGGAGTTTCCCCAGAAGTGTCTTGAGATGATTTGTTTGGAGCACATGCTTTACAAGAGCTTTTCATTGGTACTCTATCCGCCTCATGTTGATGACTTCAGTAGTCGACCTTTGGCATGGACCTAAGAGTCGTAAGGAACCTTTCAAAGTGTTTGAAGCTGTTTGTATTGAACCTGTTCACAACTCCAGCAAAACAAAAGAAAAAAAAGCAAAGCTAAGTAGATTCCTGTTAAACCAATTACTTAGTAGTAATTGGATTACTGTGCAAGAAAAGTAATTTTAATTACTGATTACTTATTGTAATGGAGTAATCGGAAATTTCAGTTACTTCTTTGCTTACTATTGATTGCATGTTTTATTCTTAAGGATTTATTCCCATATAATAACGCTTGTTCAGTTCAGCACTTTTTACATCATAATTTGCATAATTATAAAGTCATTTATTTATTGATAATAAAAGCAGAGCTCTCTTCTTCTTACTCATAAAATCTGGTAATCAGTACTCTTTGAGTACTTGCTGTACTTGTACTTTCCAATACTCTGTCTATAAAGTACATACTTGTACTGGGTACATAGGTGCCGACTATATTGTGGCTCGAAGACTGTGGCCTTCATTAAAATAATGTAGTGAGGGCTGAGCCCTCATTAACATGATTAGTACATTTTAGGCAATAAAAATTCTAAATTGAAAATCTAAAGAGGGGAGTCTATCCAACTTACCGAGATATTTTTTGGTATTTTTTTGTAAAAAAAAGGCAAAAAATATTTAAGAGTTTAATACATTTTTAATGACGATACCTATATTCATATGTAGAGCTGAAAGATTTTTTTCTGCATTACGCAGACTAAAAAGCTATTTCCCTAAAAGCATTGCTAAAGAATTAGACATACAGTAAATTGCAAATATTTTCGTTGAAAGAAGTGGTGCTCTAAGAAACGTGGTTTCTTCTAAATAAGAGCTTATTATTTTACAATTCAAATATCTTCAGTTATATCAACTGTTATTATTAGTATTAGTATTATATTATTGAGACTCTTCAAAGGTTGACCTACTTTCTAGCGGAATTTTATTAAAATGTTGGATGGCTTGAAGGTTATTATACAGCTAAAGCATGTCTTAACTAGTTGGTCTCCTGATTAACTACCGCATATCGACGTTATTTTGTCTAATTTTGTTTCTGTACAATGCTGTTTATATTTACTGAAGCACCTCGATCCAGAACAATACTCGTATCCAGAAAATGACGAAAAAGAAATTACGTTTAGTCTTCTTTTTTTATAGAAAAATCATTTAAATTAGTACAACCTACTTTTAAAATAAGTGTGGCATACCCGAGCATCGATATGATAGCATATCTTAGTTAGTCAGAGTGGGGTGATAATAATCCAAGTAACTGTCGCTCCAGGTTCAATTTCAGCTGGTAGATTTTTGTAAAACACAATCTAAAATGCTCCTCTTCGAAAGTTTTTTTTGCATAATTTTAATAGATTATATAGGTTTGTTTTTTGTTTATTTCTCATGTGACTAGTAGTTTTTAATAATTTTTCGTTAATTAAGTACCTATTTAGGTTGTTATTGCAAAAAAGATCACCATTTTTGCATTTAACATGTTTTAAACGTATGTAATACTCTGTGGATCAGGATTACTATTTGAAATTCAAATTATGCGAAAAATGAATATTACTGAAGAGAAAGATTGTGAAGTTATCTGCCAGCTGAAATCAAACCGAAATCGGGATGACAGCAACTTGGGATTATTATCACCCTGCTCTGACTAACTGAATTGTGGAACCATGTCGACTCTTGAGCGCTACATTACTTTAAATAATTTTCTTTAAAAAAAGAAAATGTGACTGAATGTACGAGATGGACTAAATGTATATATTTTTTTCATTTTCGGGATATGAGTACCGTTGAAACTAATAAACAAACTGATAAACAGAAATCTTATAAATGGTTGTTTAAAAGCACAGGTTAATCTCTAAGTTTTCTTGGAGTTATTTTGATTTTTTATGTTGTATTGTTATTGTAATATAGAAGCTTAATTAATAATTCTTTTGGAAATACTTTATATATGCGGACCATGTTTAGTACGGTTGGTAAAACTCTAAAATTGTTAGCCCTCATTAAAATCTTAAAATGTCGGCGCCTATGACTTGTTTTATAAGTGCTTGTACTTGTATATATATGGTGTCCGAATTTGCTTATTACTATAGGAGAACTCCTAGTTACTATAAGCGATGGAAGAAAATGGATTGCACATTCTTTGTGTTTTTTTTTTCGAGACTAACTCAATGCTGAAAATCAGAATTTGCTATTGTCTTTTGTTTTCGAGTTATAACCAATAATTGGATTTTTCGATACTTGGCTATACAGTAGAAATTTTTAATCTGAACCTATAAATGCAAGGCAAATTCGTATTAATGGAGGAATTCGGATTATTTATTCTATTTCAGAATTTATTCTAGGATTTTAGTTTAGTTTGTCTTTCGTGAACTGTAGGTGAACTATCACTGACTGTCGATTTACCAACATCATGTTTTAAATCAGTCGTTAAAATGGATTTTGACATGTTTTAAATGAGATATAAACTCCTTGTATACAAATTACGTATAATAAGAACTTAAAAAAGTTTTAAGGTAGATGATTACATAAACTTCCTAGAATTTTTCTACACCCGACAGGTTGTAACACCTTATTTATAAGGAGAAGAACATTACATATTTAATTTTAGTCATACTATTACGAGATAAATAATTGGTACGATTGAATTATAAAGTAAGCGGGTTTTTAAGAATTTTGGCATATTACACCGATGGAAGAGAGTACTATGGAGAAAGTCCTATTTAAACAGGAAAAACCTACCGTGCCAATTATCTCGTAATAGTACATAGAACTTTCTTGTTCGATTAAAGAGATTTGTTCAAATTATAGAGGATTTCGGATTAAAGAGGTTTGTTTAGATTATAGCTCGTAAAAGTTGTTGTTCGGATTACTGGATGTTTGGAATACAGTGTGTTCAGATTATGGATTTCTACTGTATCTCGGTTATTTGTGAAGCTAGAGAAAAGTTACTTGTATGTTATTTAGGCACTTTTTTGAGCAAAAGAAAGCAGTGTTAACAGAATTTGGATAGGTTTATTGGATTTGGAGTTATGATATATCAATTTGGTTTTTTAAATAGAAATCATAGTTCTCTGTGACTATTTAAATAGAGTTCTTTCTTACCTTTTAATGATATATAGATAGTAGGGTCAAATCTTTATTATATGTATCTTATATTATTGGTTAGAACTAGAAAATAAAAGACAATAGCAAACTCTGGTTTTAGCATTGAGTTTGTTTCAAAAAAAAGACAAAGTGCAATCCATTTTCTTCTATCTCTTATAGTAACCGAGTTCCCCTAGAGTAACAAGCAACTTTGGCCACCCTACACTGTAAAATAAAGTACTCGCAGTATTTTACTTGTGAATACAGAAATAATTCAAAAACTACTTTTTTAGCATTAAAAGCAAAAAACACGTGTCGGAACATCTGTTGTTATTGTGTATACCCTACCACACCCCTCTACTTCAGTTAGTTTAGTCTTGACCTTGATTCAAAGTGCACGTATCAGCTTTTTAAAATACTTAAAATTGAGTATTGTGCAGTGATCAAATTCAAAAGGTGAAAGTTAAAAACCATTTAGATAATGTGTATGGGAAATCTTCCCTATTGTTTCAACGGTGAAAGAATGGGCTAAAATTATTCAGGTGGGGCAAGAAACGATGATGATGATTCTTACCCTGGTCGGATTGCGGTAGACATCTGGAAACCATTGACCTTGTGGAAGCTGAACTGATCAGTGAACAACGTTTGAAGATTCAGGAAATTGTTGGAAGACTGGAACTTATAATAACCTTCATCAAGACCATTAAGGAATATTTACATATAAATAGGGTTAGTGCAAGATGGGTTCCGCAACTTTTTTCTGTTGCATAAAAAGACAAGCGTGAGTGTTGTTGCCGAGTTTTTAAGTTAACCTCCACTCAGCACAATCTTTGAAATCAATTTTTACTGGAGATGTCTAAATAACTAGATCTTATCCTGTGGTCCTCTGTCAAAAGGCAATCAATCCAATGAAGAAAATCAGGAGAAGCTCCCCGTCAAAAGGCCAAGGTCATGCAGTCAACAAAAAAGATTGTGGCCACCATTTTTTGGAATTCCCCAGAAAATTTGCTCATTTACTACGAAAAAAGAAACACTACTAGAATTCAGATTACTATGCAGGAGGGAAATACAGTTTCAAGAAAATCTATTCCCAACTGTATGCAAAATTGAAATCTGGTTTGCAGGAGAAGAGGTTAAAGACCGATGAAGAGATTCAAACAGCCATTGATGGCCATATTGCAACCAAGAAAATTATTGTTTTAAAGATATAGCACCTATTTTATGTCTAGTGAATATCTCGTTATTACTGGTTTTATGTGCGTGCTACAGCAATTTTAAATTACCAAAAATGAAAGATTTTTTTGTTCTTTATTACAGTTACACTTACGTATTATAAAGCAGATTGCAATTTACATATTTTAACACGCCTGGTGGTTGCCATCCAAGTGCTCTTCCTGACTCATTTCTGTGTAGTTTGGGATGTGTGTTGCTTGGTTTCTTACATGCACCCTGTTGTTAATTTAACTTAACTATTAATAGTGCACTTTAATCTTAAATTAACATATACAGGCTGTCCATGTAGTGCCCAAATGTTCAATTTATCTCCTAAACTATTAAATATCAAGAAAAACTTTTAATAACATGATGCACACTTTAAAATATTTATAACTATAGAGGGTGTTTCACAAAAGCGGGACAAATGAAACTACTTTTTTTTTTTAATTGGACCCAATATATATTTTACTCAGAATTGATTTCCCTATCAGTTATTTATTAAACAATAGATTCTTTTTTAATCTTTGCGATGGTGCCAATTTATAATTTATTTTCTTAAATTTTTAGGTTTATAAATAAAATAATAAGCCAAGCCAATTAGTTGGTTCTCCTGCACCTATTCATCATTTACCTCTGAAAGTTTGATGAAAATGGGGCCATACTCCCCTACATATCTCTCTTAACTTCTGCTTATTTTAAATAAACTGTTATTTATTACAACCTTACAAATCTCAAAAATTTAAGAAAATATATAAATCGCAACATCACAACACATTACAAAAAAAAATCTATTATTGAATAAGTAACTGATAGGGGAACCAATTTTGGGTAAAATATATATAAAGTGGCTCATTTAAGAAAAGCATACTTTCATTTGTCCCGCTTTTGTGAAACGCCGTCTATTGTTGTAGATATTTTTAAAGTATGTATCTTTGGATTCTTTGGCAACCAAAATACTTTTGTATTGAAAGTTTTTCATTTAGTAATTTATAGGTTATCGAATAATTCTGCACTAAATGGACACCCTGTATAAAATCTTCCCTAAAAACAACGAACAAATTAGTAGTATTAGTGTGTAAAATTAATATGAATCAATTTGTAATACACTAATAGCAATATTTATAGAAAAATATTTATCATCCGAACATACATAGTGGTTAGGGCTAGTATAAGCTTGGTCCTACCCTCTATAGTGTAAGTAATAGTACAGTAATAACAATAAACAAAAATAATATATACAGTGTGATTCATTTTTATTTCGAGAAATGTCACAGCGCATTTTACTGACCAGACTAATGAAAAAAGTTCATCTAAACACATATCTGAAAAGGTACCATTTTCGAGATACAGAGAAGTTTTAATACAAGAATTTAAAACAACATTAATTGTAACTGAATGTAGATAATGAACAGATCGTAAATGAGGAGACCTTCTGGGTAGGGGTACAAGAAAGTAGTAGCAGTAGGGGTCGGAAATACTATTATCATTATCGATGTCACCTGATGATGTATCGAATAGGTTACAGACTCAATAAGTTCATGGATTTATTCGTTTGTCATTACTAATATACTGTACATCTTTCTCCTGCACGAAGAACTGACTATCCACTTTTATTTCATGTTTGATGGCACATCTGAGAACAAAATCAAGTAGTTTTTTTTTGTAGCAAACACTATAAATTTACATTTCGACGGCATCAATACAATACCTCGTAACTTACGTTTTTGGCTAATATACGATTTTGAGTGTTATATACACCTTACATAAGCCCGTACAGTCCTAGAATATTAGAACAAATAAACCAATCAAAAAGTTAAAAATTACAGAATGCAATACCTCATAATGGCTTTTGTAGTATGATGGCTTGTCTAAATGTTTTTTGCTTCTTCTGAGCAATTATGATTTTGGTACTTACGAGGTATTGCACTGACGCCATCGATTTGTATTGAATAATGTTGAGCTCCGCTTTTTGTGCTTCTTTAATTAGGTTAGTTTTGCTTCATTCCTAGCTCTCCAAACTATGTCTGTGTAGACAAGCTGTTGATGACTATTGTTTAATTATTGTTCCCTCTCTATTTAAACATATTTCTCTAATGGATTTTTAAGGAAATAAAAACTATCAATCCACTCAAAAACAATTAGGAAATGTTTTTAGCTTTACTCAGTGTCAGTTTCAATTGAACTTTTTGTGGTTACGTTCCTTCTTACTCTGTTTGTTTTTCTTTTAATACTAGTTTTAATTTTAGTTAGTAGTACATAAAATAGTGTAATTAATATCTTTAAGAGCTAGCCCAATAAGTTGTTACAAGACAAGATTGTGTTATTTTGTAGTCCACTATTAACCCTGCCTTTATATGAAATTTCTAATTAATATCTATTTAGAAAAAAGATGCCATTTAGGAGGATGTGAAGAATGGGACACTCTGTATATATCCGTAAATGGCAATCCATATCTTAGAAATGTACATTGGTGCAAATAATTTAAATATCATATTTGTATTTGTATTTTTTTAAGGTACGACTGCCATTTACTATGGTAAGTTGTTTTTCTTGTATCAATAACTATTTTTTTATACATGTGAAAAATACAGAAATAATATTGTTAGTGTAGTTAGAATTATAATATCGTTTAAGTAAATATATTTGTTGTTTATAGTAACTAATTACTTGGAAGAAAAAGGGATTTTTAATTGTAGACAATTGCTAATATTTGAAGCTATGTTTAGTTTACTTATATCAAGTAATTCAGAAACAAATAGAATATTGTCTCAATCGGTACGCATGGAGATACATATTATGTCTTTTCTAGTTTTAGTTCAGTTAAAAACACAACTGACGTAAGATATTTAGAGAAAGCAAGAAGACAATTTAAGCATTTAATAATTTATTCACTATTTTGTTTACTGTTCAATAGTTTTCTGACCTTAAAAGCGAAGATTCATTATTTAACTTGCAATACCATAACATTAGTTTAAACCTGAAACTAGTCAAGACATGGTTTTTCATTCTGTATAGCCTATTGAGAAGATCTTTTTGGATTGTTTGATACAACAGGTCTTATTGTTGGTTTAAAAAAAAATAACTAACTTAATAGAAAACTGACTGTGATTTTGTGATTTGACATCCTATTTTATACATTTAATGTAACAAAGAAGAATTAAATATACTGTCTTAACAAGTAGTACTTTCTTATTTACGAGGCATATGCACAAACTAAGTTCCGATCTTGGATATGTTTTGATCATATGGCACGATTGAAACAAATCTGGTCAAGAAAGCTCCATTACTAAATATGAAGGCCCTGGACAACAAATGATTTGTTGTCCACGGCGTTAACGGCAGACTTGCCACGTTGTGTTAAAATGAACAAAGTTATACCAATTCTGCCCAATTGTAAGACATGATCCGTGATTTAATTTGAATGCAAAACATTTTTGGGTGCAGAAATTTTTCGGGAAATTTGTAAAGTATGCTACACTAGAAAGACTGCAAACAGCCATAAAGAATAAAAGGCCAGATCTTCTCAGTTTCGTAATTGTTTTATTGCATGCCAGAGCAGGTGTGTGTGGTCAACACCCCCTCTCTTACACGACAACTCTTGGAAAAATTTAAATTGGAAATTTTTGATCATCCACCCTACAACCCCAATTTTGCACCTAGTGATTTTCATCATTTTTTTACTTTAAGAAATCTTTAGCGGACCAGCGATGCAACACCGATGATAAAGTAAAAGCAGTGGTTAAAGATTGAATGAAAAAGTTGGACGCAAATTTCCCAGATAGTGGTAGTATACAAAAGCTTGTAGCATGCTACGGTAAATGTTTAAATTGAAATGGAAATCATGTTGAGAAATAGTTTAAGATACATGTAAGCAAATAATAATAAAACAATTAAAACAAAAAAATTCTTGTAACTTTTATGACCAATCGGAAAAGTTTTGGACATGCCTTGTATTTGCATGTGTATACACTGCGAGCCAAATTAAATTGTACCCAGTGGCGGCTGGCAAGCACTCGTCTGGGTCGGCACATGTCCTTAAAGATATACAAGTGCAGTTAGCTATGCGACTTTCATCATCATGATACAGTGTTATTATTTTCACTTCGGAAGTTCCTCAGTGCTACTTTTGGTGAATCCAATTTTAATCTATTTTAATCCAAGTTGTCACATCGTAGCTTCTTTCACTGTCTGTAATAAGTCGACATAAAAGACTTCAGTAGTCAGTGCATAAACCTGGATGATCTTGACATTATATCTTGTATCTACTTGGTACTAAAATAATGTAAGCTAGTCTCGAAGTTATTTGTTTTATGCTTTCAACGGCATGACATCTACATGTTTTTTGTGTATGACAAACCAACTCTTTGAACTGTTTTGCTTTCCTAATCAATGTGGTAGAACATACAATCAGACTAATTAGACATATGAAGGAGTGTAATCGCTGCGCATGCAGAAATGGAAAAAATCTTTAATTTAATCAAATCTTTAAGATTTTAACAAGTTCTTTTAATATTCAATGCGTGATTGTAAATTTCTATTTACTTTATTTATGTTATTTATTTCAATTTAGTTTTAAGTTTATCAGCGAAAACTATTTTGATTTAGAAAAAGCATTAGCACTATTTTAGATTAAAATCAAGTGTTACATGGCCTCTTTGATTTGAGAGACAAACGTCTCTTATTATACGGCTGGTCGTATTTGTAGCTCCAGGCATAATTTCTGTTTTGAAGAGAGCACTACGTACAAATGATCCATCCAGGTAGTGTATTATCAAACTCTCTTTGGAAATATTACATTATAATTGCCCGCTTGCAAATTCTCAAAGTTGTTGAGAAAACACAACTTCTCATAAAATATGTTGTTTTATTATCGGTATTTACTTATATAGTTAAAGTAACTATTTTATCTAGTTAAATTAAAATAACAATTCAAAATATTTGCTTGAAAAGTTCTGACAAATGAAATGTAACAAACTCAGTAGGTAATTAATGAAGGTTTAAATATATTATACTCTCGTCAGTCAACCAGTCAAAAGAATTCCTTTTTCTATAGAAAACTGGGACCTGAGCATGGTCGCACATTGAGACGCAGGGTAGCACAGCACAAGAAAAATTGCGTGCAGGTTTCACAGGCAGGTTGAGTACATACTGCTAAATAATTTTCTGTTGTCTGTGTCAAGCGAGTGCGACTTAATTAATTTTTATATTGTTTAGTTATGTCAGAACTGCTTAATTTAAGCTCTGAATCAAATTCTGATTCGAAATTGGATTCAACCATGTTATTACTGTACGATATCAAATTAAAAAAAGTTATTTTATCTTTTAAAAAGTCTTATCACGTTTATCAAATCGAGGAGCTAATGGTTGCTAAAATAATAGTAATTTGGATCACTAGACCAGAAACTATATGTTTGCATAGGAGTGTGTCAGCCAAGGACCGCAAATATTTAATGAGTATTTGCAATGTAGTTTCTGGGCGGGTGATCAAAAATCTTCTGTGCCTTTCTGCTGTGATGCTGAACTTCTGCAGAAATTTCTTAAATAAAATTAACTTATTCTTTAGATGACATGTGCTATTAGGATCTTCTTCTTGTTTTTATGTTGGTAACAAGTAACAACAAAAACATTTAAATATTTCCGTTTATTCAATTGTAGGTGCGTTTTAACCTAAGAAAATCAATTCACACGTTATCACTTTTTGTATAGTATAAAAAATATAATATAATATAAAAAACCAATAGCAAATCCCTTTTACTATTATTAAATGCAAATTTTTCCGTTTATTGAAATCACTAAATTCTATCTCCGCCAGATTCTTGCATCATTAACCAAAAAAGTAATATTCTTAACATAGAAACTTCTTTTTTTACCGGTTTTTTACTACCTATTGTAATTGTTGCGGTTGGTATTTTCAATTTGTGTACATTACCTGAACATGCCCTGCTTTTAATGGTTATGGGATTATAATGGATCTTTCTCCCTTTTTATTTCTTTTCGAAAGAACCTTGTTTATAAGAATCTGCTAGGGGCATTTGAGTTACGAAGCGGTAAACAGGTTGTGCATGAACGTCAGTTTCAGTTGTCTTTTTGAGCATATAGACCATAAATTGTATGTATGACTAACTGTTCTATCGAATGAATTTCATCGCTCTACTTAGCTGCAGGAAACTATTCAAACAACTGTTCAAACGCATGAGTTCACTCTTACAGTAACTTATAGCCTATTGCCTTAAAATTTTAAAATAGGCCGTATTTAAACTAAAGTATTTTATTTGATTTATTTATGAACGTTCGGGCGTTCCTTTTCGTCTGTTAGACATGAATTGAGTTACACTCAATTAGCGCGCATGGTCTAAGACAGTTCTACCAGTAACTCACTGTTGGGAGCGAGGTCACTAACCATCCTCTACTAGCTCTCCAGGTTGGTACCGAAAACGTGCTCACCCGTCGGCACCTTCTCCCAGGAGATTGTACCTCGTCCAGCTTCGGACTTTTCCCCAACTTCCAGAGTTGGGGACCACCACCCGATCGAATCCAACCTTAGTGGTGGCTGGACTTGGTTTTTTAATGGTTCTGCCACCCCGATCTACCAGATTATAGGCTTGGTGTGCTCTCGACAGCGCTTCGTTTTCAAGTCTACACGTTATAGACCCCCGGTGTGTACCCTTTCAGGTGAAGTCGTCTTGGGAGTGAGAGGCTATGTACCCTTCTTGCTTCATTTCTAGAGCCTCTTCGGATCATAGGACCAGGACTAGTCATAAGTCATAGAATTAACCGAATGGCTTCCTGAACTCAGCACCTGGTGGCTTGCAGTTTCCCACTTGTCCAGATCTACCCTTCTGGATTCGGGATAAACGTCACTTCAATTCTCCTCCTTAGGATTCAGTCAAGCAGCGGGTTCCTAACGGTGACCATAGATGACCTTGTCCCAGGTAAGAATCGAATCCACCCACCCACACCGGTACTCATGTTAGCAGAGCATCCTCCGCAACGGTTATGAGTATTAATCGAGAACACTTACGTGTATCTCTACCACACATTTGATCCTGGAAAGCCTAGGCAGGGGACCTAGAAGCTTTTTGTACTAAATAACCGTTACCCAGACAAGCCTGGAATAGGAGAGATCGGACCAGTTCTATGGGCAGGCGCCGTGTGGTCTGCTCTGTCCACCCAAATAGACCATTAATACATACTACCTACTACATATTATGACTCTGACAAATTCCTTTTAATTCCCATAAGTATACATTTTATACAGGGACCGCTTAATTGCATCGCCGCTTATTTGACTCCGCGTACGCAAACGCCGTGTACAAACGTGATTCTAATAAGCGGCGCATATTGTATAATCACATAATTTCTGTTAAATTAGTTCCATTTAGCTCAAAACTTGTAAAACTTTCCTCTATACATGCATGAAGCTATGTCATCTTGAAATGATTCTCATTCTGATATGATAACCTACATTGCTACCTTCAGACAAACAGAAATTTCTAGTTTGAGGCTAGTTTCTGAACTATTTCGGGACCTGCAAAATTAATTAATCGGACAAAAATAGTTATTTTATAAAACAGCGGTTAACCTTAAGGTAAGTACTCACAGCAGCGGATCCGCAGGCGGATGTCATACGATTGGTCAATTTGAGTCGATTTGACTCAAACCGACCAATCCTATGACATCTGCCTCCGGATTCGCTGCTGTAAGTACTTACCTTTACGCCGGCCGACTCCATCGCGGTCCCATGAGCAATGTGTTTATCTATAACTGTAATACCTCACATTTCTTCATGTTTCTATTGTTAATAGGTTTGCTGGATGCTCAGAAGTGTCATTAGGCTTTCTCCTTTTTTCCTAACTTCTACACAACATCCCGTTTAACTTCTGCAGTTCTATTTCCATTTCAATGAACTTTTCGTGATAGAGTTCTTGCATTATATATTGATTTTCTTAGAGATTTATCTTTTCTCTTTTACGCCGTCAAATCCAGTCACGTATGCAAAACATTTTCTGCGTCTTGTAACATAAAAAAGATAAAATCGAATGTAATAGGGAGAAGAAGTGCATACGTCATACCGTGCCTGACGTCATAATTCTTTCCTCGCAACGCGCATGTACTTCAATAAGGCACATTATATTTTCATTTCTGATTATTGATAGTGTTAAAAAGGATGTTTACAAGCTATAAAAACACTTACCCAATGGCTTTCACCCATTGTTGTTTCAATATTTTATTTGTGATAGTACCTATCTATTATTTTAACCTCACAAAGTAGCGTCACGTTTTCTCTTCCAACTGTCAACAGTGTCAAAACTGTCAAACAAACGGTTTACAGCGAAGTAGAGCGATGCGAACATGCGCGTTGCGAGGAAAGAATTATGACGTCAGGCACGGTATGACGTATGCACTTCTTCTCCCTATTGGCTTTATCTAGAACTTTTAGCAGTTTATGATCCGTTCCAGGTAGACGCCTACTAGTTTAATTTGGTTGACATTTTGGTTATATTGAATATTCGCACAGGAATAGTGTGAATAGGAAATGTTTTTGGAAACATAATTTATAGTTGCTAGATAGTTTTATACCGTTCTAAAGTGGTTAGTGGTTGATAAGAGTGTTCTAGTTTTCTGGTTTAATGGCTTTTCTTCACTTTTAATACAATAAAAGAGAGAATCTCATCTAATCTTATTATTGGCGATGCATGGCTTTTCTGCATGTTATCACACCTACGGTTGAGTGGTTAAATTCATACAGCTCCTCTTAAAACCTAAAAAACGAATGCAGAGTTTACCCTTTCGAAGTGGGGTAGTTTTTCAGGGTAACTTGCGCTGACGAGCGTTCGCGGCGAATTATTTAAAAACTGTAATAATGTTACTTGGGTATAAAACGGGTTCATTGTAGGTAGGGATCTAGTCTGGAAGTATGGACCAGCGGACCTAGCCACTCCGTCAAACTTTAATTGAAATCAATTGTGATATTAGTACTAAAGAAGAAATGAGAGCGGCGTATATGAGTGGTGCGAGGCCACTAGTCGTATTCCTAAGATCGTAGGATCAAATTCCGTTTGAGGAGGGTTTTTCTAAATTTAAAAATTTGGCTACTTCAACTATGGGTGTGCGTGTCATGTTAGATAGGGGACATATGATCTTATTGTTGGTTCCCCCGTAGTGTAGGCGTAAAATAAAAAAGGGTAAATAAATAAAAAAACTTCTATAATAAATTAGAATAATAAAACAATAACCTCGAAGTTCTATTACGAGTATTAAGTCTGTTAAGAAATGGCTAGCAGCAGTAATTTCATCAACTGCCTGCGTTATGAAAATTTTACCTTAATATGGATTTTTTAAAATTTTGTTTTGAGCATATTAAATACTAAATAGCCGTGCCCAAGTAGCGATATTACATTAAAATAACGTAAATTCTGCATGCCTGCAATTACATACCCAAAATCTGAAGAAAAAAAGGCACGTAAAAATGATGTAATTTTTACTGCCATACAAATGAAATGTCCGTTTTTTGCATTCCTTTTACACGCCAAAGCGATGTACCAAAATGATCAAAAAAGGATGTATTTATTACATGCCACTTATTACGTGAAATGGGCGTGCCATCGGGCATGCCGATGGCATGTGTTTTTTGTTTTGCAATGAATAGCAGTGCACAGCAAAAATGCACCATACATCTGTCCTCGAAGATCTAAGCATGAATTCCTACAGTTCGTTGATGCTGAATGCAAACCAATTGATTTACCAAACTATCCAATATCATCGACTTTTTAGATATCACAACTGAAAATGACTTTTCTAACTAATACAAACGAATACATCTCAGCAACAGTATGGTAAAAATTCCAATATAGCGAAAAATCAAGTCTATGCCTTCTAAATAACCACAATTCATTAATTTTAATGGGCATAATAATATTACATACCCTAAAATAAATTCTTCAAAAGTATTTGTTACAAATCTTTTATAATTTTACTAGCATTTGCGTTTACGTATAAAATGCAACTCAGTTACTAAGCCTTCTCTTACATTACTAATCAAGTAATCAATAATCATTCTTATAACCTAACTATAGAACTGAACTGCCATTTCTTTATTAGTATGTTTATGTTACAAATACAGTTTCCGCAATCTGTCACACAAGTATGCCTGGCAATATTCTAAGAAGTGGTGACCTCATAAAGAAGCACTTTATAATCACTCCCTGATCCTTATAATCACAAATCTGAATAAAACATCCTTGTGCGTTTTCAATGCACTTCGCTGTTAGCCGTCACGGATTCCCAGAACTTTGTAAAACATGTGTCGTCGTCTATAAATATAGGTAAATAAGGGTTCATATTTGTAATAAAAATAAATTAAAAGTGTTTAGTTAGCAAACTTGAAATAGAGTAATTCAATCAAATCTAACTTTATTGGTGAAAGAAAAATTTTCATGTAAGAAATAGTTCGAGTAGTAGGTTAAAATACATAGATATCGTTAACGAAGATAATACTATATAGCAACATTTTTTGCTGTGTAGGAATTTTATAAATTAAATGTGTTCAATTATTCACATACTCATTAAAAGCATGTGAAGGTTAAGGTAAATGACGAAAACATGAAAAGGATGTATTTTTTACGTAATAATCTTAACGTGCTAAAGATATACCGCGTGGCACGTAATTATTACATGTCATTACTTTGGAATATTAATTTGCGGCATGAAAAAAGAATTAGAGGCACGTAATTTTTACATGAATTTCTATTCCAGCGCTACTTGGGTGTTCTCAAGTATGCTCCGTTTAAAAATTGATTAAAGCATTAAGGTAAATACCACAAACAGAAATAAATACTGAGACAAATATTTGAGTAAATTCGCAAAAATGCCAGTAATAAACTCTGTAAATAAATTAGTTTTAGTTTATTGATTATATCACCAGTTGTTGGCTTTTTTTTCGCTAAGAAATTATGAGCATAGTCATCTTCCTGTGTACGATATGTACACAGTTTTTACGCTCCGTTTTTTTCGTAGCCATAAAAAACAATAACTTCTGTTTTATGCGACGTTAATTTAAATAAGTAACTAAAAATTTATTTTTCTTTCAATTTATTCATTGACCTGACACATAATGTAGATACTTATAGTGACAGTTAAAAAAGATGATTTTTATATTGGGTAATTTTGGGCAAAGAGAATATAAATAGTAAGAAATTCAGAAATAAAATGACCACAAAAATAATAGTGCTTTCATTTATTCCTATATTGAATGCATGCTGTTAAGGGAAACCGGGAAAACCCTTGAATTTATATAAACAAGAACCATAGAAACACTAACACTACATTGTAACTGTCCTCTCGACACTGACATTATTGACAAAACTAACAATTCGAAACACTGTTTAAAAGGCGTTGTAAATTCACTCATTAAATCAAATTAACTTTTAAAAAGCTTCTTTACACTATAGTATTTTAAATTATCTCTTGTTATTAACCGTTTTATCTCAGTAAAGATGAATAGCACTAACTATTTTTACGACAAGACTATGGTCCTTGTACCTCCACCACCTCCAAGGTATAAAATATTAACATTTGTATTATTAATCAAATTTAACAAGTTTTCTTTCTTTAGATTTACCTTAAATGAATGGTATTTGAACAACAGACTTCGATACAGAACCTGTCTGGATCAGCAGCAGCTTGCAGACAAAATTCTAGCAGAATGTCAGCGTGTAAATGCTTTTCTAAATATTTTTTATGATAAATCTGGAATCAGACATCTCTTGCATTTCAGGGAAGAGAAGAAATAAATGAAATAACTGTAACAAACAAACGTGAGGTCGATCATAAACTGGAAGAGAAAATCAAAGACATCGAATTTAATAAAAGTGAAGTATTGAAGCAAAGAAAAGAAGTTTGCATTGAGATTGACAACTTAGTAACTTACAATGAGCGCATTATGGATGCGATGGCTGCACTCAAAGAATCAGCACTTAAGATTTGTAAAAAGTGCATTATATTTCGCGAAGGAAGGGTTGGGATTGATTTGGTACGTACTTTTTATACAATTACCTACTCGTAGAATAGCAACTTTATTAATTTGTTTGATAGTGCCATGATGATGTAGAACGTGAGTTGTTAAAAGAATCAGACACCATAGAAGGTGCCCAAAAACTACTCCGCCGAACCTTGGAGCAAGCTAACGAGCAAGTCCGTAGATTACGATCGACTTTATACTTTATGGATCGCGATCTAGAAGATAAAGATAACGTATTAAAAATGGACGGCCTCAATCGTTCTTTGAGTGAGACTAGCCTTAATCTCAGCATGTATCATGGTTTTACGCCTTTAGATCCTTCGTAAGTTATTTTTTATTGTTATGTAATTTGCAATGGTAAATATAAATCTTTAGAAACATCTCAACTGAAGAATGGGAAACCTTTTCTCGACAAAATATAGAACGGGCAGCTAAAGAACTCACTAGCGCTCGGTCTTTAAGAGCTTACGTGGACACGTTACTAAAGCAAGTGATTGACGATTTGTGGAATCAATATCACATTGTGAATGAAGCTTTTCGGCGCCGAATCGAAGAAACAAAAGAAGCTAAAACTAAACTTGAAGTGCAACATAACGAGGTAAGAAAGTTCTTTAACAAATACCGAAGAGCAGTAAGATTCTTTACGCTCGAGTTCTACACTTTGCCAATAATAAGAAAAGCTGTGATTTTTATGTAACAGATGTTATGATTTTAGATTACACGGCAAGCGAATGAAATGACTCGCAATGTAAATGAGATGCGAAAGACGCTTGCAGAAAAGGAAGGTTTTATGGCTTTGGCACATACCCGTTTAGGATACCGATGTCAACGACCTGGTATGGAATTGTGTCGAGATCTTGTTGAAACTAATTTAGTAAATGAAGTCCGAGAATTAAGAGAAAATTGTGCTATGATTCAACAACTATTATCAGAGGTACGTGTAAACCTAAAAGATAGGTAAATATGGATACATGGGGCGAGCAAATATGATAGATTATTTTAATGGTTTCTTGTGACTATGACCACACTGTGATTCTATACAAAAAAACTCCACTCATATTCTTAGAACTTTGAAATATTCTCTATCTTCTTTGTTGTATTAAAAGTTGTTAGGGAGTTCCAGAGATTGACGTGTGCTCTAGCTGAATTTTATTAAAATTCTTTGAAATTCTAAAAACCAAAAACCAGCATTTGATTTGAAACTTCGAGTAATTTGCTCAGAGTGCTGGTACGTTAGAAATATCTTCAAAGTGTCTGCAGTACTATTTGGGTTATTTTACAGCAAGTAGTAGCAGGTTTTTATCATATTCATTTTATTAATAGTTATTTAAGTACCAAGTCAGTAAAGTGATTCTTTATCAAACGAGTCTGAGATTATGAGACGAGCGAGCGAGCTCTTGTAGTTTAAATGTATCTCCAGTATATGTTCGTAAATTTTAATCTACAAATAGTCAAACATATCTCAAAAATACCAAGAACCGGAAATATTTCAAATAAAGTCTGCTTTTAATGATTTACAGGATAGAATAAAAAATATATAATAATAATAGTCCCCTTTCACAGGCCATGAAGGCCCATTGGAGTGTATAGCAGTGTAGGCTGCTATTTCTCGAGCGGTTCGGTACTCAAGGGTGGTAAAGTGGCTAGCTTTACGCACCGACCGCCTATTATTACCCCAGAAATGATTTCCCAGGTACTGATTTTCACAGGCTGAGTCGACCTGGAAGCCTTAGATAATTTAATAATGCCAATGTATTATCCTGGGATTCGAACCCAGGATCTTAAGATTGGTAGTCAAGTGCCATACCCACTGACCTACCCTGGCTTCTATATAAGAACTATAAAATAAAAATTAATTATCTCACAGAAATTGACTTTATTGATTAAAAATGTGTACGTCAGTGGTTCAGATTATTTAAAAGTGACTATTTGGCTATAGTAAACTAATTCCTCTACTTTATAGTATACAGTTTTTACACACTGCTAAGGTAATTCTACACAAAAACAAGCACTTCTTTGTCCAATCTTTGGGAGCAGTTCAAACACAACTAAACGAAAACAAGTTGCACAGCTATAAGGACCTTCTAGACCAAATGGCTTTGCGGCTGAGATAATCCTGACCCTTGGTGCTCAACAGCTGTCTACTTACTTTTTAGCTTCTGTGTACGTGTATATATCAATCTCTCTACCCACAGTGTTATATAAGACAAGCTATATAACAAGAAAGAATTCCACATATAACAAGCTTTTCTGGTGCTAAAGGCATCACCAGCAGCAAACAATGCTTTTCCGATAAAGTATAGCTTATATATAGAAGCCAGAAACCGAATGTCTTTTCAAAAAGAGTAATTGAATATTAACTACCAGGGGATCACTTTGAAAAACACATTTCCACCAATTTTTGTGTCAGAGTGAGGGTCGGTCATTTGACTCACCTGGAGTTAAAAGTAGCCACATTTTCTTATTGTAATACCTTCTCTGGCCAGCCAGCAATACACAATAAAAGAAAGCCTGTAACATTTATTTATTCAATCATATGTATAATAATACAAAATAGAAATAATTTTTAGGCTTTTGAGCAAAGTCGAGTCACAAAAATAAAAGAAGTAATTATCAAGTATTCAAACAGAAAAAGAAATTAAAAAATTCTAGTCTTTCCTGTGTTATTTTAAATATTTAAAAAATATTTAACGATGATTGATTTACTTCACTAGAACGGAAGAAGAGAGATAAACATAAATAAATAAAACAGTCAAATACAACTGTAGTGTTTTAATAAATTATTCTTAACCTTGAGCGTAGGAGGGGCGGTCTTACCCGTGACCGAAAACAAATGGTTAGTTTTGAAAAATCTTTCTGAAAATGGCTAACATGAGTAAATACGTCAACGTTTCAGTGAGCAAATTATTATTTAGTTCGATTACAATGAGCTTTCAATTAAACTAAACAATACATACAATACATATTAATAAGTCAATAAAGTTGTGTTTTTATATAATGTATTTTAAACCAGTTACAAAAACATAAATATCTCATTGACATAAATATCAAAAGTAAGTGAAATTGGGACAACCATAGAAGTTTGTGTATAAACTAGAAAACGTAAAAGTGTCAGTTTAAATAAATACAAAAGTGAACAGTAATTATCTAATATTTGATAAAGCAACAGATACTTTGTGACCAAACGTTTTTTGTAGGACGTTAGTTTTCAAGTATGCTACTCTAAGTCTAAATACCTAGACATGCAATAAAGGAAAATAGGAACACTTTAATAAATATGCGAAGATAATGCTGAGAGAAACTCTGCACGGTTTACATATGGTTTATTATTTTTTTATTTTTTACTACTGCGGAGATTGCACGTTCTCAGGTATAATAAATATGTACCTAGGGAAATCAACCACTGTTCGGACCACCGGGACTTTCGACTAGGCTTTTTGATCCCAAAGTATATTATTTACAGTAGGTTGAGAAATCAACCAACATTCATTATGTACTGACTGTGATACACATAAAAACAGTAGTTGCTTTTAAGTCATGTATACATGTGTCCAGTTAGCACTAAGACTGTAGCCATATTATGCTACAAACATCAATAAGCATTATTTTCTAGTAATATTTCCAATTCAAATTAAATAAAATTCTAATTTACGATATGACATGTCAAAACAACAATTTGTTGATTTATTATGATTGGATTTTAGAATTATCTAAAGTTTTCAATTGATAGATTTACGTTTCAAATTAATTAATGAAAAGACACAACATATTCAACATAAAAGGGAACAAATAAACGTAAAACTTACGTGAACGAAAATTCTGTTACAGACTATGACAAAAATTCCCAATTACACAAAATCAGATTACCAACTTTAACAGAAACTGTAATAAAATCCCTAAACATTTTATATTCAAATCAAACAGCTGATATTTTCATTTATGTCTCTTCCTTGTACCTGCGTGTAATAATTAAATAAATTTGCTTTGGTCAAATATATTTCTACAGCTGCTTCTTCACTCTGGTGGACTAACTTCAAAAAAGGTGGTGCGAGGAAACCCCTAACAGAATTTCATGAAAGTTGGCATGGAGTAGTTCTTCACTCTAACAAGAAACAGCATTATCCAGCCACAAACTCGTAATAAATATTCCAGGGTGTCCTGGCCAAACTATTATGGACCTGTATTCTTGAGTTTCGCATACGAAATGACGTAATTTTTACGTCATAAGATGCAAGTTAGCCAATCAAATGTTAGAAAGTAATAGAGAATTACGTTATCTCGTATGCGAAATTCAAGAATACGGGCCCTGGGCCTTAATATAAAACAATTACTTCATTTTCAAACTTTGGTAGTAGTTCAAAACAGAACTAAAGAAAACCAAGTTGAACGACAAAGAGTACCTACTGGACTGACCAGCATTTACTGTTTGGTATATTTTGGTGGTTTTTGGTATGCTTATCAAACTGTTCTCATATTTCGTGCTCGACTAGACCTTCAAAAGACTTCCGGTGTATGAATGTTTGTATCCCGAGTCCTTATTTTTTGGTTTTTCAGCTTTTTTATAGCACCACCTTCTTAAATTATTCTGTTAAGAATTTTTTCAAGTTTTGGACAGAAAATTTGAATTCTAACCTAGACTTACATACTTAATATTATCTCGTCAGCCGCCCAGATACTTAAATTGACACATAACATATTTATATTGTCTACTAGATTCTGCATGAGCTTTATCACAAAAAAAATTTTTTGCAACAACAAAGACAAATTAGACATTTTAGAAGCTTTTGAAATATACAAACATAAACGCACAGTACCTTTAATGAATGAACAAACTGAGCTTAGTAATTCTCCTTTATTAGAAGTGTTAGATATTTAGTTTTTGTTATGTATTGTATCTAGTTACCTATTTTCTGTATGTATTTATCCTTAGCAACGTGTTTGTTTATCAATCTTATCTACCTTTGATAATGACATTTTCATGCCGAAACAATATTGTCAGGTTAAGACACTAATAAAACTTGTGAAACTTTAATAACTAATCTTTGTATTTACATTATATTTCATAATTTTCATTTTGAACACATCTTTTAAAAATTGTAGTACTATTTATATCAACTTTTTTTTGTAAGTAAGTCACTTTCTGGTCATAATATACTTAGAATTATTGCTTATTATACAAATACCTAATAATACAATATCTTACAGGCTCAAGCATCACTGCGCTACCTACTGAAAACTCAAATTCAATTAGAAGAGGATATTAACGTCAAGACCAACACCGTTAAAATTGATGAAGTGGATTGTATGACTCTTCGACAAAGCATGGATTATCATGCATATTAAAAACCAATTTTTATGTATACATTACCTTATTTTATGAATTTTGTAATTGAAAATTCTAAATGTATTGTTAAATAGTTTAACTAGCATGCATTTATCAAATTCATAATGTTGCACCTACTTCAGTTAGATTAATCAAAAATTAATTATCAGATATATGACTTCTATGACTGTGTTAACAGATGAATTTACAGTTAATAGTTGATTTATAGATAACTGGAGTGTGTTACAACTAACTACTGATACAGTGAATATCAAAAGCAGTTTGTGTTGTGTTATGGTACAATGTAATTTAGTCAATATAGAAATAAAATTTGTCGTACTGTCAGTTTTTTCAATTTTATCATATTAAGGGATTGATTGCCAGAACTAGAAGGTTTCAACTCAAGAATCTCCATTTTAAAGGACCATATCATCACAGTATATACAGTACTAGCTAATTAGTTCTTACAAGTGTGAGAATGGTGCTGGAGGTTGTAGGTGCTTGACTGCACCAGGCTTGTATACAGAAGGTGTATAAGCATGTCGTACGAACTTCCATGCCATCCACCCACTTACAAAAACTTAGCTGTATATATTATGTCTAAGACTCTTCAGTAGTGTTTATTTTTCTTTTTTATATTATTTGCCTATTGTAACTGTATGTTTTTATTAGTTTCGAAATAATGAAATTTTGTGTGTAAAGTTACTAACAATCTTAAATGCGGTCCTGTAAATCTGCGTTCTTCTTGTAATTTAAAATTATATCGGCATACGGTATAAATAAACCTCATAAAAATACATTAAAGGTCATCTTTCAAAACCCTTCCAGACTAGTGGAGCCGTCTTGTATAATAAATCAACAATCAAATATAGTTTCTGTCGTAAATAAAGGGCATGGCTTGCACACGTGTTTGCATTGTCAAATGATTCCGTTGCTAAAACTTAAAAGGCTGGCAATTTTGGTCAGTGTGAAATCATGTTTTTAAATTTTCTCATATACGTTTCAGTTTTTATTCTACGAAAATATCATAAAAGCCTATTTTGTTTTGATGAATGATTGGTTGTACGTGTTAAATGATGTAGTTGAAATAAACACATTTGCGTTCTAAAATATATCCCGTCTGCAATTTTCGCTATAAAGGATACTGTGTTCTGGATTCCCTTTGTGTGAAAAATATTAATTCTCTGAATGAATCTGATTGAACTCTGGAATAATAAAGAAATTCCGATCGAAGTAAAGATTAAAATTATAACCAACTACCGAATTTAAGTTAAAAACCTTTATTAAAATTCTAGTGTTTTAATAGTAAAAAATTGGGTAAGAGGTAAAAGGAGTAATTGGGTAAAAGTTTTTCCACATCAAATACCAATCGCCTATGGAATTTACTAATTAGTGTTAATTAATGATGCTAACCTAAACAAGAAAATGAAAAATCTGGGTCACATAAATTTCCAGGGTAAAAGTGTATTTAATCATATCGTACGTCACTGAATCTTTAAGAGCTTAGATAATATCAGTGTTGCTTGAAATTTGATCTCATTTTATCTGTTTACACAAGTGTTGATCAGGCGTTGACCCAGATTCTCCATTTACTTGTTTATAAGGTTATAATATCTGTGAGTCAATGGGGGGGGATTCCCCGATTTTGCGAATCATCATCGTTTACAATGACTTGACGTACTAATATCCTTTTCTTAATTATCTGCGTTCGCAGAATTATCATTTAAGTAACTGACCTCATAAAATTGTATTGTAAAAATGATCATGTTGCAGAATCAGCAATGTAAACATAACTATAAAACATCTTGTTTGAAGAACATAACAAACACTACTGTATGTGCTAAAAACTGTATACCTACCTGTCTTTATTTGCATTTTTTCCAAAAAATACGCATCTGAGAAAAAATTGTTATAGGGATTTTTTGTTTGTTGATGTCCTTGTTATGAGCCACCCTATATATGAAGGTGATATTAAAACAAAAAAACTGTCTGTTATAATGTTCAACCATTGTTAATGATTCTGCATAATCCTTATAAGGTACAAAGTAGCACAAAATAAACACGCACATAGTTCTTGACATAATTTATTGAACATTCAAATACATTGAAAAATACACATTTTTAACAACGAAATGCCTGGAAGAATCAAGAGTTAAATTCGGAATTACAAAAACAGTGTAAACTTGAATAATTCTTTTAGAAGAAAACATTTAAACAAATTTAGAGGAATGACGGAAGTATAAGATAAAATTTTCTTCAACGGTCATTAAAAACTGATATTATACTACATATTACTGTTAGTACAATGTGTTAGATAATATTAGTTGGCAAGACATCTGTACTTAACCGTTTGTACATCTAGATATTCTTGGCGATGAAAATTAAATTAAAAATTAAAATCATCACCAATCTTATCTTAAAAAATTGAAAGTAAATGCAACCATAAAAACTACTGATGCCAAAGTAACCATGGCATTGGTAATAATTATTTATAGATTCAGTTTTAAATATTTAAATTGTTAAAACAATTAGCTAATATTATTATTTAAAGATAATTAACAATAGATTGATTAAATACAAAATATCTAATTTGAATTAGGGCGATTATTGGACCTGAAAAAATAAAGAATCTTGATTTCAAAAAAATCTTTGAATCTGTTTTACATTACTTATCACTCTTGGAATCAGTTGCATTTTCCTTTTCTGGTTGAGCAAGATCGCTAGACAGTGGTTGAAAAACCTTACTATGTTTCGTCTTTCTTTGACTTAAAAGTGATGGAGTCCAGCTGAATGGTGAATTAGTAGCCAGTACTGCATCTGCTGCTGATAGTTAATAACAATTATTATAACATTATTAAATCACATGAACTAGATTTAAACACTACCTGAAGAACTAGACGGTTGTTGTGTAGTTGTGGTATTTCGATGTGGGGAACTGGTTGGACTTAATAATGAAAGCGACGGTTTAGGAACCAACACATGCTGACGATGAGCAGATTTATGTTTATCCTTTGGACTTTCTTTATTGCGTTGCTCTTGTTCTGTACGAGAATTAAAAGAACGCAAAAAAGACTCCAATGGACGTTGATCTCTCTCCGGATGACTGTTTATTGACTGCATGAAAGATTCTAGTAATGGTCCAACAAAATTGTCCTAAAACGTTATTATTACAATGACAGTCCTTTTTAATTCAAAAATAAAAAGAAAAATCACAGCAATATTCAAAAGTAGTCAGAATCATATTCTTAGGTAGGATATTGTTAAAATGTTGTAATGTTTAAATAGTTTCTTACATTAGAAAGTCGATCTAAAGAGACAATCTCGGTGTAAGATCCATTGTTGAAATTGATTGCGCTGCCATTTCCAGTTTGATTATCTACAATTTTATTATAAATATTAATACCCGATGCAAGATTTTCCCACGATGTCAATGTACTTACTTGTTTTTTTTCGTTTAGCTGCTTCGCGTGCTGAATTCAACAAAGATATATCTAGACTGCTATCAGGTTGCGTTAAGTCTATTAACGGTAAAGTATTGCAGTTATAACGACTAGCTGTTGAAAAAATATAAAAATTAAAATAGAAAACAATGAAAATTGCAAACGTAAATCATTAAAAAAATAAAAGAATTAGGGGCGAGCTTCATAACAATCATTTAAAATTAGTGATCGATCGATATCACTTTTTTTTGACGATACGATATACGAGGTAAGCGCCATCAATTCTCGGCCCGGCAGGCTTCTACAGGTGCACACATGTTCAAACTAGGTTGCGTCATAGTTGAACGTTGAAGCGTAATAGATTTTAATAGCCACTCAAGCATCGTGACAAGTGCATGAAAATGACGCAGCTAACGAAAATTGAGTAACGCGCGGTCATTAAATTTTTAACAAAAGAAGGGCACACGCCTAATCAAATCAAACAACGTTTAGATGGCGTTTATGGTGATTTATCTCCTTCATATTCCACTGTAAAAAAGTGGTCAAAATAAAGATGATGAGCGCACCAGTCGTCCAATTGAAGCGGTAACGCCTCAAAAAGTTGCAATCATTGAAGAAATGGTATTAGAAGATCGCCGTTTGAGAGTTAAGGAGTTAGCAGTGACGTCTGACATTTCGGAAACAAGTGTTCGCCTAATTCTTCATGACCATTTGGGTATTACCGCGTCTTCTTTCTGCTGTTCAACGTCAACGTTGCGTCGAATGTGCGCGCTCGTTTTTAAACTTGTGTGGAGACGACCCAATGGCGATTTTGGAGTCCATTGTCACTGGAGATGAAACAATGGTTCTGTATTATGATCCTCTATCCAAAAGGGAATCCATGGAATGGCGGCGACCCGATGAACCTCGTCCCAAAAAGGCGAAAGTCGTTTAATCGACAAAGAAAGTTATGGCAACAATATTCTGGGATTGTGACGGCATTTTAATGATTGATTTTAAAGAACGCAATAAAACTGTTAACAGTACATATTATGCGTCTTTATTGCATAAATTGAGAAACAATATTCGTGAAAAACGCCAAGGAAAATTGACAAGAAGTGTTCGAGTATTACACGATAATGCACCCGTTCATACTGCCGCAATTTCACAAGCTGCCATTCGCGAATGCGGCTTTAAAGCATTGGATCATCCAGCCATATCCGTACAGTCCGGATATGGGTCCGGGTAGTGACTTATTTATTTTCCAATTTAAAGAAAGACCTTAGGGGACGTCGTTTTAATGACGAAAACGAGTTGCAATCAGCTGTAATTGAGCATTATGAAGGAAAAAACTTCAGATTATTTTTACAAGGGCATTGAATTATTAATTCCACGTTGTAATAAGTGTATTGACATTAGGGGAGATTATATTGAAAAATAAAAATTATTATATTTTACCAAGTTTATTTTTTCTATATCAGGCCGAGAATTTATGGCGCTTACCTCGTATCGGCCGATACCGATATTTACGTGCCGATTTACCGATATATCGTATAGGCAAAATACATTTTTTCAATTTTTAATTTCTATAGTTTTTAGCTTTAAAAAATATTTATAAAAATGCGTTCCTGGTTTTTACTACATTATTAATTAACATAAACGTGGTTTTCCGTGGTTTGAATCCCCGTTCGGCAGCCGTCATATGTCACGCCACTTATAAAAAACAATTACAGACTATATTTCTTTGGTTGTATTTTGATACATGATGTATATGCACTGAAAATCCCGAAAGTCATTGTTACTTGCCGATATATCAGCAAGTTACCCGCCGATACGATACGATACGATACCGATAATCGGCGGCAGCTGCCGATATGCCGATCTACCGATATCAATATCGGTATCGGTCGATCACTATTTAAAATGTAAACTTAGCTTGTTAACAAATGATTAATTTTTAATTTTCATTTTCTATTTCGAATTTTTATACTAATTAGATTTACAGGCGATTTTGTACTTAGGAGTATGAGACCAAATTTGATTAGGTTAAGCATTTACAAAAACGCAAACTGAGAATAGTGAGTACATATTTTTAACATAAAGATATTCACAAGGACACATGGGTCTCCCTAACCTGGCCTTAACATATGTCCAGAAAGTAACTGTAGAAATTCTAAACTAGAATTAAAGAAAAACAAAAAAATCAAATGTAAAAGCGTCTATTTATTGAACAGATTACATGTAAAATAATATTAATGGTTTTTCAATTTTGTTCTTATCTCTTTCATCATTCTTTGGACCACAGACAAATCAACTTATAACAGAACACTTTATGCATTTCTTTAATTGCTCTATATTTTTTTTTGGAAAAAATAGCCCAAAAATATTCAATAGGACGATTTTTTTTAAAAATAGCCCAGAAATATTCAATAGGACGGCAGCCAATATATTTGGTGGATTAGCATGTTTAAGCACAAAATTGATACCTGTGCTGTTTAACCAATCACTGGTATTTTTGGCATAATGGTTTCAAAATATTGTTTCTTGCCCTTGATATTTCTTTTTCATAAAGTTTTACCATTTTGTTGGGCACTTGCTAATGTATACTTCAATATTGACTGAAGTTTGCACAAAAAAAGACAGAAATAATGACATTAAACTAAAACTTTTGGATCAAATTATGATTTTTTATGCTCTAACTTCTTCTAGGGCATTATCTTTGTTTTGACTATAAAAACTGTTAACCATATTGTCAGTGGCATAAAAAGAAATAAAGTACTTTTTGTCATCAATTACACTGTCCAACATTTTGCAGGTTCACAAGTTAAAATGGGATGAAACCAAAAGCACTGAAAGTTGACATGCCCAATGGCAAAATCCCAAAAGGATTTGATTAGATTAGTGCAGAAAATTGAGTTATCAATTTTTGACCGATCTACAGATATGGTATAGTATCAAATGAATAGGTAAAATGAGAATTATCCATTTTACTTTTTTTTGGAGGGAAGTGCATCTGGAGGCTTTTGAGGCTGAGAAATTCATTTTTGATGTTTATTTTTTTCTAAAACCTTTGCTAGAAGGTGACGTATTTTTATAGAAAAAGAGGTATTTGGGGGTTTTTTTTTTAGCAGAGGAACCAATTTTTAACATTGATTTAGCTTCTTGGCATACTGTAGGTTTCTGTAGGTCACTTCACAAAAAGCTACCCTCCATTTTTTGACTTTTGCAAATTTTCCAGATTTCCTTACAAAAACCATTTTTTCCATATAGTCTCTTAAATTTTTTTTGACATTTACTTTTACATCAGTGTTGACTTTCAATCTGGGATAAAGTATCGAATATGGAAAAAATTGAGCATGCACGTGTCCATTTTTGTAGCTATGCAGCGACAACAAGAATGGATTATTGAGGCATTATTGTTATTATTATTATATATAAAGGATTATTACTGGGGATAAAACTTGAAATGAATTTTATTTGCGAATTGGGTAAAATTAAATGAATAATTTAAGCAGTAAGAATGTACCTAATATAAAGAATGCCTTCAAAGAATTAGGTGTGTCCATGTCTCTAAAAGTACAGTTACGATCATTCGCTAAGGAACGATGGAAAAATAGTAATAGCCGGTTTTTCAGTTTTTTTGTCAAGTACGCTGTAATTCCACCTGATTTATGAAATGGGCAATTATAATGTTCAAACATGAAATGTTTTTGATTACCATATAATAAACTAACATTTACATTGTACAAAAATTTGAAGAATCGGCTGTCATGATCTTTTCGTCGTTCCATAGCGAATTATCGCAACTGCACATTTCTTGCACCAGTGTTGACTAGTTCGAGTGTCAGTCACAGAATCAGACGAACAAGGCAAAAGATTCCATTAGGTGGCTCCAATAATAGAAACTAGACACAGAAAAAGATATTTGAACGCTATGTTAGGTGACTCTTGTTAGAGGCTGTACAAAGAGGTTGCAGATAAGGCTAGTGAGAACGAAACCATTGAGTCATCTGACATCATAAACACAGCAAGTGACACCGAACCAGTAACTGGCACATCAACACAATCTGCTATTGATAATGATAGTAGTGATCAAGATTCTAATTCGTAACATCCAAGTAACATTGTATTTTTAATTTAAAAATTCTTGTTTTCTATTATTTCTTCATTATCGTTTTTTAATGAATTGTTTTATAATTAGCGAAACTGAAGTCAGGGTAGGTTCCTTGTGAAACATTGTTTATAATAGTTTGAAGAAATACTGTTGTACCTCTTTAAATGTTTCTATAAATTCTACAGAATACTCTACATGTGTTTCGGTCTGTTAAATCTTCTTCAGAAGCTAAAAAGCACTCTTTGAAAAAGGTATAAAGTATGAATAGTAGTAGGATAAATTTTTTGAACAATTCGTATTCAGTTCTTTCTACTTAAAAAAAAATATTAAAAAATTGTCGTTTTTACACTACTTGACCCTATCTATACCTTTAATTTTTGTCACATTGGATTGTGATGAATTGTGCAACGGCTTTGGCAATAATTTTTTTTTGTAACGTTTTAAGATTTAAGACTTTTTTGATTTTTTTATATTTAAACAGTTGGCAACTCCATTACTGAATATTGACTGTCTGTCTGTGTTTATTGTGTGCAACTGATTGAGCTTTGACGATTTGCATGTTTGAAGTCAAATTTAGTCAAATATTAGTGAGTATGTTCCCATATTGGAAAAATCTTAACAGTATTTAAACAGGCTGGTGCCTAACAACAATCACAGTTTCAATCGAATTAGCTAAATCTTCAGTTTTCCCATACCTAGAATTATTAATTTTTTAGTGTATTTTCAAATGTTACAGAGACTTGCAGAAACCAAATTTTATTTAGCTATTTGTTTAGTTCCATTGATTTTAATCACCCTGTCCTGTGCCATATTTCCTATAATTAAAATTATGCAGCTGCATAAAGCGGCAAAATTCTTTTTATGTAAATGTTAAAGTATGTAAACAAAAATAAGAAATAAATCTTCAGAGCAGAGACGAAGAACAAGAGAGAGATATTTAATTTATTGCTATATTATAATTTTTACTGACTAAAAGGTTTTTATTTTTATTTGGCGCATGTCATGCTATTCAGGGTGGCGTTTTTGTTTGTACAAAGAATAACTTCTTAAATTTGGTAAATTGTGTAGGAGAGGGGCCGCTTATCTTCAGTTTTCATATGGTGGTAAATATAATCTCACTATTCAGAACCAGGAGAATTATTTAACAGGTTAACTAAATTAATTTAAAAAATGTAAGGTGTTCAAATTCCCAATTTTATAATAGTGCAACTTTATATGCATTAATAGTAAAGAAATCTTAGTACGGACCTGTGTAGCTCATCATACTTCAGTTGGATTATGAAGACGATATTTCGAATTAACAGGGTGTTTTCTTTAATATCAAAGGTCATCCTAAAATGTTTTTACACAATATGAAATTGCTTCTAGAAATACAGATAAAAATTGAGTTTATAAAAATATTCTGAAATAATATCATCTTTTTAACTAAGGAACTTAATGCCAGAAAAGACATTTAGTTTAAATTTATAGATCCTGGACGTGCCTATTTTCAATTTATATGAACAGATTTTTCTGCATGCAGATAATAACAGCCAATAACAGACAAATAAAAATGGCTTGAGGCCACCTGCAAAATATCAAGTTACACATCCGCGCGAAATAATGCGAAAAATCGTTTTCTACCCGTTTTCCATGTTTGAATAGCCATTCAATGCAGAAAAATGTGCTGAATTGAATAGTGAAAAAATTATCAAAATCCGTCTGATACTTTTTTTTAAAATTGCATTTTATCAAAAAAATCGCACTTTTACAATCAACTCGTTCGCCGCGACCAACTTTCGGCTCGTTTTCAGCATGATCGCAAGATTGCGCTCTCAAAACCGATAACTTTTATGTGGACGTGTACAAAGATCATTTTGAAAAAATAAAAATCCATCAACTCTGCGAAGACTTGATGCCTTTTTAAGTTGAAAATGACGTTTTGCGACTTTCTGCCCGCTAAAACGTTGACAATCGCCAACAACGTATATCAAGCAGCCAGACATTTATATTGCTCTATTTGTATTTGTCCTTTTTGCCATAGACTTTTAACTTATATTTAGGGAGACTTATAAGGAGTTAGTTAGCTACAAGCACTCGAATACAGTACAGGGTCAGTTAGCCGAGGGCAATTGAATATAGTACTGTGGATTGTTAACATAAATTTTTTACTGTATAATAGTTTAATTAAAAAATTAAAACAAAATGATTAAAAGAACTTTGAAAGAATTCACAGCCTTGGTAGTGTAATGTCTAGAGTGCTGGACTTTCATCCAAGCTGCCCGAGATCGATTCCCGGTGCCGGCAGATCTGGTTAAGGTTTTCTGCAGTTTTCCTTAGCTGTGACACAAATGTGGTATTTGCGCTGTTCCATCTGTAGGTCGGCTGCAGCCGCACTTAGGGCCTACGTAATAATAATAATCGCCCCCTCTCTCCCGCACAAGCTTATAGCTTCTGGGGCCTGGTTTCCAGGCTATGGGTTGTAGCAATTATTATTATTATTATTCGAGAAACCAATCGTAGGGAAAATTAAAATAAGTTCTGCCAAATCAATAATTCAATAAAGTCTGTGTATTTACTGTTAAAGTGTAGCAAGTGGTGTCTATCGAGTTAATGAAATTAATCAGTAAAGTAAACAATAAGGGACTTTCTAATATAGTATCGAAATTGGAGTAAAAGTTTAAAAATAAGCAAATTTAATGGAGTGTTTTAGTAACAATGAAAACTTATGGTTACCACCATACATCGAAGAACTGCAAAAACAGCATCAAATGTCCCCTGTGTGCTGGCGAACATCTAATCAGTGATTGCAAGGCTTAAGTAATGTCATGCAGCAATTGTATTTCTGTAAAGAATAAGAGTAAAGGAGGGACCGACATCGATATACATCATGCTGCTTGGGATCACGATAAATGTTATGTTTATACTCAATTGCTAATTAAATTGAAACGTGATGTGTTACCTGCTATACAATAGCAACTACAGTCGCCTTATGCTGAGAAGAATGTGAATACACCTATTACTGTAAATAATTCAAATAGTTGTCCATGGAGTTCTTTGTCTTTATCTCTTGAGATTTATTATCAAAATACTAGAGGACTTAGGTCAAAAACAACTTCTATATACAATGAAATTATTTCTTGTCCATACAGTGTCATATGCCTCACTGAAACTTGGTTAAGGTAGAAAGCCACCCAAACCTTACAACTCAAGAATTACATAATTTAAGTATATTTGGTAAATTCAATGTTGCTCTTTCGATTGATACCCGAAAAACGGCATTTCACCACGTATATACTGAGAAAACGATTAACAAAGTTGCAGTCAAATACATTGATGTATATGGGTTTACACAGTATGCCCAAGAACAACTTGAAAGTTTTATATTTAAACAACTCACCATGTATATGAAAAACTATGCAACAATAGTTTAGAAATTGTATTTTATATTAACGTTAAAAAAACTGCAGTTTACCTCTTAATTATTGAGATATTTCGATTATAAACTTGTATTCCAGCTGTAACCGGAAACTGATGACTGAAGTCCCTGCACATGCAAAACCCTATTATATGATCTGGCAACGTTGCTTCGGGCAGAAATTCGCCAATCAAATTTGATATGTTAGATGAATTTATGTTGGTATTTTTTATATTACTTGAAAATAATGATATACGTAAATAAATTAAATAGTATCATAGTAGTTAAAAATCAAATATAATAAATAAAATTGAATGAAATAAAATGAAAATTGTATTAACATTCATTTTTCTCATTACTTGTACGTGATCCCAGACGTAGTTCGGCGATGTGGTCGCGGACTATTGAGTGCGTGCTCTATATTAAAGAGACATTTTGAGTAGACAAATCAGTCTAATTTTTGATTAATAAGTGAGTAAATATGAAGTTCATTTGTAACCGTTTATATGTGTATAAAAAGGATCGAAGTTCTGTACTGCAATATTGAAAAACAGTGATAAACTTACAACGGCCTTTTTATAGTTAGTTCCCGCTCTTGAAGCAAAGTTTTCTCGTAACTTTTTCTCTACTTGACTTCTCTATAATATCCCCTGCTTGCTTCAACGTTGTTTTGCTCACATCAGACATGTCAAGTGATGTGAGAATCGCGTTGATTTGACTTGCCCCAATACCGGCATCGATCATCGTTGAAGATCAATTTTTGATTAATTAATGTTATACACAAAAAATTATAATGATAATAGGAAATAGTATTAAGAATCTTCTACCTGCTGCAAGTTTTATATTCAAAACATGACGTTTTGTAGAATCATCATTGGGGGAATATGTTTCTGATCTGTGAATGTATTTGAAAACTTGGCAAGAAGGGCAGCGAATCGACCAAATTGAAGCTATACAACACACTTGTTCTTTTATGATGTCATCAAAAAATAATTTTTGGTCACAATCATATTCATAACACCGCATATATCTATTTAACGTGCGGCAGTCAATAATTTTTACCAAACTCTAACCTCACTTTGGTTTTACGTCAAATACTGATCGTACATTGCGTTGCCAAATCTTACGCATCAATGTACACTACGTTAGTAAAGCGAACAACGATGTTATCATTATTAATTTGTTTTCTGATTTAAAATGACAATTTTTGTGTGCTAAACAACAAATAAATAATTTTTTAATTTTCTATAATGTTCATATGTGAATTAAAATTTGTTGATTTTATTCATATACAGCAGCTAGCTTGACTTTAGATTTGGGTGACTTTCTACCTTAACTGATGATATTTCTAGTTCTGAGTTATTTCCCTCTAATTTCTTAGTTTTTCGTAAAGATAGGGACCTAACTGTTTGTAATCTTTCTAAAGGCGGAGGGGTTTTAGTAGCTGTAAATGATAGTTCTGGCATTACTTATTCAATTAACGCTGTGAGATTGGATCTTTCTGTATTAGAACAAACTTTTCCCTTAATAGATATAGTTGGCATAAAATTATCTTTTAATGCCTTGCCATATTACGTCTTTGTGTTATATATACCCCCTTCATTGTCTCACACAGACTTAGAGTGTTTTCTCGAAACCTTATCTGCAATGAACGTATCGCACGAAGGTAACATAATTATTTTAGGTGATTTTAATATACCATCTTATGGACGTGATACCTCAGATAGATCTTATCTGATACTCAGAAACTATGAACTCATTTTAGGACTTAATCAGTATAATAATATCACAAATATACTTAATAGAACCCTAGATCTAGTCCTATCTAATGTTATAACGTTCATTAGCAGAGATATATCTCCATTGACTGAAGAAGATAAATATCATCCTGCTCTCTGCATTTCTATAAAAGTACCCAAGCCCTTACAAAAATTTGTTAGTAATGTAAATAAGAAAGTTTACAATTTTAAAAAAGCTGACTTTCCTAAATTACTGCCTTACTTAATTATGACTGGTCTTTCTTGGATAGTTATGATGATGTTAACAATGCCTGCTCCGAATTTTATCACCACCTATACAAAATTATGGACGAGTTCGTTCCATTAAAACATGCAAGTAGACGTCATCGCTTTCCACCATGGTATACAAATCGAATTATTTCATTAATACGAAAAAAGAATAATGTTCATCGCTTATACAAAAAGTTTAATCTGACATTCCATTATTTACAATTTCGAAGCTTGCGTTCCACCATTAAACAAGAGTTATCAGTTGCATATAAGAATTACATTGATAATGTACAAAATGATATCCATAATGATCCTAAAAATTTCTGGTCTTTTATTAGAAATAAAAAAGGACAAACTAGAATCCCTGGCTCAATGGTTGCATCTGATGGCCAACAATTGGACACACCCGACGCCATTGTCAATGCTTTTTCTGAGTACTTCTCAAGTGTATATGTTCAATCAGATCCTGCTCTTGCTTCGAATTCTCCGACAATAAATACTAACTTGCCAATAATAAGCACTGACAATATTTCGGAATGTAGCGTCATTGCTGCTATTAAAAAATTAAAAAGCAAACAAACTGCCAGAGTTGATCTGATCCCTAGTTTTCTAGTATGTGATTGTTGTCCCATTTTTGCTAAACCTTTGCACAAGCTGTTTAATCTTATGTTAAGTACAAAAGTGTTTCCAGAAATTTGGAAGCAAGCACGTATTTGTCCAGTATTGAAAAGCGGCGATCCAAAGCTTATTAGCAACTATCGTCCAATATCTATTCTGTGTAATTTTGCAAAGGTATTTGAAACAATCATTTATAATACCATTTATACAAGTGTTAAACCTTATATATCGCCTTACCAACATGGCTTTATGTCACAAAGATCTACTACAACTAACCTGGCTTGCTTTACGCAGTATGTCTCTGAAGCATTAGATTTGAAGGGGCAAATTGATGTTATATACACAGACATCTCAAAAGCGTTCGATCAAATTGATTTATATCTACTTCTTAATAAATTAAAATATATAGGTTTATCTGACTCCTTAATTCAAATATTTTCGTCATATTTGTTTAATCGTAACTTACAAGTTGAATATAAAGATGTACGCTCCATTTCGTTTATCCCAGGCTCAGGTGTACCACAGGGCTCGAATTTAGGGCCTCCTCTCTTCTTAATATTTATTAATGACCTTCCTTTAACGGACGATTTAAAAATATTCCATAGAGTACTTGATACGTCTGATTGTTTATATCTTCAAAGTAACATTGATATTTTATGTAGTTGGTGTAATGCCAATCGATTGAATCTAAATGTAGGAAAATGCTTTGTAATGTCTTTCACAAAAAAATTGAAACCTATAACTCACGACTACACTATTAACAATGAGATTTTAAAGCGATCAGATACAGCTAGGGATCTTGGAATCATATTCGATAGTAAACTTTGTTTTGTTGAACATGTCAATCAAATGGTGCTTAAAGCCAGTAAATCTTTTGGCTTTATTTATCGAAATTGTCGACACTTCTCAGAACCGCTCTGTTTAAGAACGTTATATATTACCTTTGTACGATCTCAATTAGAATATTGCTCTATTATTTGGTATCCCATTTACAATACCCATGTTAAACATGTGGAATCAGTTCAACGTCGATTTTTAAAATTTGCTACTTATGTTATGACTGATGTATATCCTACTCATGATTTTGATTATTCCAATGCTCTGAGTATGTTTAAAATGGATACTTTACAAATAAGGAGAATTCAAAGTAGCATAAAAGTTCTGTATAATTTACTCCATAACAACTTAGACTGTTCATACCTCTTAGACAAGATTAGGTTTAATGTACCAAGAGCAAATACCAGAAAGACTTTATTTTTTTATGTTCCATTTGCGAGAACCAATGTTATGGTAAGCAGTCCGATAACAATAATGTGCCATAATTTTAATTCTATATGTACAAATTGTGATATAATGAATGATAAATTATCAACAATATTACATGTTACAATTATTAATTACCAGGAGAATTTTATGTAAAATATATTTAGTTTATAAGTATTATTGTTTGTTTGCTTGTAACTTTTTTTTGTATACTTATTTTTTCCCGTTTATTGGGTATATGTAACCTGTTGGGAAATAAAGAATTATTATTATTATTATTATTATTATTATTATTATTATTCTGACGAGCTGTAGTTTAAAATTTATAAAAGTAACTCAAGGATTAGTTAACTTCAACAATAACGAATCAATCTTCCCGGCCTTGTTTTGCTGTATTAATTCAGGACACTGTATAATAGGGTGTCTTATTCAAATTATTATTGAAATAATATTTTTACATCCTGGGATACAAACTAGTGGCGTTTCGATAATTTTTTATAACTGACGGAAGTTGTTGTTGAACTTATATGGTCTTAGTTACTCATAAAGAGATTGCTAATAAAATTGCAATTAAGAAATAATTATTGTGAACTTTAGTTCTTTGATCTCGGGTAAGAAAAACAGTATCAGCGATTATACTTTCCAAGTTCTTCTTGCCTTATATCTAGAAGTTGTGAGGTGCGTTGTACCTAGTGTTAAGTGAAACAAGGGCATTCTTGTGCAAGTGTTTGTTCTGAAAGTTTGAAGAACATTCGATTCGATCAATGTATCAAGGACTAAAGGATATATTGTTTGATTAGAGTAAGTTTTAGATAAAAATTATCTGTACCATTTTCTTTAATGATTATTTCTTGTAAACTTATGTACATTGTCTTCCTTTAATGAGAACTCTTATTAGGGTATTACTATTAAAACTATTACCATCAAAACCATTATTATTGTCATTGGAGACAAGCAACTACTTTATTTACAAATGAGAAATTTTAATTAAACCCTACTGTGATAATATTGGACCGATCACTTGTGAAAGTCTTTAAAATATTTTAACCAGCTTAATAATACTAACGTAATTAAACATGACTATTAATTGAATTTAATCAATAAAGCCAGTATTCTTTTCTGTTTGTGAATACCAAGTTTTAAAGACTTGCAAGCAGATGGCGCCCATATATTTTTTTATGTATATACAAAACCTTATTCTTCTTTATAATTAGTAAGCTATGAAAATCAGACCTACGCCTGAGTTATAATTTGATATTAAAAGATCTTAAAAGTCAGAATATTATAGTATTGTTTTTATGAGCTTTGCAGTAAGTATTCAGTATTTGAACATTTTGTTATAGTATTTTCAGTGCGAGTAAAATAACATGTTACAAATGACAGTCCATTGTAGAGCTTCATTTTTCAGATGTTACAAAAATCAAAATACAGTTTCTTTAAGAGGGGTGTGTAGGGGCCCACAACATGTAGCTGTTCAAGGATCCGGACTGGCTCTATATGGTGTATATATATATATATATATGAAATAAATAAAGATTATTAAAAGTTTCACAGTTTTATTAAAATACAACCTGACAATATTGTTTCGACAGCTATGTAATAATGACAGCATAGCTGTCGAAACAATATTGTCAGGTTGTATTTTAATAAAACTGTGAAACTTTTAATAATCTTTATTTATTTCATGATTATGGAGTTCCACAAAATAAGGCTGGAAACAATAAACAAAAAAAAAAAAAATATATATATATATATATATATATATATATATATATATATATATATATATATATATATATATATATTTTGATAAATAGAAATACTTTATATAAAATAAAAAATATATAATTTTGTATACAAGTGCACCTTTAAGAAAAGCATTTCAATTTAGTAAATCAGTCCCAAAGCTTTTCTTGTGTATAACAAGGATTTAACCTGTACAATCAAAAATGGTTTTTATTGGTAGACTTTATGTAAAAATTCTGTTTTGATTGTTATTGTTGTTGGTATAAAACAATTAATGTGTATATATGTAATCATGAGTTTCTTTCCAGAAGCCTATTGTGACGGATAAATTTTAAAATTGTTTAACTTTAGAAATTCATTTGTTTATTAATAAAAGGTTTTACACCACTGGTCCACAAATAACATTTCTTGAGGAACAAAATTAACCTAGATTCTAAAAGTAAATTCAATCACACACACAATCATGCATTACTTACAACTTTGTCCTGAGGACTGACTAGGGCAAGAATTTAATACCCAGTTATTTTCAGATTCTGGAAGATTAGCATTATTAGAACTTTCACATCTATCCAATAAACTGAACAGCATCAATTTATCTTCAAAAGAGCGAGTAGTGCAAGTTGGAGATCTCAAGCCAACGGCACCGCATGGACTTGGTTCACGCAAAAGCATACGTTGTGCCATTGAGAATTCTGCATATTCGACATCATTTTCACCTGTTAACCAAAATTATAAATTTTACACTTAAAGCAAATTACATTTTATAAAATTCAAATTTATTTTTTTATATATATATAGATATATAAATTACAATCTTAAAGCTTTCCCCCAAAACTTAAATTTGTATATAAGAAAATTCGAAAAGAAATATAATTAAAGAGAGCCACAAGAAAAATTTCGTTAGATTGATAAGGAAATTATGGGTTCTTGAACGCATTGACTGTCAGGAAGAGTTATTCTGGGTTGGTTCAGGAGAGGATACTGTGGGTTCACAATCTTTTTCGGCAACTTCATTTTCAATTTCAGGGGTTTGCTGTTCTAGGTTGTTAGATTCTGATGATTCAAAACATTCATTTCTTTGTCCATCCCCTGCTCCTAAATTAAAACAACACCTTAGTACCAAATTCTAGTATCTTTCATGTGACCTTATTTGATTGATACTGTTATAACTGTTATAAATTGGCAGCGAGCTTAATACTTTTTAAGGTCAATCAATTAAATCATTATTTTGCAAAATGTGGTACTAAAGTGCTCGACAACCTTTGCAAGGCTATACAAATAAGGTCAGGTGAGTATTTTTATAAAAAGAAAAACTTACCAGACATAGTTTCATCATCTACATCATTTTCGTCGTTCGAGTCAACAACAATCAAACTTGGACGCTGATCATCTTCAATAAAACCTTCTGGCTCGCTGAGTTCCTGTTTTAATTTAAAATTAGCACAATTAGGCTGCAAAAGTAATAATAATGATTTATACAGGCTGTAAGGAGTTACTATGCATTTATTTTAAGGGGTGATGGAAGACATCAAAAGGAACAAACAAATCTTATACAAATTTATTCTATATATCGCGCATTCTGCAAAAAGGTCAACCTCCACAGATAAAATTAAATGTTCAATAATGCTTAAAAAGGCCTAAACCAATGCATTTTAGCAGGTGTCAAATTCATGTTATGACACAAATTACAACTGCCGCAGCCAAACTGTGATGATAATGACTTATTTGTTATACTTTTATGCAAAAATGTGTAAAATAGATGAAAACTGTCATTTGGTGCATGTAATTACGGTGGTGGTTAAAGACAATAATGTCAGTGAGTTTAGTTTTAAATTGCAGTTCAATGTTATTGAATAATAAAAAAATGTGTAAGACAATTAAAAATCGATTAAATTAAAAGAAATTGTGTCTTAACTTCAATAAAAAGTATTGAATGAAATCTGCAGCTTTTGGCATGTCACAGCACGTAATACATGTGACATTATACATAATGCCTTCAAGATCTGAATTGACCATTAAGGACATCTTAAAACAAAACCATATGTATGGCATTATTTTTGGTGTTTTCGCTAAAATTGTATAATTAATCAACTCATAAGTTTTTTATAAAAAGTTTGACTAAATAAAACTGTTGCAAAACTTATAATTACCTAGTATTTCATGTCTCCATTTTGTCACATGTACGTAACGCAAGTTTTCGCTTGATATGCTCGTAAACGGCACCAGATATAAAAAAAACAAATGTATTTTTATTAAGAGCAAAAAATGCATCAAATTAAAAGTTTAGTTGCTTAAATCATTCTTAATTCATTTCTATAATCATTTCTGGGAATTCGCTAATCATAAAAATGGGTCGGAATGTGTCACGGTACGTAACCGCGGAATGCGCGATATATCACTTTTTTAGAAAAAAAAAGAAAGTTGGAAACTTTAACATCATATTGCCGCATTAATAACAGTAATTTAATTATAGGATTTTTCAGAAGATGCATCTCCTCTAGCACAACAAAAAACCTTAATAAGCAAATTTGTCAGATATGGCAATAGATTTTTCTAAATTACTCTAAAGCTAATTAAAATTTATTAAGAAGTTTTTATTCCTTTTCATGTCTTCTATCATCCCTTAAAATTAACACATAGTAAATCCTTACACAGGTAATACCCTGTATATAAAAACCAATAAGATAAAAAAAAATACCAAAATAGAAACGTACACTCACATCTGTGTCGCTGCTGCCACTGCTAACAGTAAGTGTGGCAGAAGAGTTAAATAGGCTTGGCGAACTAACCGATACATTGAGGGCAAATAGATGCCTTGGTACAGTAACAGAAAAATCATTCAAAGCACTACTGTCAGGGTTAACACCTTCACTTGATGGTGACTTCTGAGTAGTTGCTTGTGTTTGAATTGATGAAGATGATGAAGTGTTACTGCAAGCACTGCCCTCTGCATTTGTAGTTGTAGAATTTGGCGTAGGCTCACCAGATGGATTATTCTTTGGAGATCTGAAACAAAACAATCAATTTGATAATTATAGGTAAAAGAATATTTTTCATTAAATTCCAGTTGATCTTTTAGTTAATTTACATTAAGGTTTCTGGCTGCATACAGGGTGGCTCATGACAAGGACATCAAATGCGGCAGATATATAGACATCGATAAGACAAACAAAAAATCCCTTTAACATTTTTTTTCTCGGAAGCGTAGTTTTCGGAAAAAATGCAAATACAGTAGTGTTTGTGGTTCTTCAAACAAGATGTTTTATGGTTTGTTATGTTTACATTGCTGATTCTGCAACATGAACATTTTTATAATACAATTTTATGAGGTCAGTCACTTAAATGATAATTCCACGAATGCAGATAATTAAGAAAAGGATATTGGTGTACGTCAAATCATTGTATCAACATCAACCTAAAAATGCTAAAACTTGTGTTGCCATTTTGTAAAGTTGCACTGACCCACATATTAAATTTCTCGGTAGATAACGGTAAAGTACCATTTATATGGAAAAATGCTATGATTAATCCCCTACCAAAAGTAAACAAGGCAAAGGAATTAAAAGATATTAGGCCTATTAGCATTCTACCTACTATGTCGAAAATACTAGAAAAAATTGTAAACAGTCAACTAGTTAATTATGTTTCGAACACGCATTTGTTGCCATCCATACAATCAGGATTTCGTAAAAATCATAGCACAACTACAGCCATGCTCAAGATCACAAATGATTTAACCAGAAATATAGATAATGGAGAGGTAACTTACCTTGTTCTTTTAGATTTTAGCAAAGCGTTCGATGTTATACACAGTACTTTGCTTTTAGCAAAACTTTATTACTATGGAATTTCAAACCAAGCTTATCAATGGTTTAATGACTATTTATCAGATCGCTACCAGGTAATACAGATTGAAGGTAGTACCTCACAAATGCTTATGGTACGGCACGGTGTTCCACAAGGAAGTATATTAGGTCCTACTCTATTCGCTATCTTTACGGCTGATCTTCCTGACGTCTTACAACACCAGTGGAATATTCATCAGTATGCTGATGATACTCAAATATATAAGTCGTGTTTACCAAGTCAAGTCGATATATTGATTACAGAGCTTAATAGTAACTTTCAGTACATAATGGAATGGTTTGAGAAAAATGGTCTGCGTCTAAATCCCAAAAAAACTGTAGTCTTGTGTATTGGAACAAGAAGAGCATTGAATAAAACAAATCAACAAGAACCCATACTATTAGGAAATACCGTTATAGCAGTAAGTGAAAGTGCACGTAACCTTGGCCTAATTATTGATGACAACTTAAACTTTGAAAAACATGTTGTGCGAAAGTGTAGTGTGAAAGTTATATGAAACTTAAATCTCTCTGGAGTTTCAAAGATATTTTGCCGCAAGATATAAAGTGGAGTTTGGTGAATGCATTAGTTTTGAGTAATATTGATTATGTTAGTTCTGTATAATTTAATTTTTTAATTGTGTATATGAAAAACAGACTCCAGATTCTCCAAAACTGTTGCTTACGTTTTTCGTATTCAGTCACTCGCACTGAACATGTAACACCACACTATAATCAACTTAGAATATTGAAACTCGATTTCAGATTTACACTTATTATTATTATTATTATGTATATAGTAGGCGGTCGAAACCGATGAAACTATTTATTTAGTTTGCGTTTATCTTAAAAATTTTTGTTTGAAAGATTTTTTTAGAACTTGATTGTTCAACTTATTAGTTGTAATAGAACAATTTGTCACAATCGATAGTCAATGTTTAGAGTCATTATGTTTTCTCTGTCAAGTTTGTTTTTAAAAGAATTCAAACTTGGTGCTGATATAGTGTCTTCTTGTAGAGAGTTCCAGGGGTATACCACACGGTTTACTAAGAAGTTTCTTCGTGGTAGCTTAGCAGTTTTTTCTTTTTAAGTTTTTTTGAATGTCCTCTTAACTGTACTCTGTGATTGTAATTGCATATTTCTAAGTTACTAGAATAATATCCCTGAACTATCTTGTACGTTTCAATTATGTCTCCTCTTAATCTTCTCTCTCTCAACGTTGTTAACTGAAGTTTCTTTAGTCTTATATGGAAAAGTCTTATATATTATTACTTTTATATGGAACATTATTGTTCAATATTTTACATTCAAGCCAACCTTCTTATCTATATGAATTATTAGCTAAAAGATCTACTGTGCATACACTAGCATTAAGAAATATAGATTCATTTAACATACCTCGGCACAGTACTAGCAAATTTAAAAACTGTTTCCAGTATACTGCGGTGATAATGTTCAATGAATATAAAGAATTATCCTTAAATTGTTCGACAGTTTTGCAGTTCAAGAAAAAATTTAAAAATGTTCTATGAAATAAACAAGCTAGTACAACTTAACTGTAATAGTAAACATATATGTACATATGAAACCATATTTGTATGGGCAAAGAAAAAAACGGCTATGATGATCTTTTGCCCCTTTGGATGCAACTTTTTTCTGTCTTTGTTTATGCTTTTTTATATATCTTCTTTTTCGCTTTTTTTATATATTTTCTTTTTGCATTATATTATATAATTACGTTATGCATTCAATAAATATTATTATTATTGTAAACGATGATGATTCGCAAAATCGGGGAATCCCTCCATTGAATCACGGATATAATAAATAAACATAAACAAGTAAATGGAGAATCTGGATCAACGCGTGATTAACACTTGCGTAAACAGATAAAATGAGATCAGATTTCAAACACAAATGTCTTGTAAAAATTAAGGGCCTATACCATGCAGGAGCATTTATCGTTTTTGACATAACCTCGAAAAAATTATCTGAAATATGGGTGGATTTTCTCTCCTACTCATTTCCCCTCTTTGTTATAGAATTTCAACTAAATTTATATTTAGTAAGCATAAATCTTACATGCGTAGATGAATTAATATAAATTGTTGATTAGTTAATGTTAATCAGTTGATAAGTAAATGTACTGTAATTAGTAATATTGTAAAAAAGAATTAAAAAGCAAGTAATAATAAAAAAGAATCAACCAAAAAGGTATAATAAATGGACATTCATTAAAGAAGAAATGTATGACAACAGCTTCATAGTTGAATGCTGCATTCGATTATGCGTACAAGTTTCGAATAAACGAACGAGAGTTCAAATCTCAGCTAATGCAAAATATTTTTTAATTATTATTTAATATATTTTATAAACTTTTTTTGTAAATACTATAACATTTACAAAAAAATAATTACATAAAATGCATAAAATTATCCGTTTTAGTCATTGTTCAACAAGGGGAGCTGACATGACATAGATTTCAATATACGGTTAAAAATTTTATTGAATTAAATTTACAAAATAATGCAATTGTAAACAGGATGTAGTTTTATTAAAAATTATCTAAAAAAAAAGTTATGCAGCTGGCGGGAATAGAACCCGCGGAAACCTGTAAAAGCGGTTACTGTACTTTTCAGCCACCGCGCCTTTCCGTTAGGCGAATTCTTTTATACGTACCAAGTTAATACCTTGCATCTTGTATGCGTTAATTTGTGTAGCATTATATTAAATGCAGAAACACATATTCCGTTGTTTTGAATTTACTTTCATTTAAAAAAGAATTTTTTTCATTTAATATTTAATTGTAAAGCATAAATAAATAAAATCTAATATTAACTCTAATGGTTTACAATGTACGTGAGCGCATTCAACAATTATCCCCTATGCTTCGAAGGTCGCAGGAGCGATTCCTGCCCGGTAGGTTTTTTTATAAGAACAATAATAATAAAAAACAAATAACATTAAAAAAATATAATTTAAATAATTAAATAAATAATTATTCTTTTTAAGAACTAGCAAGTTCAAATTAAAAAAATAACTAGCCGAGCAGGGATCGAACCTGCGTTACATGAATTGCAATGCAACCACCTTTGACATCAAGCCACAAGGTTTAGTTGCTCGTGAAGCTAACGCGCATTTTATAGTACCATTAGAGCTGATGTTAGATTTTATTTATGCTTTACAGTTTACAATTAAATATATCATAGTACTTTTACTTCTATGAATAAAGGATGAAACATACGATATTTAATTAGTAAAGCAGTAATAAAGTATAAGTATTTAATTAGCTACATATGTAATAAAAGCATTTGCTACATTTTGTTCATATGGTCTATTATCGCACACGTCTCTAAAGTAGGCGGAACCACGTTTAGTGTTTACAGTATTTAGCAAATGTAGTGGCCTCTTTTGACACCAATAATAACTAAAAACTCCAAAGAAAATTGATTTCCAATTATTCGTCTCCTGATCTTATTAATTGATCTATTAAAATAAAACAAAAAGCAAAGTGAAGTACGATTAATAAGCTACACCAGCGCTTTTGATTTTTTTCAGAATTACCCTTGGTTAATATTTTAGGACTTTTTTAAACATCAATTAATCTTTCTGTGTTTTTCTTGTAAACTTTGTACAGCAAAAAAATTTTTTTTCTTAAACCCGAAAAAGCACCTCTGTAGAATGGACTTTCCTTTTTATTTTGGTTCAAGTAGGGTGTAAAAATTTTATGAAATAACTGAATGAGAAGTATAGAGCGAAAAGCATTTTAGCTATCATAAATTCCCACGTACTGTAGACCCTTAAAAGCTTAACACACAATTTTATATATTTACATTTGTATTACAATTAGTCATCATTTGAGACGTGCATTTTAGTTTAAGCGAAGCGATTTAATTTGCAATAGTACAATGTAAAACAATTAAACACTTGAAAATGGTGGGTTTGGATTAGAAAAATACACAAGTGATATGTGATCTCATCATGTTTGTCTGGCTTTAAAATTTCAAACCTTGCACTTACATATACAGTTAACTTTATTTTTTATTAATGATATCAATATCACCATGAGCGCTTTATAGGTTTATATGTACTTTTATAAAAACATAGGTCAAAATTATTAAAAATCTGGACTTTCTCAATCAAAAATCTTTGTTAAAATTTTTTTGTTCCAAATGCCATCAGAAATGCGCTGGTAAAGTCTGCTGCAGGGGCTATGAGACACTCTGTATATAACCTTAAAATTGGGTGCAGACAGAAAAATGACAGCAAAAGGCTGACAGTTTATTGTTGTCGCGGTTATTTTTCTGTAACACTTAAATCGCTTTGTTGATGTTACATCCACCTATTTTGTTTAATTAGAGTTTGGGCATAGATATGAATCTGTTTCAGCAATATTACCACTTTGTATAGTAATACTTTACATTGAACAGAAGAAAAAGATAATGGCGATGTTTACATCTATTACTGTAATTAATTATACGTGAAATTTTCTAAAGTCTCCAGGTCTAGAGATGGTGAGTGGCTCCTGGTAAAAATTGACTTGAAATTGTCTAGCGAAAAATTGCCCCGAAGAAAGACATGATTTGCATTTTATACTTAAACTTAAAAATAATGCAATTAAAGTGACCAATTACCATGTTAGATTATTATCATCACACTTTCAAATTTAGGCTATTAGAAAGTTTATAAATTATTTCCTTAAATTTTTCAGTTTTGTAAAGTCGTAATAAATAAGTCACAATTAAACACTTACAAATGTTTAAAAGTTTGGTTTATGTACAGGATGTTCAAATTAGCAGAGCTAGTACAACTATAGTCAATCTTCATGATGATTGTGATTTATCGCAAGCACATTATAATTAAATGTACTTTTCTAAAAAAATGGAACGAAATTATTCAAATTGATTTCTTTAATCAAAAGACCTTTATTAAAATTTTTATTCTACATGACATTAGAAATATATTGGTCAAGTTTTGTGCACAGGCTATAAGGCATACTGTATGTCATAAAAATTTCAAGAAATTCATAAGGAAAATGAATCTGCACAACAGCTTAACAAAATACCTCAAAATTTGATATGTGTATATTGTTTGTTTCCGTAAATAATGATATACTGAGTAACAATGAGACTAGGACTAAGCTTGGATCTCCAATATTTAAGAATTGATATGTATGAAATTTGTCACAGAGATATTAGACACAATTTTGGATTTACTGGCAGGTAGAGACAACTTGACTGACTTCCGGTTTCCCCGGAAATGCTAATAGCTTAGATCTTTTAAGTGGAACACCGTGTATATTTTACATAAGACAATGTTGCCAAATTTTAATTTTTCCCAGGTTTCTTTTTGTCTCAGGTAAAAACAAAGTCGTATATGATAGGCATCGTTAGATTTGTAATTACATTTTCTACCCAGTTGCAAGATGGCTCATTATAAATTCTATTTAAAAAATAATTTTTTATAAAAAACCTGCTTGGTATTTAAAATTTTTTTATGGAGTACTTGCTGTTGATGTAATTGATGTAATAAAATGTAACGAAGTGGTATAGTAGTGGTTTACCAACAAGGAGTTACATTAATAAACTGTTAATGATTATATTAAATGAAATAAAAGACGTAATCAGAGATAAAAACGTGTTTAATACTCTGAATAATGACTAAATTTAACATAAATTGGTTCATAAATAAAAGAGGTATAAACTTGGCCATAGTACAGGGAGGCCAGCAAGAGTGGTACTTTTAAATTCAAGGTTTTTTCCCTGGTTTTCCAGGTTGTAAAATATCATTTTTTTCGGTTTTTTCCTTCAAAAATCTACGCATAGGTAGCCTTATTGATGATCAAATTATTTGTTTAGAATTAATAATAACGCAACATAAAACTTCACTTGAAGCCTTTTTTTATTGCCGAAAGAGCCTAAATAACGATCAAAAATTCAGTAGTTTAACTGAACTCTGTAAAATAGTATGTACGAGGTAAGTGCCATAAATCCTCGGCCCGGCAGGCTTCTACAGGTGCCAACATGTTCAAACTTGGTTGCTTCATAGTTGAACATGTAAGAAGCCTATACTATATATTACGGGTAGAAGCATAATAGATTTTAATAGCCACTCAAGCATCGTGACGAGTGCATGAAAATGTCGCAGCTAACGAAAATTGAGTACCGTGCGGTCATTAAATTTTTAACAAAAGAAGGGTACACGTCTATTCAAATCAAACAACCTTTAGACGGCGTTTATGATGATTTATCTCCTTCATATTCCACTGTAAAAAAAGTGGTCAAAATGTTTCCGTTTGGGGCAAGAATCTCTTGAAGATGATGAGCGCACCTGTCGGCCAATTGAAGCGATAACGCCTCAAAAAGTTGCAATCATTGAAGAAATGGTATTAGAAGATCGCCGTTTGAAAGTTAAGGAGTTAGCAGTGATGTCTGATATTTCGCAAACGAGTGTTTGCCGAATTCTTCATGACCATTTGGGTATGAATAAAATTAGTGCAAGATGGGTACCGCGTCTTCTTTCTACTGTTCAACGTCAACGTCGCGTCGAATGTGCACGCTCGTTTTTAGACTTGTGTGGAGACAACCCAAAGTCGATTTTGGTGTCCATTGTCAGTGGAGATGAAATAATGATTCTGTATTATTGCCCTCTATCAAAAACAAAATCGATGGAATGGCGGCGACCCGATGAACCTCGTCCCAAAAAGGCGAAAGTCGTTCAATCGACAAAGACAGTTATGGTAACAATATTTTGGGATTGTGACGGCATTTTACTGATTGATTTTAAATAACGCAATACAACTGTTAACAGTACATATTATGCGTCTTTATTGCATAAATTGAGAAACAATATTCGCAAAAAACGTCGAGGAAAATTAACAAGAGGTGTTCGATGAAACTTCGTTTTCGTGAACTTTTGTAACTGGAAGGCAACGCTCGCTAAACTATGTAGCATTGCAAGACGGAGAGCGTCGTCGACCGTAGCCTGTTACGGGCATAACAGTTTTTACTTTATTATTAACGAAATTGTAAATTTTGATACTGTCATCTTATGGGATGCATTGTGTTTAGGGTTTCTGACCCAAGAAATTCCCGGGACTTATTTTATTTTTTGTTGTCTCGAGTCCTGGGAAAAATAACTCAAGACACGGGACTTTTGTTTACAAGGTATTTCATTAAAATTCTTACTTTAGAATTATGGTTTTATTTGTGTGTTGCTTTGCACAGATGGTTTTCTTAACGAATTTTTTTTTTTGGTCTAAACAGTCTTTGCAAACACATACAAATTATTTACAACCTGTCGATAAATAATCTAAAGGATTAGCTTCAGTAAGAAAGTACCATTAGGTATGGTGCTTCACCACAGCATTCTTTATAAATCAACTTGCAGTTTCTATTCAATTATATTCAAAAAGTCTAGGATTTCCTCTCCTATTTATAAACAGCTAAGGTAGTCTTTTTAAAGACTTAAACAGAATGTTTTTACTTAAAAATTCATATTGAAGTATGGTCTTAATCTCTTTAACAACGGTTGTTTTCAATAGGTAAAAGGTTCCAAGAAGATTTTTATAGTTTTTATAATGACAATAGTATAATTAATTGCTTATAGTAGTGTGTATTTACTAATTTCTGAATGTATTTCATCTGGCTTTTATTTACCTATTAAATTTATAAATAAAAAAATGTTTTTGTTTAACTTTAAGATGAAACTAAAACAAATGGTAGTTTGAAATCGTTTTAAAAATGTAGAAACGGTCCAATGTAATTATTACCCGATGCATTTAGAATGGATGCACAAGTCGCATTTAAAAAAATATTGAAAAGATATCGTACAAATAAAATGAAAAATTAACAGTCAATTTATAAATTTTGCAAAACAAAGAATTTGAGTGAAATGTATATATCTCAATAGATCACGGAAGATGGAATATCAATTCAAACTATTGCTAATAACATTTATTATGTTCATATTCAGGAAAAATGTTTTATAAAAGCTATGAGTAACTTAAAAGTTACCGGCAAACAATACAACACTAAACAGGAAAGGTTTTGATATTTATATCAAATTTATATGTCTTTTAAGACAGAAAAATAATTTTATGATAGGAGAATTTATTTATGTACTGCTGTGCTTTTTATTAAATAACTGCAATTATTTTTCAATGGAAACTTCTGGAAGAAAGTGATTAGAAAATTAATTAAAGCAATTTTAAAAACAAATATTTGGGTTTTCGTGTTAGGTGCCTATGTAAAATTATAATCCGTGATTCCCGGGAAATCCCGGGACTTCCGGAAAAAGCGGTCTCGAGTCTCGCGAATAACAAAATGGTCGAGACCCAGAAACCCTAATTGTGTCGTGTAAGTGCAATATGCTCACGATAAACTTAACGTAATAAATTCGAATAATTTCACTAAAAAATTTCGCGAACAACATTTTTTGTGCAACTCTCAAAAATATGTAATTACGAATTCCATTGCTTTTAAAAACCGACAGTTTAAGTCATTGAAAATAAAAAAGCGGCTTCATGTTGCAGCGTTTCTACGGAAATAGCAAAAACAGAACAATTAGTTTTGTAGAAAATCGTAAAAATGCGTGAAGATCCTGGCAAGAAGTTACTGAAGAAATGCAATTTCGCATCCTGTACTACGTACGCGATGTGTCCACTTTGTGTACGGTTGCACAAAAAAGTATTATTTTTTTCAACATTTGCTTAGTAACTATGTAATAATGCGCTACATGTTAGTAGCCTATTCCTAAAAATTCCCGACTTTGATTGTTAATTCAAGGTTTCTTCCCGCTTTTAAAAGTTTCCAGGTTCGTTGGCCACTCTGTAGTTCCATTGCCATTTGGTATTACATTACTTCATCATTAGCAAAATGCTAACAAAAAACACTATAGCAAAATAAAACAGCTGGTTAGTAATATTATACTATGGTAATACCCTAATGTAATCAGTTCCATTGCCATTTGGTATTAGATTACTTCATCATTAGCAAAATGCTAACAAAAAACACTATAGCAAAATAAAACAGCTGGTTAGTAATATTATACTATGGTAATACCCTAATGTAATCAGTTCCATTGCCATTTGGTATTAGATTACTTCATCATTAGCAAAATGCTAACAAAAAACACTATAGCAAAATAAAACAGCTGGTTAGTAATATTATACTATGGTAATACCCTAATGTAATCAGTTCCATTGCCATTTGGTATTAGATTACTTCATCATTAGCAAAATGCTAACAAAAAACACTATAGCAAAATAAAACAGCTGGTTAGTAATATTATACTATGGTAATACCCTAATGTAATCAGTTCCATTGCCATTTGGTATTAGATTACTTCATCATTAGCAAAATGCTAACAAAAAACACTATAGCAAAATAAAACAGCTGGTTAGTAATATTATACTATGGTAATACCCTAATGTAATCATATTATCAAAAAAAAAAAAAGTAGAAATAATTAAAATTAACCACCCCATGTTATGACATGTGAAGAATGAAATAATTTATAATTATAAACTGTTTAATTAAGTATAAAAATATTTGCTAAAGTAATTATTTATCTTTTTGTCAGAATTATTGAATTAATCATGTTTGTAAAACGGGAATTCCATTTAGAAGGTCAACAGCACACTGATTTCTATATCATTTCAACAACATCCAAGTTTCAAGTAGTATCGTAGTACAATTCATACAAATAGTGCTGTTATAAAATGGTGTTCTTAAAATTATTATTTACTGTGCTAATAATCTCTAATATTAAAAATTATTACGTTTATTGTTGTGACAAAACAACATTTCATAACACACAAATTAAATTATCTACTAACCAGCAATTATCAAAATATCAAATTGTTACTGGCTGTTTATCTCCAACACCATCGTTTCATCTTCCCGAAGAAGTAAATACTATTGAATGCTGTAATCAAGATGTGCCGATATTTTACGAAAAAGCAGTTGCCAATATAAACGTAAAAATATTAAAATTTTTGAATAATCAAATCGAACAGATCAAGAGTAACGCTTTTTATAATTTAACACAACTGTGGTCTTTAGAAATCACCGATAATGACATTCAAGTAATAGAAAGTGATGCGTTTGTGAATTTACCAAAATTAATTTTTCTAGATTTACGCAAAAATAAACTAAAATATTTAGAACATGGCAGTTTTGCTAATATACCACTGCAAGAATTAGCATTAAGTAATAACGAACTAGAAGCTTTTGAGCCTGAATGGTTTAACGAACAATCAAACCTGATTACGTTACATTTAGATTATAATAGGATTCGTTCAATACAAAAAAATACATTTTTAGGCTTTGCTAAATTAAATTGTATTAGTGCTGGTCATAATCACATTTATAGAATACATAGAGATGCATTTAAAGGCATGAATTATTTAGAATCGTTGAGATTGAGTCATAATAGGATCAAAAAATTTGAAAAAGGTACATTTAAATCTCCAGAGCTACATCAATTGTGGTTACATGGAAACAATCTGACGTACTTATCTAAGGAGACTTTAAATGAGATATCTGAATTTTCTAAATATTACGAAATATCATTGACTTTGCATATAAATCCCTGGCAGTGTGCTTGCTATGATAACATCATTGAATGGTGCGCTAAAAATTCAATTAATTTACAAACAAGAGCAGAATGTAGGAATCAGGATAGTCCTGTATGCATTTTTCAAGATGAAAATGGAGGAAAGTGTACTGAAGAACCAGAAGAAGATATAAATAAATATTTTTATGAAAAATATGATTTTAATGCTAATCAGATGTGTACAGATAAAATCTTCAAATGTTCTTGGGATCATATTAACAATACATGATGAATGAAAAAGGAATTTCCTATTTCCTAAGTTCATGTAAAGAACCTAAATCAACTTTAATGACATAAATATTTACATCACACTTGATAACCTCTTAGTAGATTAAAACCGGTTGTGCTGCAAACATCCTAAAAAATGGCCTTGTCGCCAACATCACTGTTCGTGTGTGTTTTAAGTGTAAATTTATTTATAATAAATTCTAGCCATGCTGAAAGTTGTAAAAAACAGACATTTCAAAATACTTTAATCAAATTTTCTTTAGATGAATTTGGTGAATTCTCAAAATACGAAAATGTCACCGGATGCATATCATCAAAATACGTGTCATCTAAAATCGTGGTTCTAGAATGTTACAATCAAAGTTTATCTGTGCTACGTGAAGATTCTGTAACGGACATGCCTGAATTACAAATTATGATTTTCATGGATAATACTATAAGTAAATTAATGTGGGCTACATTTACAAATTTACCAAAATTAGAACGCTTGATTCTGAGCAAAAATAGAATAAAAATGATAGACGTTGGTGTGTTCAGTGTAGTGCCCTCGGTTTCAGTATTAGAAATAAATCACAATCTAATTTCATTTCTTGGTCATGGAATATTTACAAATATGGAAAACTTACGTATTTTAAGAATGCATCACAATCAACTTGATGCTGTTGAAAATGAATGGTTCGATATGAATTCCAACTTAAGTATAATTGATTTATCTCATAATCTAATAAGAAGAATAACAAAAGATGGATTCAAAAACACCAGAAATCTAGAAATAATAGATTTAAATAACAATAGGATTTTAACTGTGGATGAAAATGCCTTTGAAGGGTTAAACACTTTATTTCAATTGGATCTCAGCGATAATAGACTTTATCAATTAACTGGCGATGTATTCGTTCCTCTTAAAGTATTAGATATCTTGCATTTACATGGAAATAATCTAACTTATATACATACAAAAGTCCTAGAAGGACTTACCTCCAAACTAAGAGAAATCAGCATTTATTCGAATCCATGGCAATGTGCATGCTATGAGAATATAATGAATTGGGCATATACAAAGTACACTGATTTGAATATTGACATCTCACTTAATTGTAAAATTACACTGAATCCATATTGTGTAGTTCCAGTGAACAATCCTAATGAATGCTTGGAAGACGTTGATGATGAGTTGGATAGTCAATTTTATTCACAGTTTAGTAATCGTAACCAAACTTGTAACTTAGATTTTTCACATCCATGAAACGGTTATTCTTGTTTTCATTACAAGTGAACTGCCATGTCAATTTGTGGTTCGAGGGTGAGAAGTGTTTTAAAAGAGGACAAAAGCCTGAGAATTAAAACAATATTTTTTTGTACTCGTTCACATGAAATTGTAAAAAACATTAATTTATTGTAAATTTTAAGGTTAACTATGACAGATGTCAAATTAGATATGTAAGGGAAAAAGTTTCAAGCTTTTATCAATCAATCAAGCCAATATTTAAGTCTGTGATTATCGATGTAAATTAGTGTTCCTAAATGTATATATTGTATTTTGTTTCTTCCTTTTTAGTAACATGGTACAAATTTGTCAAGTCAAAATTTAAGGTTATAAATCCCAGTTATACCAGTAGTACATAGCTATACAGTAATAATTTCTAAAATAAAAAATTTTATGTCTCAAATATTTGTAAACGTTATTTTATCTCAAATGATATTTAAAAATAAGTAAATATTTTCATCTACGGCCACTATAGAAACTTATACATTACATACTATAACGGTAGGTGTTTACCAGAAGTTATATTTAATCTTGGAGTTAATAAAAAACTTGTTCATTTAAGATATCTTTTATTACTTCTTTTTATTCTTGTAACTATGGCAATCACTTAGCATCCAATGCCTTCTTGAGGTAATATGTATGTAATGACTGTTTTTATGCATGAATATCATTACAGTACAATCTAGTAACCATGACTCATTGATCACAATCTCTAAACTGAACTGTAATGAATGTGGGAAATGATTTCCCACGATCAGTAGTCAGAGTGGCCAGCAAGAGTGGTACTTTTAAATTCAAGGTTTTTTCCCCGGTTTTCTAGGTCGAAAAATATCATTTTTCCCGGGTTTTTTCCTTCAATAATTTATGCATACCTATACATTCATGATCAAATGGTATAAATTTACTTTAGCGGGCACGCCCAATAGAGGCAGGGGTGGCATCAAGCGACAGGGCTTGAAGAGGAGAGTCAAACAGTGCCAGTGCCAAAGTACGGAAATGCCCGGAAGTTAAGCCACTTTTTGTGACTCATGTTAAGTTTATGGAAAATTCTTTTTTTCATTGAAATTCAATGGCGCAATAAATTTAATGTTCTGCACCTAACCTAACCTGAAATAATCTAATCTAATGTAATCTAATCTAACCTAACTTAACCTAACCTGATCTATCCTACTCTAACATTAATAAATATTTTGATTTTCGAAAACTTAGGTTATAAGGACATGGCCTCAAAGGGCAATAATACATTGATTTAAAAAATCAATGTATTATTGAGTTTCAATGAAAAAAAGGTCTCTCCCAGACTTAACATAGGTAGCAGAAAAGAGCGTAACTTTTGAATGGGGCATTTCCGTACCTCGAGACTAGTATCATTCGACTCAGCTTGCCAAGCTGCTTCGAAAGAGTAGGGTGCGCGTTGAAGGTCCATTCTACCCGGTAAAGTAAATCTGAGCCAGTAAGGTAGGGCCTAATATTTCTTTGCTTTGAAACATTTTAATTAATAAAGAATAGATAAGTAAAAAAGGAGAAAAAATAAGAAGTATTAAAACTTGCCCTTTTGAATATGTACGGGTCTTATGTGTACGCTAACGCTTCATGTGTACTGTGTCTAAGGTCCAGTACACATGAGAAGATTAACACAGCGTTGATCGCGCGTTACCAAAAACAGGTGTTCAAAATTAATTTTTAAATTTAGAGAACTTCAAAGCTAAAAATTCACAACTTTTTCAAATGGAACACCTTGTATATTTTGTACCTTTGTGATGCAGAATTAAATAACGAACATTTTTTGTATGTACATCCCTATAGCTATCTGTAACCACTTTTGATTTGTAAATCAAAAGTGGTTACAGATAGCTATAGGAACTTACATACATGGTGGGTCCATTTTCTATTAAAGAAGAGCACCCTACAAGCCCCTCCAACAAAATCCCTACTTAAATTCGTCTTCACAGTTGCGGCCGTGAAAGCGGTAAACTGTTAAGTGGGATAATGTAAAACTCATTTTTTTGAAAAAAAATTTATAACTTCTAAATCGGTCATTAGATGGCGCTAAAATTTTAGATATGAATAAACCTGCCAAGAGAGGTGTTAAATATGCAAAGATATTTGGGGCATTCTATTTAAAAAAATTACCTTAAGTATGCCACACTTTTCTGCAACACCCTGTATATTTGAAAATAATTTCTATAGATGCGCCTCTATCCACTGTTTACATCCGTATTAGAACGATTTTTCTAGCTGTTACCGTTTAGGAGCTATCGGACTTCCCCACACTATTGCCCCACCCGGTATAATATAACTATCTTTTGCAGGTTATTTTCTTTGTGAATTTTAAGGTCAATCAAATATGCTTTTTGAATACATGGCTTTCGAGTAATGGACAGTGTCATAATGTATGTGTTTGTTTCTAAGAATTATTAACTCCTTAGCTATAAAGATTAATAAAAAGTTTCACAAAATTAATTTGAGTTGTTCTTTTTGTAGTTCAGTATATATTGGACAAACACTTCGAAATCTTGTGAAACATTTTATTAATCATTATTTCATGATTATGGAGTTATACAGTAAGCTGCATTTAAATTTCTCAACAAATGGCTGAATGCTGTGGGGATCAATTAATCCTCAAAAAATTGTCTTGAATGGTGACTTAAACTGACTATAGAGCGCCAACCGTAAACTTTTTTAAAAAGGGACATACTTAGTCCGACTTACTACCTACTATTATACAAAAATCTAGCAACATTCATGACATTTTTGGTAAAATCAATCAGCTTAAATTTTTTTACTTATGGTAGTGATTACGGTCTTACATATTTATTAAAAAATAATAAAAATGTATATACCCAAATTAATGTAAATAAATAATTACAAAAGCAACTTACCTTGGATTTACTGGTGAATTCAAAAAAGTCTTTGTTAAAGCCGACAAGCTGGCTGGGTGTAATTTCTTAGGTGAATTAGTTACCCCATGAGAAGTAGATGGACATGGCTCTATCGAACCATCTGTATGAGTAGGAATAGGTGCTGGAGGTATTGATATATTAAATAGACTCTTTGCTTCACCTGGTTCAGCTATCTGACCAGAATTACCCATTGACGCAGCGACAGCATTTCGAGAAATCTCAGCAGCAAGCCTCTGCAAATAAACCAAAATTCAAAAACAAATTAAATCAAAGGTTATTTATTAAGTTACTTCTTTTGACTCATTTATCTGCGATATATATTGATTCTGCACTGTCTGTAATTGATTAATATACCACTGTTGATCACGGCATCGTTGGTAAAATGTTGGAGCTCTAACATGGAACCTACAAATAAAATTGTATTAGTTTTTTTAATTGAAAGATGAAAACGCATACCTTAAAACCAAAGTGTCTAACGCAATATTGAGGTAGCCTTCACTAGCAAGCAGATCCAATCTAAAGAACCTATTATATCCCCAGCATTCACCAACTTCAAAATCAGATGCAAACTCCCTAACAATATTTTTGGATGCATCACGACTGGCCTGATGAATCATCTCAACTCGATATTCGTATCTTCATAATACAAAAAATAGCAAAATTAAACAAAAATTGTGAATAAAAAAAAAAATTACAAATATACATACTTTGATGTTTCTGGATAGCCAGCACTTAATTCTAGAAATACTGAAAGGTAATTTCCTCTTACAACTCCATTACCATCTGGATATACCTTAAGTCGCCAGCAAAGGCCATTGCAGTGCAATGGAGTCGAATAAACAGGATCAGCTTTCTGTTGTAAACGCGAGAATCCATGCATAACGAAGGTACTGCTATCGTAATTAGGAACTATTTCACTGGAATGGAAAGATTTCATTTTATATAATTCTTATTTTTATAGTTTTTAATTAAAGTATGTCAAACACAAGAATTGCCCGGTGCTCTTAAAATAGAGGCTTTTTTTTGCACCTTTAAAGTCAAATGGATGTCAAAAGATATTAATGATATGACTTATACAACATTAATATTTAGAATCAGATAATAAAATTATATAAAAATAAAGGATATTAAACATCTAACATTTCTAGTAATCGAAAATTACAAAGTTCAAGCTGTTCATTCATTAAAGGTACCCTGAGTTTGTATACCTTGAAAGCTTCTAAAATGTCTAATTTGTGTTTGTTATTACAAAAGTGTAGGAATTTGATGTTATTTTGGGTTCCGGGATGTTATTGTGTGATTGTGTTCTAAAAGATGTTTGGAATAATTAAATCTTTTCTGGATGTTTATTTCCATAACAGCGCACATGTTCTTTATATCTTATGTCAAAATTTCAAAGGTTTGTCCAATATATTGCGGTGTAATCATTTCACCGAATTGAAAATTTTAGTAACGATCGAACAGAAATGTTAATACAAATATTGTATATCGGATTGAAAATTAAAAGAGGGACATGTTATGTCATGGGCATAATTAATATAAAGGGTATAGATAGGACCACAGTTAGGTTCATTAATGTTTAAATTAAAAACTTAAAAATAAAGATTTCATGCAAACATAACCTAGCTTTCTCATTCTCAGAAAAAGGATATAAATGAGTTAGATTGTTTGATTATAATCATGTTTATGCAACACATGTTACATATGGGACGGTTTTCCACTTGCTAGGAAGAAGCAACTTCCTCCTTGAAATTTTCAGATTACGATATTTAACGTTAGACAAATTTTTCTATATTCCACGATACCAGCTCAAGTTTATGTTGCTAATTAGTAGAAAATAGATTAATTAGGTCAATCTTATTATCACTGATACAACACAATTATTTCTGGTCACTTTTATTAATGAAGGTTTTAAATCCTGTCGTTCGTGGTAATTTGACTCTTATAGACCTTTATCCTGCTTTTCCTCACCATTGTTTTTATGTAAGTGTTTAGAGTACTGTATGCTGGACATTTTGAGCATAATTTGATTAACGTTGATTTTATATTTAAGCTGGCATTTGTATAAGCATCAATTGGTTTATTTATTGCAGTTCGCACTGCAACTATTATCCGCAATATATCAAACTACAAAAAGAACAATTCAAATGGTAAATGCCCAATTTCAGGATAATGTGTGTTCTGTCTTTATACAGGGTTAGTTAAAAGTATGGAGACAGCGATTTATTGTCGTTAATATTCATTTTAGGAAATAATTTTCAATACAAAAGTTTTTTAGGAAATTTTTATCTACATTTTAGAATACTTGAAATTCTTTTTCTTCAATTGTTTTTGAGTTATGCCTTTCCGAAAAAAATTTTTAAATGGGAACCTGTTAATTTTATGCTACCATTCGATATATCATTTTTTTCTCTTTACAGTAGTATTAAAAAACTTTTTTGATTTTATTTTATTTTGTTAACATTTTTTCAAGGAAATGACGTTTCAAGTATTTACGAATAGTATGTATATCTAAGATTAAACTCGCTATTGCTAATTTTTAATAGCATAAAATTACATACAATTATTATATGCAATTTGTTGCTGTTAATATTAGCAATGGCAAGTTTAATTCTAGATGTACTTACTATTCGTAAATACTTGAATCAGCATTTTCTGGAAAAAATGTTATTAAACTGAAATGAAATTTAAAAAAAGTTTAATCCTATTGTAAAGAGAAAAAAATGTTCTATCGATTGGCAGCGTAAAATTAACAGGTTCCCATTTACAATTTTTTTTCCCAAAAGCGTAATTCAAAAACAATTGAAGAAAAAAATTCTAGGGCAATCGATTAAGTTATTAATTATTTTAAAAGCCATAATTCTGTCAATATATATTTGTCTGGTTGCTAAGAAAGTGAAGTTAAAGGTTTGATTCGGAAATTTGTATTGTAAGCGATTATAGAATTTGTTTTGAATAGCTTCTAGTCTATTGTTGTAAGTGTTGTAGTAAGGAGACCATATAAGGAGGCATATTCGAGGTGGCTTCTAACCAACGAATTAAATAGTGCGATGTATGTTTGAGGTTGTCTGAAGTCATTGGAGTTACGTAGTATAAAACCGAGGGTTTTATTAGTCTTTTGGGTGATAAAGTCTATGCGATGGTCAAAAACTAATTTGTTATCGAATATCACTCCGAGGTCCTTAATACAGTCCTTTTTTGTGAGTTGAATGTTATTGATTTTGTATGGAAAGTCATGTATATAGCGATTTCTGGAGAAAGTTATTGAGTGACATTTGTCGGCATTAAGAGTCAGTTTGTTATTTTTACAGTAATTTTCAAAAGAAGTTATATCCAGTTGAAAATTAATGCAGTCCTGCATGTTATTGATTTTCATGAAAAGTTTGCAGTCGTCAGCGTATAAGAGAAACTGGACGTGTTTTAAGCAATTGACTATGTCATTAATAAATAAGTTAAAAAGCAAAGGACCCAGATGTGAGCCCTGCGGGAGACTCCTGAGGGAGCACTGTAAGGTTCGGACCGATACCCCTTAATAACCACTAGCTGCGATCTATTCGAGAGGTATGATATCAGCCACCGCAGTAGGTTTCCACACACTCCGATTTTTTGTAATTTTTTGAAAAGAATAAAATGATCTATTTTATCGAATGCTTTGCTGAAATCAGTGTACACTGCATCTACCTGTAATCGCTCATCCATTGCTCCTAGCACATATTCGCTATAAATGATCAAGTTTGTGTTTATAGAACGTTATTTATAAAAACCATATTGTTGGGGGATTATATGATTTTTTATTGAGTTAAATATGTATTCATGTACTATTAGCTCAAGGATTTTACTTATGGCCGGAAGTTTAGATATAGGTCGGTAATTTTCAATATTGGACTTGTCACCAGACTTATGGATAGGACTGACATGAGCTAATTTCCAAACCTGACAAAATGTGCCTTCAGCAATTGATTTATTGAATAGAATTGAAAGTGGTAAACTAAGAGATACAGCAGTATTTTTTAAAAAGATAGCAGGTAAATTATCAGAGCCAGCTCCCTTGTTAGGATCAAGCGCCAGAACTATTTTTTGTACTTGTTCTGGGTTAGTTGTGATACTGTTTATATTTAAATTGGTTTCAGAGATTTCGTTTGTCTAATAAGAGATCGGATGAGTCACTATAAGCATTTTGAAAGAATCTAGCGAACAGATCACAAACTTCCCTTCCAGCAGAGGCGGTCTCATCTCCTAGTCGGACTAAGTTTGGTACATTATTATTTTTGGAGGCAAACCTCCAAAACTGTCTGGGATTATCGTTGATTCGTCGCTCAGTACTCTCCACATGCTTAATGTAGGCTTCTTTTATTAGATTCTTTACTCTTGATCTTAACAAGATTTATTTAAGGGGTTGGCGTCGTCTCCAAGTTCGGCAAAGTGTCCATCGCTTGCGGTCGGCATAGTGTCCACGGTTGGCAAAGTGTCCACCGTTTGTGGCAGTCGTAGTGTTCACGGTCGGCAAAGCCTCCACTGCTTGCAGTCGGCATAGTGTCCACAATTGGCAAAGTGTCCACAGGATGCGGTCGGCGTACTTTCCACGGTCAGCTAAGTGTCTATGCCCGGGAAAGTGTCCAGTAGCAAAATTTATTTGAAGGGTCGGCTTAGTGTTGTTGGTCGGCAAAATGATCAAAACCTCCAGTCAGCGTAGTATCCACGGTGGGCATTGTGTCCCCGGTCGGCGTTGTGCATTGGCGTAAGTGGTATCCTCCCAATGTTGCGTTTACGCAACGTTAAATATTTTTATGTTCTAATATATTATTTAATTTTTTTTTGTATTAAACAGCTTCAGTTAATGTTAATAAAAATATCAAAACACAAAAAAAATTAATTTGTAGTTTTTCTTTAGTAGTGGTTTTAAATGGGTTAAGACACAAATTGGAAGTAGAAAAAGCGGGGAAAATGATTTTTTTTGTTTAAATATAATGAAAATATGGTTGAAACATATACAAGTTTTCATATCTACTTATTTTTTTTGCTTTTTCTTTAAATTTTTTATATTTTTATTGTGTTTATTTTATAGAATAAGTACATGTACTTTAAGTTTTGTTCTATTTTCATTAAATAAAATGTTTCGTATTAAAAAATAGTTAAATTGATTTAAATTCATCAATTTAAATGATTTAAATCAGCTGATTTAAATGGTTTAAATCAGGCCAACCCTGGAATGTATGGATAGGGATACTTGGCAACAAAATTTTAGGACCTCATTTTTACGACGCAACTGTAATCCAGGACAGAATTTATTATTTTTGCAAAACATCAATCTTTTATTAGCTACACTACGAAACTTGTGGTTTCAACACGATGAAGTCCCACCTCATAATAGAGCTGCATTAGCAAATTGTTGGTCACCTGACTTTTCTATTCTTGATTTCTTTATATGGGGTTTTCTGAAAAACTTAGTGTATGAGACTACTCAAAAAGTTCAGGAACTTCAAAATAAAATCACTGCAGCTTGCTTATTAATTACCTACACCTACAATGCTGCTATTTTATAGATCAGGTTATGCTAAACAAGTCTCTCATTTAACTTTTTTTCCCTCTACCTGTAATATTTCATCAGATATAAGCTGGGGTAAATTAATGGTAAAAAACCTTAGTACGGTTCTGTGTAGTTCATCATATTTTAGTTGAGTTAAAATGGTGTTTTTTAATGCCAAGGGTCACCCTAAAAAGTTTCCATATAGGATGAAGTTTCTTTTAGAATAAAATGACAGATAACATTGTGTCTAGAATAAACATACTGACATTTTTGTAAATATCAAAGTCCACTGCAAAGCCTTCTTATTAGAATAATTATCTGAAAACGCATTAAACCCCAAATTTATAGATCCTGTACATGCCATTTTAATTTGGATGAATAGATTTTTCTAAGTGCAGACGCATAAAAAGCATCATGTGGCCACCTGTAAAATATCAAGTTACTCCCCAACACGCAGAGTTTAAGTGGTAATGCCCCGCAAATTTAAACGGAATATTCTAGATTTGTACGCGGTTATTTTCCTGATTGGTTGAAGAAATGTTAACTTCCTTTGGATTGGTTGGTTTCATTTTCGTTCTTTTAAATTCAAGCTCAGCATAGGGTTGCTTCTTTAATTTCAGTAAGTCCAGTACAGAGTTTAATAGAATCAACAAAGGGTATAAGTAACGGGCCGGGCAGAGAGCGGTTTCCCGCGCCGATCTGGGGCTTCATCTCAGAGAAGCACCCGGTGAAGTTTTATATTTAGTTCTGTTTACAGTATAGGAAGCTTACTTGCTTCATTTTACCGCTTAATCTATATTAATAAAATTAACACAAATAATCCAGTTTTCTGCTCGTTGAAAATTTCAATTTGAAGGAAATTCAATCTCGTATTGAATTTTAATGTTTGTCGCGTTGGTTAACTAATTTAGGAGTAATTTTAAGTGTTATTAGTTACTAATTTAAGAAGGGAAGTTTTAGCATTCGGCATTTTAATAATAATAATAATAACTACTACAACCCATAACCTAAACCAAGGCCCCAGAAGCTATAAGCTTGTGCGGGAGGGAGGGGGCGATTATTATTATTATGTAGGCCCAATGTGCGGCTGCAGCCGACTTACAGATGGAACAGCGCAAATCCCACATTTGTGTCACAGCTAAGGAAAACTGCAGAAAACCTTAACCAAATCTGCCGGCGCCGGGAGTCGATCGCGGCCCGCTTGGGTGAAAGTCCGGCACGCCAGACATTACACTACCAAGGCTGTGAATAATCTATAATGTTAATAATCTTTATTTTTGGGATTTTCATTTTAATTGTAAATAGTGGATTTGTAGAATTTGGTCCGCTCTACTAAATCATTACGTTAAAACAATATAACCTTCTAATAACGAAATTTAGTTAAAAAAATAAATAAATAAAAGTTGCATTTAACAAATGAGTTACTGGGATTATTGCAGTTTAGGAGTTTTTATTATCGTGGGGTAGTACCGAATTATTACAGAAATCATAATCTGCGAGGTATTTTGTAACTAGTGATAAGTGATACAAGGGCATTATTGTGCAAGTGTTTGTTTTGAAAGTTTAAAGAATTATAAAACTCGATCAACGTATCAAGACTAATGGTTACTTGTTTGATTAGAGTAAGTTTTATATGAAAATTATCTGTACCATTCTCCCTAATTATTATGTCTTGTAAATTTATGTACACTGTTTCTTTATTGAGAATAATTATTAGGGTATTACTATCAAAACTATTATCATCAAAACTGTCATTGGAGACAAGTAAATATTTTATTTATAAATAAATGAACATTTGAATTAAATCTTATTGTGATAATATTGGACCATTCACTTGTGAAAGTATTTAAACTATTTTAATATTAATGTAATTAAACATGAATATTAATTAAATTTAATCAATAAAGCCAGTATTTCTTTGTTTGCGAATACTGAATTTAAGGACTTGCAAGCAGAGGGCTCCCATATAATTTTATTATGTCTATAACCTCTTGTCCTTTACAATTCATAAGCCATGGAAATCAGACCTAGCCTGAATTATAATTTGATATTAAGAGATCTTAAAAGTCAGAGCATTACAGTATCGTTTTTATGAGCTTTGCAGTAAGTGAATTTTTGAGGTTACAGTGACGTCCATCGCGCGGCGTATTTTATGCCATTAGGACAGCTATCGTAATACCAATATCAAAAATAATAAATATCATTACCTATGAAAATCAGCAGGTACTGGTGCAGTCACAAAACTAGTCATGGGTTTCTTACGGATTGCGTGTATCATTCGAGATAATTCACCACTTTTCGAAATCAATTCAGATCGAGTACAAGTGTGAAGTTGGTGCTCTATTTCATGTAAAAGATGTTCTAATTGTTCAGTTTCCTGTCACAAACAATTTATGTATAAATTTTAAAGTCAATAACAAAAAGGTAATACCGAACCTGAGTTAGAGAATCTTTTTGACCCATAAGAGTTAACAACTTAGTTTTGAGCTGAGAATCTAAACGTGCAATCATAAGTTCAACTGCATTCCTAATTTCTCTCACACGGTCATCTTTTGCAGAACGAACTGATTCAACATTTCTTTCCTGTTGTTGCAAAATAAAAGTCATAAAATTTTTAATTAAGTATCACAAGGGAATCCCCACACTATGTAAATATTCTAACATCCTAATATGGAAGATTTCCCTTTAGGTATTCATTAACTTACAACTTCTTGTACAATACTGATAAGCTCCATCAAACGTCTTCTCAATTGAGCAACTTCATCTTTAATTTGCGTTATATGCTGTTCATAAACTTCTTCTAAAGGTTTAAATGTATGACCAGAATGTGTACCACCCCATAGAGCGCATTGATGGCATATACAACATCGGCAAGTCCAACAATACACCGACAGCTTTTCCATGTGAGTTAAGCATCTACAAAAATGATTTTTCAATAGATTAATTAATAATAGATTTCAAATAAGAACTTACTTGTCTCGATCATTATCATCACATCGGCTTCCATTTAAGCTAACAGCTTGTAACGAATCCAACTGTTGTGTAACTTCTTCAACCCAACGACAGTTAACTAGTTCATGTAAGTGGAGCGAAGCTCTGCAATGCGGGCATTGAGATCTTTGTTCTGTTAACCAACGGCGAATGCATACGTAACAGCACAATTTGGAACAATGAGGACAAAGATGGGCATCGCGAAGCTTTTCCATACAGATGAAACAACGGAACACCTCCGCCAATGTCTACCAAACAAAATTGAATTAGTTTTATATCGGATGGACAAAAGGAACTTACAGTTTCAGATACATTTGGGTTCCAATTGTCCATCGTGTATGGTAAATTAAATTTAGACATTAATCTAAAGTATTACTTAGAATTTTGACAAATTTATTATTTGACAACTCCTTGGTAACTGAGGATTAAAGAAAATATTTAAAAACAAATTTCTAATTTTGAATTTTCTCTTTTATTGTAATAATAAACAATTACTAAAAATTGAAAAATAATAAACCACAAAGTATAATACCGAAAACTGTTCCAATGAATAGTTGCATTTTCATTTGATTAACAAATTAAAAAGTAATAGATTTCACAAACCTCAACGCTTCGATCATCTTGCTTACTTCCTGCTTTGCTTCTTGAACCCATGTCTTTAAAACGATAATCCTGAAGAGATATTTTCTCCAAGGTACAACAGTTGCTCCTTTTTACAGGGAATTTGAACACCTACAGGCATTTACATTTCCCCTCTATCAATTATGATTTAGCATCTAATCATATTTAAGAACATGGAAATACAATGGGACAGGTAATTTACATCTAAAGAATTTATTTTACAGTCAACCTATTTGCTCGTAGCAGTCAACAACCTGAGGACATCGCTCGAATCTGAAAACAAGGAACAACTGTCAAATTTCTTAACGCAAACAACCTTGAAGTAAACAAAGAGATACGACTAGAATTACCGAACTTGTTCGCTTGAAGTACTATAATCAATTAAGTAGTGGGTGCAGAATAGGTGCGATATCATCGTCATCTTAATACATCCGGACTAGGGTTGCCATACCAAGTCTTAATTGGCGTTTAGCGAGACTTGTTCGGAGAAAAAACGAGATTTTCTAGAAAAAAGTGGGACATATTTGTTTATTATTTAATTAAATAGATTATTTTTTTAAATAAGAAAAAAAAATACGAAAAATAATATAAAAACACCAATAAAACAGCCCTTTTATAAAATAGTTTTTTAAATATATTTTCTTGGAGGGATTTGGGGGTGGCAACGTTGGCACAACTAAGAAGTTTTGCTTTATCATTGGATATTTAACTTAATCAAAATATGTAATTATAGGTTTTAACAATTTACACGAAAAGAATACAATGTAACCAGGGTGGCCAGCGAACTGGATAGATAGATACGTTATTCATAGCCAGTGGCGTAGAATTATAATACAAAAACAACAATCTAATAACAATCATGTAAATAATAAAAATATATATATAATAAAATGTAAATATGGCAAAACGTGGTGCACATTTAACACTAACAATTTAAATATACAAATAAAATAAATATGAATATAACATAAAATATTAACAACATATTTAACAATCACAGTATTTAAATGTAATTATCGTTGGTGCTTGGCTTAGACGAACATACGTGTGTTTTTTGTAAACGATAATATAGGAAATCCAATTTTATCATTTTCCTCCTAAGTTTGTACCCTTGCAAATGTAAGTAGAAATTTTGGTATCAATCGAAAGAAGAATTCATTTTACGTCAAAAAAATATTAAACTTTATGAAGAAAACCAAAACCTATTTAGAAAAATACTTAAAAAGCTTATTGATTTACTGCTTTTGGTAATAAGCTGTTTAAAAAAGCTGGAAGCTGTATGCTGATTGGTGTAGCGGTTAACGCTTTAGATTCCTAATCAGAAATCGCGGGTTCAAGCCCCATCTTCGTATACTTCTTTTTTAAATTGTATTGCTTACTAATTATTATTTTTAGAACTTTATTACAACGATTATTAGTTTTATGCCCTTTTTTCATTTGCCTTTCTGATACGTAGTTAAAATTGTACAAAAAGTAACGGTAAACCCCCGTAGCAAAAATATCTAATAATAAAAAAATTAATAATAATTGTAATAATGTTCTAAAAATAATAATTAGTAAACAATACAGTTAAAAAAAAAAGTATACGAAGATAGGGTTTGAACACGCGATTTTTTATTAGGAATCTGAAGCGTTAACCGCTACATCAATCGGCGTTCAGTTTCCAGTTTTTCTTTATAGCTTAATACCATTAGCAATAAATCAATAAGCTTTTTTAAGTACTTTTCTAAATAGTTTTTGGTTTTCTTCATGAAGTTTAATGTGTTTGACGTAAAATTAATTCTTCTTTCGATTGATACCAAAATTTCTACTTACATTTGCAAGGGTACAAACTTAGGAGGAAAATGATAAAATTCCATTGGATTTCCTATATTATCGTTTACAAAAAACACACTGTAGAAATTACTAGCAAAATTAAATTTTAGTAAGATTATGCAGTATAGAGTTCCTCAAAAGTATAAAAACAATTTTCAGGGATAATACAGGGTTATGATAATGTAATGCACAAAATTCATAAAACGTACAACGATTATTATGAAACTTACGTTTATTTCGTTTTTTATTCATTTTCTCGTTTTTTTTTCTTATGTGAGCCCTACTGCAACTATTGTTCCCTAGTGTAACAAAACAAGCTTTCTCCAATAATGTAATAAAAATCTTAGCTTCCCATTAAAAAAATATGTTAATGACGTCATAACTTTGACAAATTTGACGTGTTATTTTTGTAACTTATGTCAAAAGATGCGGAATAAAAAAAAAACATTTGACGTGTTTTTGCATTTTGTTCCAAAGTGATCGTTGTACGTTTTATGAATTTTGTGCATTACATTATCATAACCCTGTATAATAAGTGGTAGGTACGCTTATTATCGATAATTTTTTTTAATGTTACGAATACCAATCCCAACGACGAAAATACAACGAGTGCGAAGCACGAGTTGTATTTTCCAAAGAATGGGGCTGGCATGAGTTGACATTTGTAAAAAAATTATCGATTCTTAAGCGTACCACGAATTATATTTAGAAAGAGAATATAATAAATTAAAATGAGGACCACAAATGCACATTTAAGAGAAAAAGCTTGATTTAATTAAGTACATAATATTCCTCTTTTAAATCAACGCAACTCATCACAACTAAAATTTTGAATATTGAATGTACAGTTTTCAAAAAGAACGCGCGGACCATTTTTTGCGATAGATGTTTTATTGCGGATTGTATTTAAAGGAACACTCTTGTTTATTGCGGAATTAATGCCACTCATTGATGTTTCACCCCAACGAGTCATTGCGCGTAACACACTTAAAAAATGTATCTGACGTTTCTAAATTATTTTATTTGACAAGTGAAACAAACGCAAGTTAACTAATACCTAATCGATAATAATTGTTAGTCGCTTATTGTCACTACGGTACAAGGTCCTATTGGTCAATATTTTAAATTTAAGGAGCAACGATTGGCTCATTATTCAATGTATTATATTCTCAATCAAATAACGTTTCAGTGATATTTTGATTTTTTTATGATTGTCTCTATCTTTAATTGCTGAAGGCAGTTTATTGTATATTTTAACCGAATTAAATAAGAAACATCTATATAGTACAGTCAAATAAGGTGAAATAAGGGGTAAACCTCGGAATAAAAGTAAGAAAGCTATATTTTTGCATGAACCTTTTTTCTGAAATTCTGAAGACTGGCTGAAAAGTCTCCTATAATCCCGTGTCCCCGTCACAAGATATTAAAGGTCACGAAAATCGGTTTTTCGCAATTATCTCGTTTTCTATGCGTCATATCTCATTTAAGGTTATTATAAAACTTGTAAATCATAAAATTATAAAAATAATAGATGATAAGTATATACCAGGCTCTGCAGTTTAAATGCACGCGTGCCACTCTCCGCGCTATATCTCGAGAACGGTTGATCATACGACAAAATGCATGAAATAGAAATTGTAGATAACTTTATGATCTACAAGTTTTATAATAACTTTAAATGCCATATGACGCATAGAAAACGAGATAATTGCGAAAAACCGATTTTCGTGACCTTTGACCTTTAATATCTTCTGTCGCAGATACTTTTTAGGAGACTTTTCAGCCAGTCTTCAGAACGTCAAGACAAAAGTTCATGCAAAAATACAATTTTCTTACTTTCATTCCGAGGTTGAATCCTTATTTTACTGGAGTAATAGTATATCGATCTTTTAGCACTACGAGCCCGTAGGGGATCGGCACTTATAGCGTAAGTATGAAGATTGGAACCCTTATGAAAAGTACTTATGTTGTTGTACACGAATAAAGCCGTTTCGAAAATAAATAAATTAATAATTGGCATAATTCGTTAATTTCGTCTTTGAAATACCGGTCTGCAGCTGTCTCTGTTTGATAGATTAAAAATTATTCTAAGGGCTTTTTTCTGTAGTTTTCAAATGTTAGTTAAGAAGATTGAATTTCCCCAAAACACTGTCCCATATCTAATAGTAGATTCAAAGTAAGCAAAATAAACTGTATGAAGAGTAGTAAATTCACAAATAGTTTTGTTCAATCGTCTGAAGCAAAATAAAGCTTTCTGAAGTTTTAATGTAATTTTTTCGACGTGCTTTTTCCAATTAAATTTTCAATTAACAAGAAACCCCACACATTTACTATCCTCAACTGTACTAAACTTTGTATTATTTAAGTTTAGGAGGTACGATAAGTACTCACTATCTCCGTCGTTTAAAGATGTCAAATGTCATTAAACAAGTTTTGTCGATATTGATCAGTAGATGACTTGCATTAAATCAGTCTTGTACATTACGGAGTACCCCAACTATGTTACCCGCGAGATCTCCAACGCTACTACCATTAACATTTATACTGGTGTCGTCTGCGTACATGGTTACAGCAGCGTTTTTGCTAAACGGAAGATTATTTACGTAAATAACAAACAGCAAGGGTCCTAATACTGATCCTTGAGACACTTCGTAACGCACATGAGTTAATGATGAGCAGTATCTTACATTCTTACCAATTGACCACTACGACTCAAATGGTTAATTTCAACTTTTTGTTGACGTCCTGTTAAATATGATTTGAGAAGAGATGGCTACATATGCGTCCGCAGAAATTTGTCCAGGGGGGGGGCAAGCCTAGAATGAACGGTATGCTAGGAAGCGGGGCAAGCCTAGAAGAAACGACATGCTAAGAGGGGCAAGCCTAGAAAAGAACGGCATGTTATACAAAATTTTCAATAAAATTCAAATTGTTCAACTTCTAGGGAGGGGCAAATGCCCCTCCTTACCCCCCCCTTCCGGGCGCCTATGAAGAGCTATGTCACGTATTCAGTAGTATTCTAATTTTTCTAATAAAATATTATGAACTATTAAATCGAAGGCCTTTGACAAATGGCAATTTAAACTAACTATAAATTTATTACTGTTTAAACAGTGAAGTACGTTGCTTAAAATACTAGAAACCTTGGAAAAGACGGGAATTAGCACAACCGGGGAAAACCTTGATCAAAGTCGAGAAATTCTATCAGGGAAAAATTAAAAAATGTTTGAAATTATAATAAAATTTTAATGGCCATCATTTAATCAAAAATAATGTATATTTTACGTTATCTAAAATTTTAAATAATTATTGATTTTGATAAGCACAAAAAAACTTTTGCATCACATTACCTGACATATATTTATCTTACACCAGCAAAGCATTTGTTAGACCCAGTACACATAAAGCGTTAGCGTTAAGCGCTTGCATGTCTATGACCGAGTGTTTTTGGTAACGCGCGCTCAACGCTGCATTATTAATCGCCTCATGTGTACTGCTATTAAGGCTATGTAAACACTTACGCACGTTAGTAATCGCGTGTTAGCTAACGCTTCATGTGTAGTGAGTACATTTTCTTTCTTATTTTTTCTCAGGCTCTCTCTAGGCTGTAAATTAACACCACAAGAAGAAAAAATCAGCTCACCAATGCACGTAACATGATATTATTTACCAGGAACTGAGAAATTAAATACTGAATGACATTTGTTAAAAAATACCAAAGTAAAACATCGATTTGATTGTTATTTGGTTATTTAGGTTCTACCGATAATTAAAAAGGCATCAAGTGAAGTTTTATGTTCCGATATTATTAATTTTAAACGAATCATTTAATCATGAATAGAGTATGCGTAAATTGTTGAGAAAAACCGGGGAAAACCTTGAATTTGAAAGTACCACTCTTGCTGGCCACTCTGGTAACGAAAACTTTGTGTTTCTAATAAATGAGTATTTATCTTGAGATTCCGTGCTGTAAAATTCCGAACAACTTTAGACGCAGACAACGAGTACAGAACGAAGCACACAGTATGCCGTGCGAGCGAATACGAAAACGTATGAGAAACGACAAAGTTGATTCTTATTTTTCGGCTTATCCAGCAGAAGTAAATTGCACCGACAGCTTTAAAAAAAGGATGAACTGCACCAATAGCTTTAAACTTATTAACTGCGCCGAACTTATAACAGTTTTTATGGTATTTAATTTTATTATAATGATTTTGTTTAGCCTGATCTGGAAAAAGAGGAACAACTAGCGTTCCGTTCGTAGTTGTAACGAGACGCGGGGCAGGAAGGGCCAAAAGTGGGACATTCCGCTAAAAGCGGGACACTTGGCAACCCTAATCCAGACTCACTGGGCCATAGCCACCATGTTACAGATAGGTAACTCCCTAGATCAAAAAAATAATTTTAGGCCTGTCAGTGCTTTAGTAAAACAATTAGCCGTAGCTTCAAAAGCACTAGGTACAAAATTGAAGAGCATAAAATTTTCTACAAGAATGTCCCTATTAATTATTTTCGTATCTGTTACTGTTTAATAGATATACCTATCCGCGTCAAAGTCGCTAATTTTCAAAAAAATGTTCACGTTTTTCCACTAACTTTTCCTTTTATCTTCTTTGCCGTACATTTGAGATGAAAAGATTCCAAGAAAAAGTTTTAGCGAATCAAATTTCCTTTAAGTATGAGTATCTTCAATAGTGCATCTTCAATTGATCAAGAGCTAGAGCAATTTGAACATTTTGTGAAAATTCCTAGATATATGACACAAAACTGTGTATTGCAATTTCATGGTTATTACATTAAAGAAATGCTATATATGGTGTATGTACAGTACACCGCAATACCTAAGGGGAATGTATTTATATAAAAAGAAACATTCATTGAAATATAATGTAATTTTAAAACTTATTGAATTACATTAGGTCACATTAAGTATGCAAGTGCATAAAAAGTGAATCGTACTTAATAAACGTAATAATAATAATAGGAGAATTATTAATAATAATATTAATCAAAAATACTAATTGTTTATAATAATATTAATAATTGCTACAACCCATCACCTGTAAACCAAGCCCCAGATGAAGCTATGAAACTTGTGCTGGAGAGATGAGGCGATTATTATCTTCGCAAGCCCAACGTGCGGCTGCAGTCGACTTACAGATAGAACAACACAAATCCCACATTTGTGTCACAGCTAAGACAAAACTGCAGAAAACTTTAACCAGATCTGCCGGTACCACGAGTCGAACCTGGGCCGCTTGAGTAAAAGTCCAGCACGCTAGACAATACACTACCAAGGCTGATTGATTAATAATAATAATAATGGAGAAATTACATCAATTTGCTTCTTTTCTCGATAGCCCAGGTTGTAGCTTGTGCTCCTCGTTCTCTTCTTCGTCGAATAGCTTTTCCACCTCATCGTTTAGTTCTTTAGCCGCTTAGACAATTCCCATGACACTTTTGACAAACGGGAGAGCACTTCAGGAAAGCTGTACCTTCTGTACCCACATTTGCCACTGCCACAGTGAACAGGCAGAAAATCATTTTTAATGTCATCTGCAGCGCGGTCTTCCGTTTGCACAAGAGCGAAATGGTTGCTTGACGTACGTGCCCACAGTTCAGGGACAGCGTTAGAGGTTCAGGTATGTTTCCTTAGCGGTCGCACCATACCATTTCAAGAAACGTTGTTGTTATATTGTTCTATAAGCTATTGTTAAAAATTAAAGTTTTCTTAACGTATAAAATACATTTGTAATTTGACTTAATTGTTCAATGCATTGATTTGAACAATATATATTTTATAGATGTCAAAAGAGTTAGACTAAAATGTCGTTTCACCGCGCAGCGTAGAGAGCGGAAAAAAGGTTAAGTATGATATTGCATCCGGAAAATCAAATTTAAAATCTAATCTTTTTTATATACTAATTTTTTTCAAATCAATGAAAGTTAAATTATTATAATTGTATGAAATTAATAAAATATTTAATGTTCAATAAGGTTTTATAATTTTATTTATTACACTGTATATATTCGGTCTTTTTTCCCTAGGCAATATTTTTTTAAATATAAAGAAATAAAACAAAAACAAATTCTTTAGATTTAAAAAAATTGTAATGTTTTACATTTGATGGGGGCCCTGGGCTGCAGACCACTCTTCAATCCGGCTCTGTGTATTAGTAATTATAATAATATTGCAATAGTACCGAAACATTCTACAGCATAATTAATAAAATTACGTACCACAAGAATGCAGATTAATCTTTACCGGCTCTCATATGCAGTTTAATACCTGTAATTCTTGATTCACAAGTGACGCAAGTCACCGGTCTAAACAGTTTCCTCAAGAACAGCATTCAGGCGGTCGCTGTCGGGATAAACCTTGCTAGTATCACTCTCGTAATGGAATTCTGGGACCATGAGAACACTACGACCAGTCCAGTCATAGTGCAGGGTGCAATTGCGATTGCTAATTAAGCAATCGATAAACAATCAGATTTTCCTTAGAGCAGCAGCGGTTCTGCACTCAGATATTTTTGTCGATGACGTAGTCGCAGGTAGATCTTCATTTGAGGAAACTCGTAGTTTAACGACTGATTTAATCACACTGTTGCGTAGAGGAGGATTTGAATTCAAGAAATCTTTTGCTAGTAATGAACCTTCTGTACTGCAGGATATATCGGTTTCGTAACAGTCAATTTCATTTGATAAAGATGATCCATCCTTTTTAAAGGTACTTGGGTTGCGTTGATACCTGCTCAAGATTGTTTTCTTTTAGCATTTCCCCTCAATCTACTACATGTTCAAAGAGCTCTATTCTTTCTGAATTGGCAAAGATTTTCGATCCTATGGGCTATCCATCGCCTATTATTGTAGTGTTGACCAAACTCCTCATCCAAAGATTGTGGATGTTAGAACTAGATTGGGGTTAAGAACCATCAGCAGATATACAGTAATGGCACACGTACCAATCGGAGTTACCTATTTTCAAAAATGCTTCATCACTTCGTTAACTCGTTGGTTTCTTGGTTCGCGAATTCGTTGGTTCGTGAACAACCTGTTTGTGAGATTTCGGTCAGAGTTTAGAAGCGGCGCAGCGGAAATTCAAAAGCAGGAGAGTAAAGTAGAATTATACTATTGAAAGCCTTTACGAGATACATAATTGATACGGTAGATTTTTCCTGTTTAAATATAAAATTGGGAACTGTCACTGTCAAAGTCGGTGTAATAAAGACTGTTCCAATAAGTATAAGAACAACTTTGCACTATCATCCTGGCTAGCTGTGAATGTTTTAATTATTTTGACAGTTATGGTAGGTTGTTTATTCTTTACAGTAATAATTTTACTGCTTTGATTGTACGTTATTAGTAAAAATTTAAAAATGCGAGGACTTTCTCCTAAGAAGAGGCAATCAATAGTAGACAGATGGTGCAGAGAACAGAGGTTATCGTATAGAAAACTGGCAAAACTTGAAGGTGTAAGTGTGTGTGCCGTTTATAATGCCGTTAAGAAATTTGGACAAGACTTCTCTTTTGACGATAAGCCAAAATCTGGTCGGAAACCCGGTTCTAGCAACAAAAATCTGGAAAAAAAGATTTGCAAAGAGTTTGCAAAGAAAAACGAGTCCTCTGTTAGAGATGTTGCTAGAAAACTAGGAACATCAATAGGAACTGTCCAAAGAACTAAACAAAAATACAACTTGAAGACATATCGAAAACAGAAACAGCCGAAACGGAGTACAAGGCAGGCAGCATCTGTAAAAACCAGAGTCCGCAAGCTTTACGATGCTCAGTTTGCTGGAAAAAGCGCGTGTGTAATTATGGATGATGAAACGTATGTAAAATTAGATTATAAAACATTACCTGGACCTCAGTTTTATACAGTACCAAAGGGATCGGATGTCGATCTTAAAGAAAAGTCCATTTTCACTGAAAAATATGGCCGTAAAGTAATGGTGTGGCAAGCAATCTGCGAATGCGGTATGAAATCAACGCCTTTCTTCACAATTGGTACGATGACAACAGAACTTTACATAAAAGAGTGTTTGCAAAAAAGAATTTTACCTCTGGTGCGGAAGCATAACTGTGAAACATTATTTTGGCCGGACTTGGCTTCTTGCCATTATGGTTCAAAAGCCTTACAATGGTACCAGAATAATAACATCGTTTTTGTGAAGAAAGACATGAATCCACCGAATTGTCCGGAGTTGCGGCCGATCGAAAGATTTTGGGCTGTAATGAAGTTTCGTTTGCGAAAAGGTAGTAAAGCTGCAGAATCACTTGATAAATTCAAGAAGGACTGGAACAGAGTGGCTAAAACTGTTCAAGAAACGACTGTCCGGGACCTAATGAGTGGTCTTAGAAGTAAAATTCGGAAACTAGCTAGAAATCAGTAAATTTAATATGTATTGTTAGTGAATTAGTTCTAGATATTGTAGTAAAAAAGGTCAATAAAAAGGTATACTAAAATGAACAGCCACAAGTTAAATGCAACAGTTTTGTTCTGTTCTTATACTTGTTGGAACGGTCTTTATGCTAAAATTCTTAAAAATCCGCCTACTTTATAATTCAACCGTATTTATCTCAATAGTACCAAGTCCCAGTTTTTTAATCACAGAGCAAGAACAAACTATAAACGTTAATTTTTCTATAGATTTTCTAAAAGTGCAAAAAACTACATTACTCCTATTATCTAAATGCTTGTGGGTTTTGGTTAGAGATGTTAGTTGGGTTTTTCCACACTTACGTTAGTTGCTGTTATTATTGTGCAACTTTTCGGAAGCAAGTTCAGCTTCTGTCTTCAGGTGTTTCATCTTTTCAAATAGCTTTTTATTTGACTTTAACCTTTACCAACAATGAATCCTATAATTTATTAAAATTGGTAGGAAGATTTTAATATATTCTTGTTTTCCAGCAAATTGTAGACTTGAATAATCATTAGTAATGTATGTTCAGAACCTTTCATAGATCTTCTGTAAAATTAAGTCAGTCATATATAGATGAAGCTTCTGCGATGTTGTCGGAAAGTATTAAATTGTTCTTTCACTTTTTTTTATAATACCCTCAAGATAAATTTTGCGGGTAGCAATCAATCTTTAAATAAGACAGAAACCGCCATTTTTATTAAGGGCAATTACCTTTGTATTTCCATAAATAAGATTGGAATTTTTAAAATACAGGACAATGACAGGGTCAGTGCACTTCCCAAATCTTTAGAATTAAAAAGGAACGGCCCTCTCCCAAATAAGGACACCGGAATTTATTTAGGTTTTTAAATTATAACTGTCTATGTATAATACAGTGTGTCTAGAAATTAGTATTTAACGCACTATGGCTAAGTTCTTTTCATTTTATATTAGAAAAATTAAAATAATTAAAATCATAGTTCCTTGTAAAATTATTTCGTATGGAAACACTTTTAATATTATTTTATGTTGGAAAACAAATTTAATTATGCAATTAAATCAGTAAATTAAAAAATAAAGTAGTATCTATTATAAAACATACTATAACATTGGTATTACAGATACTCCTTGCCAATGTCATTTATTACAATTACAAAAGTGGGATAATTAATTTGCGTATAACTGCAAATTATGTAAATGTAATCTGTGTAATCTTACTTTAATATTAATTTAATTAAGATTACTACTACTCCAGTCAAATTATAAAAAATAGCGAAAAGTTGAGGTAAGTACGTGGATTTCTGCATAGGGCCTCCTTGTAGGTGGTGAGCTCGAAGAGATAATGAGAGTAAACTTCGCCCCCTACTGATTTTTGTCGTTTTTCTCGGAAACTATTAGGTTTATCAAGATGAAGAAGGTTAGGTAAAATAAAGTTTATTTAATTCCCTACCAAAAATGCCCGAATGTTTGTATTTACGTCGCCTTCATTTTGTGCTATCAAAGAAAGAAGATCATACATGGATCAGCAATTTCCACCAATAAATTTGCCCAAGAAACTTTCGGATGTTACTTTTTGTGCTCTGATATTCATCATAAAGTAGCTAAGAAAAATTCGTTAAGAGCCGGACGCGATCCTAGTCCAGTCATATTTTACCTTAGCATGTCTTCGGCAAAATCCATCAGGCAATATTATCGTCATTCTTGGTGCCAGTGAGGATGAGAATTTCGTATTGGCAAGTTAATTCTTAGGAAAGTACACTGTACTAGTCAATCTTTTAATCTAACCCAATACATACAGGATTTTGCCATGTTTGAAACTCTAATTTCCTTTATTTATAATGAGTAACTTCTTTCTTGAATGATTTTTGCTGTAAAACTGAAATACACAAATTAATTCCCGACTTGCTTTAAATTGTATGGGCTCCACAAAGCAACAGTTTCGTTTGAAATCGTGTATTTTAATTTTACAGCAAAAATCATTCAAGAAAAAATGTACTCGATACCAAGATCTTATAAATAAAAGAAATTAGGATTTCAAAAAAAGCGAAACATCTGTACGTAATGGCTTGAATAAAAAAATTGACTAGTACAGTGTACTCTCCTAAAAATTAACGTGCCAATACGAATCGTTCAGCAGTCGGCTGAAACACCAAGAATATCAATAATATAGCCTGATGGAATTTTCCGAAGAGATGCTAAAGTAACAGATGACTGGACCACGATCGCGTCCGATTCTCAACAAATTCTTTAGCTACTTCATAACGAATATGAGACCACAAAAAGTTACGCACAAAAGTTGCTTGAGCAAATTTACTGGTGCAAATTGCCGATCCATGTATGACATATCTTCTGTCTTCGATTACACAAAAAGAAGGCGAAGCACGAAAAAACATTTGGACATATTTGGTAGGGATTTAAAAAGCTTTATTTTACCTAACCTTCTTCACCTCGATAAACCTAGTAGTTTCTAAGAAAGACGACAAAAACTATTAGGGGGCGTGGTTTATCCTCATTATCTCTTCGAGCTTATCACCTGCAGATGTTGACTTTTAGGGGGTTATTTAACAACCCACAAGGAAGCCTCGTTCTAAATTGACTGGGCTATACGGTTATGAATTAATACTATTTAAAAAAGAGTGATAATTGTGAGAGCATAAGGAAATTATTGAAACTTCGGAAGGATACATTTAAAACGTTGTTCTTTAGGTGCTAGCGGATCTATCTAAAAACTTATTTGCGTGGGGCACCTGTAATAACTTAATCCTTCCAAAAGGAATTGATTGAGATACGCCCAATCAGTGCGCATTTGCGTAGTAAATGCTACCAGTTACTTACTGGTTGGAGCGAGGTTGCCTATCCACCCTCTACTAACTCTCCAGACTTGTACCGGGGTGATCACGTTTATACGTGATCACCCGTCAGGGTCTATCCCAAGGGATAAACCCCTCATCCAGCATTAGGATTACTGCACGATTGAATTCAACCTCAGATGTAGCGGGACTTGGTTTAAAATGGTTTTGCCATCCCGATCTCTCAGTTATAGGCCTGATGTGCCCCTGACACAGCTTCGTTGCGAGTTTACCAAAGTAGAATCCCGGTATGTACCCGTTAAGGTGAAGTTGTCTTGAACGTGAGAGGCTATATATTCGCATTAACGCCCCTTAATAGTAGTGCTCTGAGTCTAACCGATTTCTGAAGATTAGACGACTGGAACTGCACAGGCAAAGCCTGACTCTCGTAATGTCATTTCCAGGATATTACCCGATGGTATGCAGTTTCCCATAGGTCAGCGGGCGCATTTCTTGGCCGGAATACACCTCACTTTAATTCTCGTTCATTCGTCTAGGTCAGACAGCGGGTAACTAGCACCATGTCAGACCCTAACGTCAGGTAAGAATCAAATCCACCAACACCAGACCCTCATGTTAGCAGAACTTCCTCTGCAACGTTTATGAGTAATCGTCGAGAAAGACTTGCGTGTAACTCTACCACACATTATTTTCTGACTGTGTCACCCGTTGCCCAGACAAACCTGGGATTGGGTAGACTGCAGTCAGTTCTACGGGTTAACGCCGTGTGGTCTGCACCCAAGCTAGTCTCGGATCCTAGTCATGCCTGACACCTCTAAAGACTGCCCAGTCCTCTGTCACATTGGGCTAGTCTCGAATAATAGTGAATCCATGACCGACTACCTGGCCATTCACCCAGTAAGGATTAGGTGTTGATAATAGCTGTAATGATATACCTATCCGGCTAGCATCTTGTAGAGTAATTCATACTGACTAAAGATATAATTAATATTGTAATTGGGATGCGTCAAAAATTGATCTGCACTCTCGCAGCATTTTGTTAAAACAAATTATGCGGTAGCTTTATTGTAATATGTGTAATCACCAGTACTGCAAACATATTATTGAAAGGAATCTATGAATGACAATTTCATTTTACTGACTTTTCAAAAAATATAAAATCTAAATATTCTACCTAAAATTATCATAAATATTAAATCTAATATTAAATTTAATCTGTCAAAATTACAATCACCGTTAAAATATAACACTGCAATAACAGCCGCTAAAAACTACGTCATCAACTACCGCATATTGAAGACATTTTGATGTTGTACCACGCCATCTATATTGATTGGAGCGTCCCAATAGCATATTTTTTATTATCTATTTATATTTGATTGTTTCTATTAAAATATATACAGTTAGGGCAATAAGTAAGTTAATCTGTGAGGGAAGTGGCCTCTATTGACTTCTCTCCAGTTTTGACTAATTACACTGGCCAACAACTTTTTACCTTTTCTTTACCTATAAAAAGCCCGGTATCTAATTTGTTAAAAGTTTGTTTCTGTAATGAAGATTTTTTCTATTGTAAACTGTATAAGTTGGTGATATGAATCACTCTTTTCTTATTAATTAATTTCATATAATATGTGTAGATTATGAGTTATATGAATTTTTCTAATTTTCTACCTCTACGTTTCCAATAAACATTCGATTTTGTTAATCTCTAGTTTTAATAACGACGCAATTAAACGACTGTTTTTGAAAGCAACTAATAAATGTGTGACTTGAATATGATTAGAACCAGAATAATTCCATCAATAAATAATAAATAATAAAATAATAAAAACGTTAATAATTTAGAAAGCGGAAATTATTGTGAAGTTAGAAGTTCTATTTAATGCAGAAGGTTCAGAGTTCAACAATAACTGCTCTGTGTTCTTTCAGCAGCAATGTTAATGGGTCAAGTTTTTTTGTTGTGTTTAAATAAAGACCATTAAGTGTTATAGTTTCTTTTTGGATTACTATGATAAGAGAATGTACTATAGTGTTTCTTGGTTTGTTGTTCAAAGAGTTGAACACTATATTTACAGATAAATTTGGTGAAGAATAAAAACCTGCTTTTGCTTGAATATGGTTTTTGGGAAGATTCAGAAAGAAATGCCATGTGAATATCTTGTTATTGAATATGAGTGTGGTTGAATCTTATATGATTCTATGATTATTAGAGAGATATATATGTATTGCTTTTGAGAAAGTTAATTCTCAATGTGTATGGTAAGTGATGTCATTTTAATAATAACAAAAAATTTAGGTGGCGCCCTTTATAATGTTGTTCATTTGTTCTTGTGCCTAGTTTAAAATTAGTAAGCAACCTAAGAATAATTTGATTAAATAAGTAGTCTTAACCGGAGCTTTATTGCTTAAGTACAAGTTTTTATGCTTTTATTAAATTTAAGAAGCCTTAGCGTAGTGTATGCGCTTCTAGGTATCTGCTACAGTTCTTATTAATAGCGTCCTTAACTAATTCTACTTCTATCTTGCTTCGAGGTTCAATTATAACTTAAAACTTAGTTTTCTATTTTTAGTTATTTTAAATGCACTTACGTTAAGTTTAATCAGTACTTTCATTATTTTTTGGTTTTATGATAACTTTAAAATTTATCAATTCTTTTTTCAGAATTATTGCTCTCTTTAACTTCTTCCGAATAAAGTATAAGCTGCCATATATTTATCCAAAAAATGATTCTCAAAGATTCTCTTCAACAAACATCATATTAATATTTATAATCATAATCTTTTGAACTATTCTACTGGAATATATTAAAGAAGACTAACCCAGTAAGCACAGTGCCATCTTATTTACGTGATTTTCTAGACATTTTTGGTCGCTGATGATGCCCAATTATAACGTTATAATGACGTAATACCAGTATGACGAGTGTAGAGTTATGACTTCTCAATGACGTCGACAAATTTTCTTAAAAAATGTTAGTAAGACTCGTTTTACATATACGAAAATTGTGGAAATCTTAACCAGAATTTTGCTGGAAATTTTTTACCAAATTCTTAGTTTTACAATAGGGCCTTTCGTTACAGAAATATTAGTGGCGCATGCGCCGCGCGAAAGTGAATTTTATGAATGTTTGCAGAAATGTGGCAACAAACGTATTAGGTTAAATGGTGAAAACGGTGAAAATAATAAAAATAATATTGCACTTGCTCTTGCACATGCATTAGTAATTCGCGATTCTCGGCAGTTACATAAGAAAAATGTGCATTAGTAATGTTTAATGTATATCTTGTATAGAATTGAGAGTTTTATACTAACCTCACAATCAGTTCGTTTTTATTTCCCCTTGTACAAACATTTCTACACTTTAAAAACCGTTGAAGCTGCAATTTTGTCAGTTCTGATGGTCTCTTATTTCCCAATGAATCACCAGGCACGTCATTTTCATTTAAAGTAACACTATAAAAAGGCAAGGAAGTAGCCATCTTTTTGTTGTTGTGTTTGTTTCAAATGACAGTTGACGATGTCCTGCTGGACAATGTTGTCAGATCATTTTTTTGACTCAAACGCGCTCTATGAACCGTTTAGATAACTATGCAGTTTCAACAACTGAGCATGCACACTCGTTGCTACGAAAGGCCCTATTAAAACGTATATTCATTGAATTTGAATAAATAAAACAAACTTAAAAATATCTTACACATTTAGCGCTAAAATATTACTTGATATTTAGCTTTATTATTGTTACAGGTTCAATTATTTTTATAAACAAAATAAACAGATGTAATGCATACGTTTCAAAAATTCAAATTCCGAGTGTTCTAGCATCACGTGACCGGTATCGGTAAAGATCGTGAAAAACAACGCAACGAAGGAGGAACTGAATTGAATACGTGCAAAAAGTTAGTTGGTGTTGATTTCCTTTCAGCTGCTTGATGTCTACATATTTCATTAAAATAGTTTGTGGTATTTCATTTCTGGGCATTTCTTGCAGTTTTTGTGTCGGTGTTGGTAAAACAAATTAGGCTGGCATTTCATACAATTTTACAATACCGAAGAGGAGGGAGGAGGTATACACCTGTTGGTTGACGACTCGAAAACAACAGACGTTTTATGGCCGCCATATAAGTATAATAATATAATAGTGAATATATTTATATTTCAGAATTTTAAATAATAAATCTTTTTTCAAATTAAGGTGTTTTATTTGCAGAAGTAGAAATAAATAGGTCCTTAAGACATCAATAAAACGTCATTTAAATCATTATATGACTGTTTCTTTACGGCATAAAACAAAGTCTTTTTTATGACGTAAAATGACGTCTTTGGGCTGTGACATTTACCCGTCTTATTAACATCATTATAACGTCACATCAAAGATGAAAATGACGTAATGACTGACCAATAATCGACGTTAAAATGACGTCAGTCTGCTTATTGGGAAGTTAAGTGAAACTAAGTCAACCAATGTCAGTCTCTAAATTGCCACAGAACATAATCTCAGAAGTATTTACAAATTTAAATACTAGAAGTAATTTCCTATTGTCAATTACATTTTTGTTAGGTGAATATTAAAAAACATGGTCGACATTAAATAAAACCTTTATACTTCATTTTATTAAAACATTTGTTAACGTATCTATTACAAGTAATAAACTATTTAGTAACATATCATAAATATCAAATAACTGCAAATAAATATATCAGGTTAATAGTAGTATATGTGTTTTTATAGAAAACACTAACTATTAGAACTTATTTATGTTATTTCTCATGCAAACACCAAATTAAATGATTCTTGATATAAGCAGGTAATATTATTTAAATGTTATTAAATGTATTACATTGCTTTTACTACATTTAATAAAAAAGAATTGTTATTATTATATGTACTTACACCTAAAGTTTTAAAAGCTCTAGGTAAAAAATAATCTAGTGATAATTATTATAGGAAAATGTATTAGTAGGTATGAAAAATATTTATTTATTAGTAATATGTGTGATTGGTCCTAATTTACTATTGTAAATGCAAAGAATAAAAAACATCATGTGGTTTTCACACGTTCTACTGGTGATGGTGATCTATCAATGAAATCCAAACTTTGCAATTTATTTTGTATATCACAAATTGTATCACTACTAGTCCTAACTTTATCTGTGCTACTAGAATTTACAGCGTCTTGATCAGTTTTAGTTGATAATTGACTTGAATTACTGTTTTCCAATTCATTTAAACATTCTTCATCACCTTCACTTTTTACAGAGCAGCAACCTTCTTCTTTGATTCCAGAATCATAACTCCTCAATTTTTTAATTTTTGGTGATATATTGTTAATCTTCTTGTCTACATTTCTCACTTTTGGGCAACTGCTGCATGTTTGAGTTGGTGGTGAAGGTTTATCCTGTAAATTAGTGGATAGTGGATCAGAAGCTTCCATTGCCAATTGTAGTTCTCTTTCCCATGCTAATTCTTTTAATTCTCTTTCTCGTCTCGCTAACTCTTGATATCTGTTGTAGATCTTGAATTCTGGGATAATTGCACAGTGGGGTTCCATAGGAGAATCGGAATCCTAAAACAATAAACACTATTTAAGCATTTATTTTAAGTATATTGCTGCTTTTATAAAACATTATGGATGAAGGTTGTAGAATTTAGAAAACCTTAGAAGTTAATATTTTGAATGATAGTTGGCTATCAGATTCACAAAGAATTTTTTAATAAAAAGATTCCGCCATTGTCCAAGATGGTGACCTTGAGAACTTGGGTGCAAAAGCAGAATGTTTCTTTATGCAACATCTTTATTTGCTAGTTTGATTGATAACTACACTCATAACTAATTTGCTTTTAATCAAGAAGCACATTTATATAGCTGTCCCCCCTGGTCGACACTCCATTCCTGTTGCGAGCAGCCCATCCTAGTTTTTTAATTTTACAACTTAAAGTTTAGCGTTGTTAAATATAACTTTTAAAACTAATAACAAAATTGCATACAAATATTTTAGTTTTTTCTTGACATACTTATAAGACAAACGGTACCAAATTAATAGCAACTGCTACAGCAAACAATGTTTAAGAAACATGAATAATAAAACAATAAAAGTGCAATAGTAATTCTTAGGTTTTTCCTACTAAAGAAAATTAAGAGTTATAGTAATTCATTAGTCATAAACGAAGTCAGTGACGATGAAAATCTGTACACTACATCTTAATACTTCAAAGCTGTGTAATCTAAAAAGTTCAAGTATGAACTTTAAATCTACATACTTACATTGGGCACTCCAAGAACTAAAGACATACAAATTGAGAAATACTGAGACAGATTTGATAAGTTCAAAACAAGAATTTAAAAAGTTAGAAATCTAGAGATGAAATAGTGAAAAAATTGCACAAGGAATACAATTTTACGATTGTCAACATTTCGCTACTCGCTCCCTCGAAAAGCAGTGCAGAATGGTATCTCGCGCGCGTACTAACATCGTGCAATTGCGAGAAAAAGTTCGTTGGCTGTGGCCGCTATATTAAAATTTAAAAATAGTTGGCCGCGACACAGTATATATAACAATCAGTAGATTCACTTGCATGCTACACCATTCGTTTTATTAATCCACCTTCGAATATCACGTCCATAAACGAAGTAGTGGACCGACGTTTATCGGTCGGGATCGCCGGTAAATAAAACCATAGCCGCATTCAATAAAATGTCTCGAAAAAAAATATGCAAACAAAATCTCTTGTTATATAATAGTATAGTAAAATATGAAGTAGAATTATGTGTAGTGAATCATTTGATTGAAGTTGTTTTACTTATAGAATCTAATAAATAAAACGATAATCAATTTAGATATTTAAAACATTTATTAAACTAAGTTAGAAGAGTTGTTTCTTGTTACGTCGTTAATTACCAACTAAAGTTACATTATTCTTTCACGCCATTAACCATATTCTTGCGCTGCAATAGTAATTTAATTTTATTTAGAAATAATTACGAACAAATGCATAGCTGTATACAATTTGAATACCTGTTCAACAAACAAAGGGAGAATCTAGGTCACCGAAATCACATACGTACAAAATAGGGGAGATGAAATCAATTTACACTATAATAATAATAATTAATAATAATAAAATTTATTTTCATTCATATTAAATTAAAGACACAATGACAAACGAAATGCTAAAAAGTACAATCCTAACGCACGCTTTGACTTTTTTTTAACAGTTGAGAGTAACAAAAGACGCTGTAGTTCACACCTGTTGATAAGGCGTTGACCTAGATTGTTGAACCCTTTTAATAAATCAGCATAAAAAATTTTATTATGTAGGATTTCGTAATCGCTTATTTGTTCTATTACGTGTTAGTAATTCAATTTTAAGCAATTGGTAAATATATACAAAAGTGAATTCTTAAATAAGGCATTGTTTTTACGAGCGTATTTATTAAAAAATAATAGTATGTAGGAAAAAATAACCTGAAATCGGAAACCTGAAAAAACTAATTGTAGTTCTTTCCGAGGTATTTTTACAGCCTTTGGCGGCACAACGACTAACACTATGCATTGTTTACTGGCATTAATACTGCACGCCTGCTCTGGTAATTTCGATACGTTCTGTTGCGTGTTTGAAACGGAACTGCTGTCTGCATACTGCCGATTCGCGCCAGCATGTAGTGTGGTGGATAGAAATTATTTGCGACAGTCACATTACTGTATGTTATATATACTGTGGCCGCGATATATAAATAAAAACAATTTTGAAAGGTGTTCGAGTCTAGTTCGAGTCAAGTTTTTGTTCATTTTGAAATGTTTAGATAAATCCAATAAAGTATTGAGTTGTTGTTTGAAAACCCAATTTGAGAAGAATTTATTATTAATCACAATTTGCGTGTTTTGTGTCGTTTGTGACTTGTAAAAGGATTTTGAATTGGTAGAAATTGAGTGAAGGCGTTGAATAGGGGTCAGCAGAAAGAGTACTAGATTTCGGTCCATTGTTGGGATCCCAACTTTAGAAATCTGTACTTTGTTACTTCAAATACAGTTCATTTAGTTTGCATGTTATAATTTACGAATTCAAATTTGTATTTTGTATTTCGAGAATTCGTAGATAAACCATTCATACATGACATATACAATATTATTCATTATCCCTCACTATACGTAGTTATTCCCACCGCTGTCGTAACCACGTCATCGCTAGCAAATTTATTCTCCGCAGGCTTCCCTTTAACTTTGGAAATAACTAAAAGTCACTGGGCGCTAGATCGGGAGGGTAGGGTGGATGATCCATAACTTTAAATCCAATTTCATGAATTGCATTCTGCGAAAGCAGGCTCTTATGCACAGGAGCATTGTCCTGATGGAACAAAATCCCGCGTAACAATTTTCCACGCCTTCGCATTCGCGAATTTTATAAATTAAGATTAAATAGTATTTCCCAGTAATTGTGGCACCACGTTGCAAGTAGTCTAACACCAAGATTCTCTGGGCATTCCAAAAAATAGGTGGCATAATCTTGCCCGCAGAAGGAATTTCGCTTAAATACGGCTAAGTTGACTGCAGAAGAAAGAACTCGAACACGTTTTTGATCAGGCGTCAACGTTTGGGAGATCCATCTTTCTGGCACCTCGTGCAACCCTACATAGCCGTTTAATATTGTTCCAATCGTAGCATTAGAGAGGCCTGGCATCTCAGCTATACATCTTGTAGTCAATCGGCAATCTTTTCTTACCATGTCATTTACACAATCAACATTATCTTGGGTTATTGCAGAATTGCAACGACCTGCACTTTTTGCATGCAAGTCGTTCTGCCACACTTGAACTCACAGCACCAATTTTTACTATTTGGTATGAAGGAGCATCATTTCCGAGCACTTCGATCATATCTTCATATACAGGGTGTAACTAATAAAACTACAAACTTCGTAATGGGGGGTAGCTGTAATGTTTTAGATCATATTTTCCTTATCAACATGTGGTATCTTCCTGCTAGTTTTCGAGAAAAAAGCTTTTTAAAATTTAAGTACGCCCCTTGTTACGCCCCACATTACATTAAAAATATTACACAAGCAAAAAAGTCTTCACGTCATGTCGATGAGGAAAATATATTCTAATTCATTACAGCTACCCTCCATTATGAGGTTTGTAGTTGTATTAGTTACACCCTGCATTTGTTCCGGTAGTAAATCTTTCTTTTGCAAATATTTAATCACTGCGTTAAGTTCATCTTTTTCCATTAATTTTCACCTATACACTACTTTAAAATTAAATAATATAAAAACTTCTCAACTTGCAAACGTCAAAATTAGCGGATCGTTTACAAAAAAAATTAACGTGTGGTTGCTATGTACAACATATTCCAAGGCCTTCTATGCTAGTGATAACAAATATTGTACAACCCTCGTAGGTTCTGTCAGATCGAGCAAAATGTCTTTGTTAATTTGTCTTGTACTTTAAGTGGTAAATTCGTATCTTATTTTTACTTATATTTGTAAGTCTTATATTAAATTATTATTATTACTATCATCCTTAATTTTGAATTTAACATTTTTTTATAATTTGTTATGAGCTAATATATTTCGTTATAATAAGTATATATAGCATACACCTTACTACAATCCAATTGAAATTCTTTGTATTCTGTAGTTTTTAATTTTATTATAATATGCGTATTGGTTTAAACTCAAACTCAAAAAAATGAAGAAGAGAGTTAGTCTATAGCACGGAAACATAATATCTACAAACATTTGCTTAAAACAGCTTTATTAAAATGATTCTATTTGCTTCTAATGTTATTATAAAATAAATAAACATTAATAGAAAGTTTCATAATATTTGTTAAAATACAACCTGACAATTGTTTTGACAGCTAAGTTGTCATTATCAAGGTAATATGAATATAAACAAACACGTTGCTAAGGTAATACAAAAAATAGATAACTATTGTCCGTCTCAGGTTGAGACTACAGCGAAGGAAAGATGGCCAATGTATTTCTTATGGGAGTCTGTGCTTCGTTGTTGCCACCTATTTCACTGTATGAATCTATAGAAATGGGGATTAAGATTCCAGAAGTTCTAAACCTTTGAAAACAGTAACCGAAAAAGTGTAATCGTAACCATACAAAAGGAGAATTTAAAAGAAAGTCTTATTAACATGTATTTGTTATTTTATTAAACATTACTTGGGATTGTTACATCGTACATGTATCTAAATATTCAATATTTTATTACTTATACTTTTTTGTTTAATTCTTTCGTCTTCAAATTCTTTCAAAATAAAATAACGGAGGGTTAGCTTCTTTCATCTTTCATTATACATCTTTTTAATCTTTTAATTCACAGGTAAATAAAGTCCCAAACGCAATTTTAACGGTAAAATGATTCATCATGATAAAATCATTCATTTGTTCAACTTGTTTCAAAAGAAATTTGCAAAAACGGAAATTTATGATTAGCAGCAAACGCAAAGGATTTTAGTAAACAATAAACCCTTCTGGTTTTTTCTACTTTTACTTCGTGGAACTACATAATACAGTTTGTACTTACTGAAATTATAGTATAACGTTTTTTTGTGGACACTATTATTTGTCACCGAACGCATATAAGCAAATTTCTTAATTCAGAAATAATTATTTGGTTTCAAATCTTGATAGCTTGTGCGTCTATAGATCTTCGCTTAGTTGTTTGGGTTTTATCGTTTGTAATTATTGTTAACATTGTCGTGTTGATTGTTGTATCTATTCGCATTGTAGTGTTACATAATGCACATAGTACATTAAACATAAGTATGGAGGATATTGTTAAAAACAGAATAGGTTGTGTACTAAAGGTTGGTGAAAAACAAATTTCGATAGTTCCAGACTTTATACGCGCACTATATGAACAGCAAGTTTTGAAATTTTGTTTTACTACCGCTGTCAGAAGAAGTGACTACCTGCAATATAACTTGATCGAACAATAGGGATTATAAAGGTTTATGCAGTTACAACTACAATATTTAGAAAGTGTTTTTAAAAGTTGCTTGCAAGATGCTTGGCAACCCCGTTGTCCATAAGAATACACACTGTAGTCCCAACGTGAGACGACCAATAGATAAAAAGATAAAAAATGTTATTGATTAAAACCCACATTGAGAATAATATTCATGATTTCCTCTTCAATAGAAAAGAAACTTTTCAAAAAGATATTATATACTCTACATTCTACAAAATACCAAGTGATTTAATCATCTTGCCAAAAACTAAACATTTTGTTTTTCTGTAGCTTTTATGTAGCTCAGAACTACAGACCTTCATACTGAGATGCATTAAAGTCCGTAGCCTGACTACTAGAGCTGATGAATGTGGAGGAATGTAAAGTTGATACTGAAGACGTAAGTATATATTCAAGAACTGTCAAAGTGGTAGACTCAGCATAATGCTGGAGCAATACTACTAAAAGCAATATCCTTGGTAGAAAATTTGTATCTTTTGTGTTTGTTTGCTGACTGCGAAATGCTTTACAGTAAATCTTTTTTTGTGACAATGACTACTGTCGTCCTCATCCATTACTTTTGAGGTTACTCGTGGTCACAACGTCAACATGAATTTTCCAGCAGATTTTGATCTATTTTCTTTAAATTCAAATTGAAAATATTTGGCAATTCTTTTGCTTTGCGGTGCCTAAATTAGGTTTCTCATTCAAATTAGGTTAATCTTACAGTTCTTTTTCAAAAGTAAATTTTCTACTTTTATTTTTATGAGGAAAGGAGCTGTTCCAGCTTACCGTACTACTCTCGTTTTTTATCTAGCACCGTTTTCCGTAATGTAAAGTGAGAAAATGTATGAACAAATCTTTCTGAGATTTAAGAAAAATCTGTTTATGCTAAGCTATACCTACTGATTGATAATAATTTTAGAAGCTCGCGTCAAATCTAAATCTATTGGTTTAAATCAATTCATTTTAGATAATATATACATGTCGTAACAAAATAAAATAATTGCGTTTGATTTATCCATCTAATTTTACATAGTAGTTCACGGTTGAAATTCGTAGGTAAATCTATTTTTATTAATAAAACTGCCTGAAGCAGAACGCTCATTTAACTATTACATACAAACCAATCTCTAATCTATGTGTGTCGATGAATTATTTCTAATAAATCTTTTATAGAAGATTGTCTTCTATAGAAATTCTATCTTGTATTTTGATAATAAAGTATTTCAACAATTTCTGCACTCTCTCTTTTAATTAATAAAGGCTCTTAATTTGTTTTTATAATTTTTTCCTTGGTTAATATTTAAATTTTGAATCCATATAATGTATTAAATAATATCCTTATTTGACCTTCAAGTTTGATGGCGTTCACGTTACATTCCCTAGAGTAATATTAGTATTTTTGTGTGCTCAATGTTCATGCTTTAATCGTGGAAAATTTAGTGGGAATTTACTTCATATGATAATAATCTTTTGTTTTGAAGTTTTGTCTTTGTATTCTTGTGAAGTATTTTTAAGTGAAAATAGCAGTTTCCAACAAGTGATGCATTCACAAAATTCTCTATTAAATTTGGCGAAAGTAGGACATCTCGCTTCATTTTAAAAAGTTATTAGTCAATCTTTGTTCTAGTAACACACTAGATAAGTTCGTTTATTAAAGGTTTTTGACTAGGAGTCTCGTCTATCTTGAACAGGTTTTTTTTCCTGGAGTTTTGCCTACCATGAATTTGTTGTTTTTTGACTTGGAGCGCAGTGTCGTATTTAGGGGGGAAGCTAACAGGCTGAAGTTCCCCTCTCGAGATTTTTGCTGGGGCGTCATTTATTTTGAATACCCTATTGTTGGAGCCATCTTCTTGGCTAATCTAGGTGGATGCACCGTTATGAACGTTGCATGGACTTTAAAATAAAAATTAAAGTGGCAGTCTTTAAGTTTTTTAAATCTTTTTTTAGTAAATAAAGTGTTAAGATTTACAGAACGGAAAATTAAAATAAATTTTTATTGTTTGTGATATAATACAGAACTTAATACCAGAATAAGGGTTTGATGCATAATTGTGGTATTATTATTTTATATAAATTCGCAACTGGCATTTCATTTCAATCACTGAAATAGTACCACAATGACTTTTGAGTTCGGCAATAATTACGTTTGAAAACGGCTCATCAAGTATATAATACGAAAGTTCGCGAATTCATTACAAACCTATATAAATAACAAAACGAATGTGCATATACTATACTATTATGTACCCTGTATTCGTTCATTAGTACTTTGTACCCCAGCGAGATGTAATTTGTATTTTTAAATTGGGTATTTGCATTTAATGTCCATTGGTTTTGAGATAAACTAGGATAAACTACTGAAATTAATTAAAAGCTACAATTGTTTCATATTGAGTAATGTGTTTGTATTATTAAATAAACATTATTATGATTATTATACAAGACTTCAATTAAAATACAAAATCTTTTATTAAAGAAAAAATAATAAAAGAGATATTAAGTAGCGCTTAATAGGATGAAGTAATAGGATGCTATTACTTCATGGCCTTACTGTGACTTTAAAGTCACAAATACAGCGTGTCATGATTTAGAACGCATTAATTTTAAGACGCGATAGAAGACACCAAAAGGAACAAAAAAAATCTTATACAACTTTGTTCTAAAACCTACTACTTTTTCAGAAAAAAATAAGAAAGTTGTAAACTTTAACATCATTTTACTGCGTTAATAATAGTACTTTAAGTATGGGGCTTTGTCGGCAGATGCATCTGATCTATCACAACTACAAACCTTAATAACGTTTTATCCTATCGTATGTCGTTTCCGCGTACAATTGAATTCTTTTTACAATTACAAATTCATTTTACTTAATTAAGAAACGTGACAACCCTGTAAAGTTTGTAATAAAATTTGCTCCACATTCGCACAAAATGCTGATGTGGAAGTTTCTTGACATTGAAATACAGCACGTTTTGTTTAGAACTTTGCAATTTAATGATTGAATAAAAAACTTTTGGGTCAATGCCTGATCGCAACTGTGTAAATAATACCATTTTACTAGTAGAGTGAGATAATACTGAGTTGGTAGTTTGTTGAACTTTGAAATAATAATTTGTTAATAAAGCACCTTGTTCTTCTAATAACAGTTTTTAATGATTTTATAAGAGAATATATTTTAAAGAGAAGATTTATCTAATTTAAATTAGATAATTAGGTTAAGGGATTTTGTTGACACCTCGTTTTGGCTGCATTAGAAAATCTTATGGTAATTAGGTGCCTTAATCAAATCTTCTCTACATAAGATAGTATTATTTATTAAAAAAACAAATACGTCAAGAAATTTTGAAAATATTCCGAAAATTGATAAATATAAACTGTAGATCAAATATTGTCTTATTTTTACAGTTGGTTAGTTATGACTCAGCGTGATTTTAACGTACAACGTACAAATTTTGTTTAAGGTGCCGATTGCAATTTTCGTAGAATTAGCCACCCGACTAATCTGCTTCGGATGTTTATTATTTTTAAACAACGGCTGTCATCATCAGTTTGTTTGTTTGATTTTCTAAAACAAGGTCAAGATTCAGCTGCGATTATACTTAAGCAAGGTTGCCAGATATGGCAATGGTGTTTTCTAAATTACTCGAAAGCTTATTAACATAGAAAAAAATTTATACAGACTTTTTTGTTTCTTTTGATGTCTTCTATCACCCCTTAAAATTAATGCGTTCTAACTCATGACACCCTGTACTATAACAGTAAAATTATTAATCAATAGCAATCACAAATCACAAAATGGTATATACTGCAATTGTAGTATCACAATTAGTATAATTATTATTGAAATTACTCCGCATCGATAAATCCCGCATAAAACAATACATAAAAACATTTTGAATTTAATAAACATAATCATTCTAATAAACTTTGTGAAAATCTTCATGTAAGAAATCGTTTCAGAACGTCGACAATATCTGAAATAAAATCCCCAAAAAGAAACAAAATAAATTGGATTAATATATCGAAAATTGTTTCCAAACACAATACCACAAGAATAATGTAATATTATAAAGCGATTTATACGACTTTTTGTTTCCAAGTTTGACTTGAAAAGTTCATTTTAAAACCTAGTATAGGTATTTCAGATACATTTTTACTAAAACAAGTTGACGTTAGTTGTACGTTAGAATGTGCGTTATTAATATAAACGTCAATAATATTATACTACAAATGTTATTAAATATTATATAGGAAAAAGATCTTTTAAGTATGTCATAAAGAGAAATTAATCTTTACAACTTTGATCTTTAACCTATTCACCAACTTAGAAGGTGTAGAGTTAATGTTTGAACTTATCAGAGACTGTTGGGAATTCTGTAAGTAACGAACTTTCTATCAAGCATAGCACCTCTAAGCAACTTTCCTAAAACAATATCCACCCCTCTTATTTTACGTATGTATATTAAATTAATAAAGTTAAGTAGATGTACATAAATAAGGTTAATCTTGTAATCACCAAAAAATATAATAAAGCATAATTTTGTATCACTTATATAACAAAAGCAGATCATAAACATTAGAATATATTATAGCTAATCTCGAAATTTATACCAACATTAACAGAACTTTATTAGCGTTTGCAGTTGCTAATAACTCTGATATTAATGGTTTATTAGAGCATTAAATTGCAAAAACCATTCAGAACTTACTAGGTCCATACTGAGAGGTGCTTGGTTTTCCCTTATAGATCGTTGTTTTGCTAATCGTTTCTTCTTTTTGTGAAGCGGTTTTGTTTCTATAATCATTTCTTCAAGTTCAAATGTCGGATCACAGTTTAGATGATCTTTCTAAAAAGAGGTTTAAATTTCATAATTTAAGTGGGTGCATTAATAATTACTTACCGGAGGCGCAAAGTAAGGCTTGTATTTTCTTTGGAAAACCAAATCCATGTCAAAACGACTTAGGCACTTGACTTGCTTTAACTCTTTAATTGTAGATATTCGGCCTCCTGGACTTAAACACAAAAGCTGAAAAAATAAAAATCTGTTATAAATACTATTTATTAGGTTAATATAGATTTATTGAATTAAAAAGAAAAATTGGATATTAAACAAAATAGATTGAGTAAAAGAAGTGGATCTTACTTAATATGGAAAAAGAAACTGTTACAAAATTAATTTTTTAATGAATAATTATTATCGACCTGGTAAGAAGTAAAAATATCTTATGGTTATAGAGTTTGAATATCTAAGTAAATCTTTTACGTCACACAAGTAATAACAAGTATGTACAGTGTGAGATGTATTTTGACAGTGAAAATATGTAGAAGAAACTGGTATCTACTCCTTATGCGTAAGCGTATAACCGTTCATGAACAAGGAATTTCTCAGACAATAAATATTCTAAAGGTTCTATTCATTTTGGTGTACTCTATACTCTTCTAAAGGTTCGATGCTTTTACGGCTCAATCTTAAAGTAAACACTCACAAATCTAAGTTATTTGTCTACCAAATCCTGCTGGCGCTACTTGGAAATAAACTTCGAAATATAACGTCATCGCCGCGCCGTATGTCAATGTGGCGAATGTCAATTTATTATTACGAATACGATATATTATTAGTGCACCTCTGCTATTAGATGTCAGTGCTTAAGATTTGCCCAAAAAGAATAATCTTGTCTTACAAATATACTTGAATGTTTGACCTCAAAGTAACTTTAGATGACCCTAAATGGGACTTACTTCAGGGCTTTTAGCGTTGACTCAACATAACTTTTACAAACACATCAATTTTGAGTTTTCAAACATTTGACCGTTTGTCTTCAATATAATTTCTAAATAACCCTAAACAGGGTTTTTATCGTCCAATATTACGCTTTTCAAAATTTTCTATAACCGAAAAATGACATTTTTAGATTACCTTCAACGGGTTTTAAAATTGTCCTTTTAAATCCCTATCACCATAACATTTGAAAACATGCCAATATTGCAGTATTCAAAAATCAATCGTTTAACCTCAAAATAACTTACCCGTGGTCCTAACGTGGTTGTAACGTGAAGGAAATTTAAAGATTCAGTTTATAAAAATGACCTTAGTACGGCCTTGTATAATAAGGAAATATTAGGTAAAGGTTAATTTTTATTTGTTGATAAATGTGTCATGGAGAAAATTATATTACCGCCTAGATAGGGTTCGGATAAGGTTCTAGATAATGTCCTGGGTTCGTTTCCCAGCCGGAGTGATATAGTTTTCTTTATGAATTTGCATTCTAAACATAATTTAATGTAGAATAAGGAAATATTTCAACTCGTTTAAAAAATTAAATGTTCTCTCGTCTGATTTTAAATAGCACCTGCATTTCGATTGCAATTCCCACAGGTAAAAATCATATTTGGATGTAAGTTTTCGTAGAATCATTCCAGTTAAAAAACATTTTTGGCTCCTTATCTAAGTTATAAAGATATCGAGTCTCCTTTTTAGTTAAAAAGCACGTACAGACATCATCTAAAAACAATTTGTGTGTATACAGTAATTAAAATAGCGATACGTTCTTTTGTATTTTAAGCTACCAATAAAATTCTAGCAGCTTGCAACTAAATGTCTGGTCTAGCAGTTGGATTTTATAGCTTGACACCCTGTAGAGCTGATCAGCCTTTCTAAAATATTTAATATAATCCGAATTGCGGTTATTTTTCTCATTGGTTAAAAATGTCGTCATGTTTGGTTTGTTTGGACCGTTTAAAAAACCTTTATCTTATTAAATGTTAAATGATATAACAATTCGTTTTCGTTCCGCAGTCTGACAGCGGCTATTGAAGGCTTAAGCAGGGGATTTTTCCCGCTACTCGCTGGCCCATTGGTCTAAGCGCGGTAAATAGTTTTCTTGCTTACAGTAGGTGTGAATTTGTGCTTCCCGTTTAGTATAATCTAATTATAGATTAACAATGTTGCAGGAAATATTTTATTGCAAACATATACAAGTTGTCTTCAAAAATTAAAGGGGCCTTTAAAATATCCAATAATAAATCATTTTAATTTACAGATTTGAAAATTGCATTGTTTTTTTTAAACGTTCCTTTAAAAAAATGTCCTATAACATTATTTTAAAGGAATACTAATGTTGAGCCCAAATTATTATAATAAGTTAAATGTTCAATTTTAAATAATGCCCATTAAAGGGTCTCTTTGATTTCTGCATATATTGTCAAGGTGGCAATAAATACTGGAAACTAATATCACCCATAAATAAATTTAATTGGCATCATATGTTTTTAATTGATATATAGTGATATGCAGTACTTGGTTCTCTGTTTTTAAAATTCTCGTTTTAACTGTCTATTGTCGGCAAAGTAGTATGTTGTCGGTCAGTAAAAACTGAAAAAAATTACATTATATAGAGAGGATAAAGAGAAAAATAACGACGTTAGGTTATTTCTACAATGTATTTTTTTAACAGTAAAATGTCAAATAAGAGTTTATAAGTAAAAGTTATAAATAAATGTTATACTTTTATAATAAAAGTCTACCACATCATAATAGTGATACATAGAAAGATGGCCTAACCTCAGTAAAGTTTAGTCTTCCATCTTTTGAGTAGTCTTTCGATAATGTCATTTAAAATTGTACAAACGAAAGAATCGGGGTGTAACCAGTGTAAGGGTGTAACAGTTGTGCCTTCGATGTGAGAGAAGGAGGGTACACTGTTTTTGCCTCCTGCAAAAAAGAAATAATCGTTTGAAACTTTTTTAATAAGATTTTTAATAAGCCACTAACTGTATTTAAATTTACAACATTCACCAAATAATTAAGCTTATGAACAAAAAAAAACATGTGACATACGGCAGCTATATTTTATTATAATATTTAGTATTTATAAAAGTAATTGAAAACGCTCTATATAACTCCACAAATACTAATTTTATGATCAGGTAATGGCAAACATTATACAGTGTGGAAATAAAGTGTCGGATAAATTCGATAACTTTGTTAAAATTAATTTTTTGGAAAAATCTGGAAGTGGTATAGCGATTTTAATTACTTGACGCTATACTGTACCATTTTCAACTTGTTACGTCATTTATTTTTAAAGTTATGACGTCATCAATATTTTTTTAAATGACAACCTATATTTTTTATTGTCGATTTCGGTAGTACTTTTTCTCTTTTCAACTGTATACAATTTTCAATATGTTACACTTGGCAAAAATTGAGAAAAACTGCCCTAAAGTGCGAATATTAAAAATCCTTTAAATTTGCAAAATGAATCTAGTCACCGTATAAAAAACGTTACGTTTAAAAAAGTTGAGAAAAACAGTCTAAAATTTTAATTATACTAAAAAGAAACTAAATTGATTAACAAGAAAAAAAAACTCTAATAACAATTACAAAAATAAGCACAGAAATAACAGTTTTTATTACACTAGATGTTCAAAGTGACGACCCTGTACCATCTGACAATACCCAAGGCGATTATGAAACTCATTTCTCACATTCTGAAGAGTTTCAGGTAATATTAATCTAATCTCATGTCGAATTCTTTGCATGAGATCTTCAATTTATTGGGTCGATTTTTATACACTTTACTTTTTAAGTACTCTCATAGAGAGAAGTCTAATGGCGTTAAATCAGGGGATCTAGCCGGCCATTCCATCGGACCTCTTCTTCCTATCCACCTTCCTGGGAGAACTTAGTGCAAATAGCGTTGTATATTAATTGCATAACGAGGCGGAGCGCCATCATGTTGTAACCAGACGTTATTGTTTGGTAGCTCGAGATTGTTTGCATTGGGAAATAATGCAGCTAATGCAGGCATCAGTTCCAACTGTAAAAATTGCAGGTATCTTTCTCCAGTTAAATTATTTGCGAAAAAAATGGCCCTATGATTTCGTCACCAATAATCCCGGCTCATACATTAAGCTTCTGAGGATGTTGTGTATGAGTTTTTTGCGTCCAATAAGGATTTTCTCTAGCCCAATATCTACAATTCTGTTTATGAACCGTACCGCTTAAACAAAATGTCGCTTCATCCGAAAATACAATACGCTGGGAAAACATTGGATAGCGAAGACAAATTTCCTTCATCTGGTCACAGAAGTCTCGTCTACGATCAAAGTCATCTTCTGCCATTGCCATCATTGCAGCTTATATGGGTGAAATATTTGAACTTTCAAAAATTTTAAAACTTAAGTGTGACTTACATCGTGGTCCAAAGCAATGCTTCTACTAGTTCCATGTGGATTGTTTTCAATTTCTAGTAGCACATCAAGTTGTACATCTTCATTTAATGTCAGCGGACGTCCACTTTTTGGAAGATACTTTACAACGCCATGTTCTCGAAATTTCTTTTCAATCCTACTAACCGTTGATTGACTTATGGGTTGATCCGGGTACGTTTTTCTAAAAAGTTGACACACTTCTTGATGTGTTCTAATTCTGTCGCCATAACCAATCATCATTAACACTTCAATTCGCTGTTTCTCGCTCAATTGCGCCATTTTTATTAATAAAATAGTTTACTAAAGGTAAATTCTACTTTAGAACAAGAAAATAATATTTATTTTATTGTTTACTTCTGACAGCCATAACTAAGGTTTTTGTTTTATACGGTGACTAGATTCATTTTAAAAATTTAAAGAATTTTTAAATATTCGAACTTTAGGGCAGTTTTTCTCAATTTTTTTCAAATGTAACATATTGAAAATTGTATACAGTTGAAAAGAGAATAGAAAGTACTACCGAAATCGACGAAATATAGGTTGTTATTTAAAAAATATCGATGACGTCATTACTTTAAAAACAAATGACGTAACAAGTTGAAAATGGTACAGTATAGCGTCAAGCAATTAAAATCGCTATACCTCTTCGAAATCTTTTTTCTAAAAAAAACTTTTAACGAAGTTACCGAATTTATCCGCTACTTTTTTCCACACTGTATAAATTTTGTTAATACGAATGCTTGGTAACGGATACTATAAGTTTTATAAAGTGGTGATAAGAATATTTATATCATATTGTTATAATTATACTTCAAGCTTACAGTAACATTATAAAACTCAAACTTAAAATTAGCGAACCTTCTTATATACTTCCGATACTTTTATACAGAGTGTCCGGAGTTAGAACGCACTAATTTTAAGGGGTGATAGAAGACACCAAAGGGAACAAAAAAGTCTTATAAAACTTTGTTCTAGAACCTACCACTTTTTCAGAAAAAAATAAGAAAGTTGTAAACTTTAACATCATTTTGCCACGTTAATAATAGTGCTTTAAGTATGGGGCTTTGTCGGCAGATGCATCTCATCTATCACAACAACAAACCTTAATAACGTTTTATCCTATCGTATGTCGTTTCCGCGTAAAATTGAATTCTTTTTTAATCACAAGTTAATTCTACTCAATTAAGAAACGTGATAACCCTGTAAAGTTTGTAATAAATTTGCCCCACATTCGCATAAAATGCTGATGTGGATGTTTGTTGAACTTGAAAAAAGCACGTTTTGCTTAAGATTATTTGGTTCAGTGCCTGATCTCAGCTGTGTAAATAATACCCGTGTAATGCTATAATGCGCGATAATGCCGAGTTTTAGTTTTTTGAACTTGAAATGATTTGTCAATGCACGAGTTTGTTTATTTAATAACAGTTTTTAGTAACACTTTGTAAAAACCTCTTTAAATCATAGACGTCCGGTATATTTTGGCTGATTAAATTAATTAAATAAATAATAATTTTATAGAACTAACTGAATGTCGTATTAAATTAATTAATGTTTTTGAGGAGAATAATTAACGAATTTCAGAATCAGTAATTTTTCAATGGCAACCTGTCACTGTGGGTCTAGCGTTAACAAAAACCGCGCAATGAGGTAAAAAATCCAACTTGTGTAAAGAATTAAAAACATTGGCGTTTGATTATAAAATGTTCAGGGCATCTAGAATAGGTGACCAAATTTAAGAATCTTTGTTATTAATAAAAATGTTGATGCTTAAAAAGTTGTCACTACTTTGAACTAACAATTTCTCATGTCCAGGCTGAGATTTAAAATTAAATTACTTTTCTTGTATGGAACTTATTGAAACCAAAATTAAAAATGAAAAATGAGACATAGTATTTGTAGCTACATAACTTAAAAACACGAAAATGTGTTTAGTGTTTGTAGCTTTTATTTTAAAAAATTCTAAATTGTAAGAGCTTTTTCTTGCTAAAATTCAAATTTTGCTGGAGTTATAAAAAAACGCCCGCATATGCACGCTTTAAGATTTTTGTTGAAGAAGAGCCAAAGCTTCCTGGTTATTTTCATACAAAAACTAAATCCAAGTCGATCCAACTTGAAAAGTTAAAAGCCGTTATTGTAGGCACTGCAAGAAATATTTACTGGTATTATTCATATTACTCTATGCATAGTTGTTGATGATGCAACATTGTGTTTTTGCACCTTTTATTTCAACCGTTAGAAACAACTTAATACCACCCCTTAAGAAGTTCGCTTTTTTAAGTGTTCCATGTTCTCTACCTACGCAGAATGGGGGTTTCTAATAACTGCAATACGAATTTAACAAAGCTGAAAGCATCATAACAAACAGCATGATTGAAACTTTTTAGTAAAATGGAGACTATTTATTAATTAAATATTGGCAATTATTGTAAAACGTTACAAGTACTATTATTTCTTAAGGAATAGTAATTCGTTTATAAATACCGACTTAAAAATATTTTCTAAGTTCTTTCTTAAATATTAAAATCTCTCATTGTAGTACAAAACTCATGGCGAAGTGTATGAAAATAGAATTGCGTACCTTGGAAAACTCATGTCGCCTTTATTAATTTCAGAACGTCTTCTCATATACTTCTCAAAAGATTACAATAGAGATATTATAGAATACTTTTGCTGGTATCATACATAAATAATAATCAACATAAATCCTCTTACTCTTTCTAATAAGCTGCAGGTATAATGAAGAAAATAGATAAACTTCCCCTAACTAATATGAAACATAATGCCAGAAACTATTAATTGCACTTACTGAATATTGCTCTAACAATTCCTATAACTTAATACATGTTAATTAACAAATTGCATAATCAGATGCGGCATTGTTTTCGTTAGATTGATTTCTGTATTCCTCCTGCTTTTTAGTAACTAACTAAAAACTTGTGCAATTACAAACGTTCCTTTAAATGGTTTCATTGCACTATGACACTTAAAACATAATTGTATTTTTAATTAATCCGTTATTTGGGAGTATATATTCATCCGTATAACGCCGCCGCTGGCGTTATTATTTAGTTCAAATTAATAGCAGAGAAAAGTGCTGCTTGTAATCTGATCTGAACTTATATTTACACAGATGTTGATCATAGCCTGACGGAGATTCCTCATTTACTGTTTTTAAAAACCTTTTGTAATAAAAAGCTATAAAACGTGCTTCATTTAGCTTTTTCAGCAAAACAAAGTCAAGACCTTCAGTTACAGAATGCGATTATACTTAAGCAAGGTTGCCAGATATGGCAATGGTTTTTTATAAATTACTCGAAAGCCTATTAACATAAAAAACAAATTTATTAAGACTTTTTTATTCCTTTTGATGTCTTCTATCACTCCTTAAAATTAATGCGTTCTAACTCATGACACCCTGTATATCCATTATACAGGGTGATTCAGAAATAACTGATATCCTTTAAATGGTAGGTAGAGGGGAGGCAGTAGAGCTAATTTACCTTGACAAGTATAGGTCAAAAAAGAATAGTTTTCCAGAAAATGAATTTTAGATCCAAAAGGATCCGAGGTCAAGACCGGATCTAAAATTTATGAATTTGTATCCTGCAGCATCTATCCTTTAGTATCCTCAATTAATTCTATACAGGGTGATTCAGAAATAAAAGTAATTTTTTAAATGGTAGGTAGAGGGGAGGCAGTAGAACTAATTTACCTTGATCCAGAAGAACCCAAGGTCAGAACCGGATCCAAAATTCAATAAAACTTTAAAATTAATTTTCTGGAAAACTTCGTTTTTGATCTATACTTGTCAAGTTAAATTAGCTCTACTGCCTCCAATTTTACCTACCATCTAAAGGAGATCAGTTATTTCTGAACCACCCTGTATAATATAGTGTTACTATTAATAGAAAATATTTATTGGGTTATCCTACCTTTAGTAGTCAGTCAATAACGTACATTAGTGCATCTAGGATAATAATACAAGAAATAACTGAATGTCTTGCATCCTATCAATAATTTAATCCAATAATAAATTAAAAAGTATAAATAAATTATGTTTAATAACAGTCAAAGCTTCTAAAACCTGAAAGCTTCGTAACTTTAAAACCTGGAAATTTTAAAATTTGAATACACCAAACTTTCTTATCTTTAAGTGTACTTGTACTCTAAATCAAATGTTTCAAACTTAGAATCTCTTCGACAATTCGATATAAAAAACTCTCTTCAGTATAAAAAGTATTTCCAAATAAATCATTAATACTTTAGAACTCTGGTCATTAATCATTTCTTTACAAGCGAACCCACTACCAATTTTCGCGACAACACCTGACAGAAATTGTAAGATCTCTGCTTTATTTTTGTCCTGAAAGCTTAGCTAAATCTAATTAATAGATAGTTAGAAGATCTTAACTATGTAGTATAATATTCAAATAGTTTGATACAATTGAAAAATGTAAGACCTACAAGGGACTTCCCCCTTTTTAGACCTATACAACGATATAAAATACTCCATGTTTCGATTTTCTTATAATTATAATATCCAAAGCAAAAAATTATATACCTAACTAAATAAATATTGTCTCATTACCATCTATAAAATTAAATGATGGATGTATAGATAAGTTTGATTAATTAAAGATGTATGTGTATATCTATATTATAGAGACTGCGAAAGCACTCTAGACGTACAGTACATACGTAATTAGGTAAGCATATAGTAAGCGAAATATAAAGTTAGAGACACTGATAAATTATAAAATGTTTGCAACTTCGAAAAGGTCACCACTGAAGTTATCGGACGGGAACTAATTTAACACTCCAAATGGAGTTGGCTAGGTATACTAATGGATAGAATTTTGTCATCTGCAGATATAAGATTATAAAGTTAAATGAGAAAGATGACTTTTACATAAATTATATATGAATTTCCATTCTACAAACGAAAAGAAAATTACTCGCTCAAAAAGCTCAAATAATTGAGATTATATTAGCGTGTAACATGTAGTACTTACTGTTAACCTTTAAAGGTGTTTCTAATTTCTAACAAAACTAAAAGAAATAAAGAATCTACTGACTTCTAAAGCTTAGAAACTATATCCTATAGTCAAACATTCATAGATTAAAATGGCTGAAATGAGGTAATGGAAATGTTTTTCACAAAAGATTTCATGCTTGAATGAAGGTGTACACGTACGGTACGGCATGAAAAGATTTTGGACTGTCATGTTCAATGTGGTTTAAATTGGAAATTCAAGATTTCAGGTTAGATTTTATAACAGGATTTCAGGAACTGACAAAAAATTTCTATAGCAGGATAAACAAAACTATTGAAATATTATGGAAATATTATAACAGTATATACATATACAAACACAAACAATAACAATACAAACCTTTGATAATAAATCAATAATACCCTCACTCCACGTTGCCGGATATTCTACTCCGATTTGAAATAGGATTCTAACATCTTGTATGCTCGTGTTCGAATGTATATCAAAAGGACGACATCTTCTTAGCATTTCATATGCGACTACTCCTGTTAGAAATGGAATAAATCAAAATGTAATAGCTTTTACTTTACATTTTGTGGTGTCATAAATGAAATTTTTAATACCTAATGACCACCAGTCGACCGCATATGAATACCCGACACATAAATCTACGGCGCAATCAAAAATCTCTGGTGCGATGTAGGGTTTCGTTCCTGACATCGACGAGGCCAACTGTCCATCATCTAAAACTGCTGCTATATTGAAGTCGGTTATGTGAGTGTGACCTAAAATTAAAAAAAAAAATTAGCAAAGCAGAATAGATCGTAATTTAAATTACTGCTGTTATCTGAATTTTTTATGATTCGAACAATATTAGCTTTGTAAATTAGGTTTGAAATAAGCTCTTAATTAACAAAAAATAATAAAGATATAATAATTCGTCTGTAATCAAAGTTTGCTTGAATTAAATGAAATAAATCTCCTGGCGATTAATTACTAAATATCTCCTCTGTTTTTTTCCTTTAATATTATAAAAATAGATATCCTTGCATTATTGTATAATAAATATTATATAAAAATGTAGTTTTGCCGCTTGTTTCTTTGTTCCAGTAAAGTTTATGCTAAATTTTATGTTATTAAATATATACCTAGCTTTAGTATGCTTATGTCACGACATCATGTTTGTCATGAATTGTAGTATATTGCGAATTTAACTTTATAATTAAAAATAGTGAACCACGCTTTAAATTAGCTGGCGGCTGACTTGTTTAAATGTATGTGAATGTGTGTATGGATAAATATAATTGTATTAACAAGTAACAACCAAGTGTTGCTTATTTGATTATATTACAGACATAGTCAAAAATCAAAGGGTAACTGCATACACACAATATTGAATTATATATAATTAGAAAACATAATTTGCATGTTAAAAATATACAAAACCCAGAGGTTCAAATAAAATATTTCCCTTAAAAATCGTTATCATATTACGTTAATATACGGTGATTCAGTACCTAATGATCGGACTTTGAGGATAAGCTTCTCAGGTCATTAGAAACGTAAAACCTTAGTAACATTTTTTGATTTAATGAACTTGAAGATTTCGAAAATTTTGCCCGACATTTTCAAAAAAGTACGTGTAATTGCTGCAGGTCAGTTTTTAAGTCTAATAAAATTAAATGCAAACGCTTTAAAAATTGATACCATGAGTATAAAAAGGTGACATCTGTTGAATAAACACAACAAGGATGCAGACGCGGCGCACGTTCCAGTTTGGCTGTTGTTGAAACAACTCAAAACGTTCTATTAACCCGGGGGATTCCCCTGTGTTCTAATAGTAGAAAAAGCATGCAGAAATGACATCATTTTAATACCGACCCATTTAATGATATCATTAATTTTGATTTGTTCTTTGTTAATAAACAGATATTAGTTAATTAAGTAAAGATATGTTGGTTAATTTAATCTACCCATCAATAGATATTGTTATGTTTTGTTATAATTTATTTTATTGGAAGTCTAAAATCTAAATACAGTAGTACAAAGTTCCTTTAGTAAAACCTTTATTGCTTTTCACTAGAAATCGGCCGCCTTTCTTACGAACTTTCTGGGAATAGGTATTGTTATTCTAAACACAACAGAGCAAAACTGCTGTTTAGTAAAAGCTTTATTTTTTTGTGGTTGATGATAATTTGTTTACACAGAAATAGTATAAAAATAATACAAAACTGCATGCTCAGAAATAAGTACTGTCTTGCAAAATCAAACCGAACGGTCATTTAACCAAATTATTGTTCTACTAATAAAAAGTGGAGTGTCAGGGTTTTGCATTTCATTAGTTCCTGAACCTGGCCGAAGATTTAAAAACATAATAAAGGTCAATTAACTAGTCACAATTATTGGGTATAGTAACTGTATCTACAGTGATGATTTTTTTTCTTTTCACTAGAAATCGATACCCTTTATTTATTACATAGTATGTACTTTCTGGGAATAAATATTATTTTAAATAAAAAATAGTACAAAATAATACAGTACAGCATGCCCAAAAAATAACACAACTGGCACGCGGCTATCAGAAACAAAAATCTAATAATCAAAACACATAATACTACTAATAGAATACTAAATTACCTTACAACAAATTTTCGAAAATATCTTATTTGATTTACTGTAAACAAAATTAATACGAAAATATTTTTTTATATTTGCGTGTCCTAATGAATTTTTTTAGAATACTGGAAACAGTAACATTTTATTTTTTAAAGTTGATATCACTGTTAGACAACTGTTCTTAGAATGTCAAACTTATTTTATTTACGCAGTGAACTTTTGTAACTCGAATGCAACGCTCGCTAAACTATGTACCATTACAAGACGCAGCGTCCCGTCGACCGTACCTTTACGGGCATGGATAACAGTTTTTACTTTATGATGAACGAAATTGTAAATTTTGATACTGTCATCATATGGGATGCATTGTGTTATGTTTGTGCAATATGCTAACGATAAACTTAACGTAATAGAATTCAGTTTCATTAAATTATATATCTTTACCTTATAATATCGAAAAGATCCAATGAATAATTATTTTTGTTAACAAAAATCATTCTTTGCTGAAAATACTATATTGTATTTATACCTCATTAATTTTTTTAACAAATAAGGTATCTATTCTATGAAATGAAATATGATTATTCTTATTTCATCCAATTTTCTAATTCATTAAGTAGCAATTATTTATGTTACAAATATATTGGCATACATTCTATTTTGAATATATAATAATTTTCAACAGTACATATAATAATACACCTGGCAAATTTGAACGACGTCCTACTGCTTAGCAGCGGACTTTGTGTGTATCAGACAAGAAGGAACTTCTACGTCGCGCGGGCGCGGATTAGCTAAAGTTAGCGAGGTTATGTAAAAAACAATTGCATAATTTCTAGTATTGCCAACTGTGCTACTTACCAAAATATCTCTAACAAATTTTATTTAAAACTAAGTAATTTTTTTAATTATTTAATAATGAAATAACGCAAATAGAAAAAATAGTATAAAGTATTCGTTTCATAAGACGTTTTAGCGTGCTTGTCCTCGGATAAACTCGGACGCGTGCGCTAAAAACGTGTCTTATGAAACTAATACTTTAATATACTATTTTATTCACAGACCTGCTTGTATGACACATAGGGGTTAACGTACCTATTAAAAGAATATGAAATTGTCTTACCAATCAGAAATCACAAAACAAAAAAACCGTTTTTGAAACAGATATCAAACGGGAGGTCGTTTCTTATTTATTTATCTCTTCTTATTCTACGAAATAAAGGGCAAAATAAAGACGGGTTATTACTTTATTATGCTAGCTAACACATTCTAGAAAAGTAGTATTGTTTATCACCTTGAACTTTAAAATATGTGTTATGTGCAATCATACTATTAAATTTGAAAACATTAGGCTGAACTTCGATGCCGTTTTTCTACAGTACAGAAGTACAAGAAAAATGGTATATAGAAATTTTCTTTCTTTAATGGTTAACCACTGGCAAAGTCTGACTATGTGTTAATGGGACACCGTGTATATATCATAATTAACAGATAGATATATTATGTAAATTAAAAATCTTTTTCTTGGCATCTACCATTGTGGTGTATCAATTAATGAAAAATTATAAGTATTTTCTACAAGACCGGCTACTGTGCCACTCTCACCTTACTCGTAAAATTTCCATCAATAAGACTTGTCGACCTCACTGAACGAAAGAAAAAATCAATGCTCCAGAAAAGGCCAAAGATAAGATATCTCAAACGGAAGTATGGCAAAATCCGTAAAGAAAAACTTAACACACACAGGGGTAAGCCGATAGTCACAACCCAACCCAGAAACAACACACCTCACTGGATTTACTAAACGTAAAGGCAATAAATTTGTCGAGAGTTTTCGGGAATGTTACCAGTGTAGTTACAAAACACAACAGTAGCAACATACCTTCCAAGGCTGCAGCAAACCAAACCCTGATTACCAAATCTTGTAACAAGCACAACTCTCGACCTTGAACTAAACACTGATGGTTTAAGGTGTCATGTAGTCATCTGAAAGCTATACTACACAACCTCAAAAGCAATTGACCCAACTCGCAAACACAAAAGACAAGACAAACTATGCCTATGTACTGCCAACGTCCATAGTCACATCAAGGTTCAGGTGTCAAAAGAAGCTTAATTAGAAGGGTAACGAAACTCCTCTTGCTTTGAAAGAAGAGCCAAAGGCTGTTTTCGGCAAGAAATCAACTTATTCACGCAAAGCATCCACGCGACTGCCCAAAAGCCGCCAATTACAAAAAAAACAAAAAATAAAATATGAAGATGTGCTACTTCTCGAAGATAATGGGCCAGTTGTTGTTTTAATACAAGATCATTAGGACAACAAAAAGAATAGGTATAGATGATAGAAAAACGGAAAAATCTTCTAGACAAAAAAGTTCATGTTCGCCTACAAAATTCTTCCACACAAAATCAGTGCCGTTTTTAAGACCCCGGGCACAAATACGGATTTTGAGCCCCCAGTATATAAAAAAGTGATATATACAGGGTCTAACTAATACAAGTACAAACATCGTAATGTGGGGTAGCTATAATAATTTAGAACATATTTTCCTTATCATCATGTGGTCACTTCCTGCTAATTTTCGAGAAAATCGCATTTAATTTTTTTTAAATCACAACATTAAAATACGAAACAAGAAAAAAATATGTTGTAAATTTTTTAAAAATCTTAATTGTTTTGCTTTTTTGCTTGTTTATTATTTAATGTTATGTGAGTACAATAGATGTACTTAAAATGCGATTTCCTTAAAATCTTAAATCTTTAGTAGTTATGTTAGTTACACCCTGTACACAAAATGTTTTCAGACGGACAACTGACGATGCAACGCGCCCCCGCCCCGTTGAACGCGGTGCCGATGTAAGCACTACCAAATACTATAATATTATTAATACCCAAAAATTATTTTGAAAAGCGTGAGACAAAATTTAATAGCGCCTCTTGCAGTTTGGTGTGCAACTAAATCTCACATTTCTAAAATATTTGGAAAGTAATTAAAAAATAGACATTGTAATGAAAGATTGAATAGTTTAGATAAATTGTAAAAGTTTATATATTCTAGCATAACAGTAATAAACCACAAAAACAGTGCTATTTTTTTAATTAGATGCAAGTTTCTCACCGAAAAACCATTTGTTAGTTGCACACCCATCTGCGAAGATGGCGCTTCAAAAATGTCGCCTATTTTCATATGGTAAAGTATTGTAACGTTCTTTTTAAATAATACTAAAGGTGCCGTTTTAATTGTCTATTATGAAGAGAAAATATTTACACTAATTACAAACAACTATAAACTATTAACAAACTTAGACTAATTAATTTATGCAAATATTTATTTCAAACAAGATTTATATTACACCGAGTATTACACTGACATTTATACTACCCACGATGCTAACGTGTTTGGCTGGTTGACTAATGAACCCCTCTCTTACGCTTTGGTGGTTTATATATCCCATATAAGATTGCTGGAACATTCTAGGTTAGTCTGGTGTATTGTGTTTTGTTTAGCGGTCGATGCGTCATACATTCCGCCGCCAATCTAGAATGTTCACCGTTAGCGTATAGGGGTTAATCCCGTTCATTGCAATGTATGGAGTTTTCGGTATTAAAAATATTAAAGTATTTGGCACTTGTAAGCACTGTAAGCAGTTGCTAGATCGGTCGAGCGAGCGGGATTTTCCCACTACTTCCGTCACTAATAGCTTTAGTCCGGCCATTGACAAGGGACTATTCGGTAACAAACGTCTTACCGTATTGGAAAAATCGGATATTTTTGTAACACAACATTTTTTCATGCCCTATCCAGTGCATCTAAGAGCATATGACAGCATATGACGCAGGTTCATTGTAAAACTACCTTTACGTAGTACCTTCAAATTGTCAATATTCCTCAATAAGGATCAGCGTTCTTTAGCTTTATTTAAAAAGATATTGAACAATTGGAATTGGATATTTCTTGGCAGGATTTTTAAATTTGTATCTTGAGCTTTTTTAATTAGCTGAAAATGTTTCACCGCAGCTTTTTTACTGTGATCTATTTATCGTGGTCGATTTATTGGCGGTCTTATTTCCAAAAAACGGTGTTTGACAAGAGACCTTTCGCCAATAAACCTATTCGTCGAAGATCCATGATCCATTTCCCCGGTGGCTTGGTTCATTGTTAGTCAATAATTTTGTCGTTTTGCAACGTCGGATCTCTTTACATAAAAATATTTGTTCCTGCAAAAGACGATTCGTGTACTCCAATCTATCTATGTATATATGTCATTGAATCAATGTTAATTTCAGCGGAAATACTCCAATTCTACTAATATTTAAAAGTAAGTTACTTTCCACACAATAAAATCATATCAGTAGATATTATTTAGCTCTGCTTTTACTGGATTTTTTACTGACCTTCGCGAAACAGGTCTGCGGCGAATCGTCTGCCCAAAAACTCTTTCAATCCTGAGGTGCGAATAGTAGAACATAATTATAGTACACATATTCGTAACTAATTGAACGGATACCTCGGCGTTGGGTCTGCATAATGGAATTACTTTATCAAAATTTAGAGTCAATTAGTTTAAAATCGATCACTTAATATCTACATTCCTCTTCAAATCCAACGTTTAATTAAGTTATTGTGTATTAGTCAACTTTCACAATGTTCCGTGGCAACAGTAAAGTAAAAATTCTGTGATTGTTCCAGTTAAATATTTAAGCATTGAGCTTTGTTATCATTACATTATTACACGAATAGTATAATAAGAATTTTGAAAGCCAAAAACGAAATTTATTTGAAAAGAATAATGTTAATTTTTATGGCGATATAAACTGAAACTAAAAGATCGATATATTATTGCCATAATGTATAGATTTGAGCTTTTGTACGATTGTGGTCTTTATAGCTGATATTTTTTATTTATACATTGCTGAATAGGTTATACATTGGTTAGTGAGTAAATCTAAATATCAAAAAGTATTTCTCTTATTCAAAAATATTCAATATATAAAATATATATGGATATTGGGTTTAAAATATTTTGTAAAGTATCCGCAGCATAAATCTTTGACATACCCCATATAGCTTTTCATAAATGTAAATTGAATTGCTTTCGCCAGAGATTTCACCTCAAGTAAAATTCGGAGCATCAAAGACAGCGTTTATCGAGTTTTAGTTAGTGTTTAAATAGATCTTGAATACTAATTTCGTGAATAGAGGGAGGTACTGATGTAAAGAAAAGAAAAAATTATATAGCATATTTCTGTAAAGTTATAACGAGTATGAAATAAAAAAGAGATTGGTCTTACCTTCTTCGTCTAAGAGAATATTGTCGGGTTTAATATCCCTGAAACAAAAAATAAATTTAAGTAAGCTGCTACTAAAATATTTTCATAATATCATAATTAACTAAATAGTTAAGCAACATTCATATAAATAGTATGTTAAAACAAAATAAATATCAAATACTCTGTGTCTCCATTGTACCGTGTGGTAGTAAAGTACATACTTGAAGTCCTTCCCGTGCTTGTTCAATTATAAGCTCGATTAGGATTAGACCGGCTCACCGGGTAATAATTGCCAAAATTGCATAGCTTTGCTCACCACATAGGCTCATGGTACTACTATTATGAGTTATGATAAAATATGTCTTTCGTCTTCTATGAATCAAAGAAAATAAAAGAGAAACAGATATAGTTCATTTGACTACTTCAAAATTTTTCCTAAGACATAATAATATAATGTGCGTATTTTTCCTTATATTACAATAATCTAATAGTAATAATATAATATGTTAAAATCTGGTATAGTATGATAAAAGATCCAATTAACATAAAATGAATTTTTCTTTTTTACTGCCAATTAATAATTCGTACTAATAAGCTGTTGTAGGGCTTTTATTATTCTATATTTCATCACCAGGAAAACCTAGAAAAAGTTTGAACTTTACCGAAATATGTAGGTCATTATACAATAATTTGTTTGTTTTAGAATATGACGTTAACGGTTGTTAACGTTTTTTGTTTTTCTGTTTAAACTCAATGCCATGTGACATCGTAACCCAAATAGTTTTTAAAAATGAGTTTTTTTTAATTCCTAAATATATCGACTTTGTGACGTTTTTTGTATTTCCATTTACACTCAATGACATCTGACATCACAACCCAAATAGTTTTCAAAAATGTTATTAATTATCTTAATAATCTTTATACTTTTATGTATAAAGATCTTTTGCAAAATATTCTGTTACCAAGGAATTTTTCTTTGAAACGATTATTTTTAAGAAATTCTGTGCACTCTCTAAGCTATTTTGAATACAGATCTATTAGTAATGACTCATGACAATATCTTTAACGGATGTTTAATTTCCAATCAGTTCTTCGCAGTTCACAAGGCAAAATTTTATACAATCACTTTTTCGTTGAACGTTTCTTTATTCCAGAAAAAATCTTGAAAAATTCTGATTTATCAGGTTTATGCGCTTTTTATTTTGACACCTAAGGGTAGTTTTAAAACTCTCCGTTAAGGTTTTTTTACCTATCCGAATGTCACTATTAGTCCTAAGTAGTTATTTTAGGTTTATTTTTTTAGTCCATGACTTATGTATTTCTCATCTAATGGAAAATCTGCAGCTAACAAGCACGATGCCTTGTAGGACATCAGCCATTATTTCATCGTTATGCTCAGCATATCTTAAAACCTATAAATATCTTACTTCAAGATATGATATTAAAACGATGAATAGCGACGGAAAATAGTTTTTTAGTTTAAAAGAGAGTTCGAGTGAAACGCCTTGCCAGATGCCTGACTGACATCTAAAAGCATATCGCTGCAGTAACTCCTTTCTTGAAAGCAGTTATAGGCCATATTTACTTACGACTTTTACTTACTGTTGGAGCTTGATCTTCCTTGGATTTAGACAACACCTTCTACTCCTTAAATGTAGCGTTATCAATGTTTATGTTTATTCCGGTTAATCTTTAACGGCTCCAAATTGGTTTGAAATGCCAGATTTTATAGTGTATATTTTTCACTTTATTTATTTTTGTTACATAATCTAGCTAATTATATTTAAAAAATCTTTTCTCTTTGTTAGCTGTATTTATAGAGACATATTTATAATTTAAATAGTTTTTATGATCTGTCTCCACCTCGATCCTGATTTTGTTAAATTATTCTAGTTCCTTTAAAATTAACTTTCGTGGCAAACGTGGCTAAAACTACTTTGAGAAAACCTTTATAAAGGTAGGAAATAACAACTTCATGTTTCTGGCTTCTTTTTTGTTTTCGGCTAAACTTTGCACATTTTAGGACGTAGTAAATGTGAGTGTAAAAAACCCTATTCTGGATTTGAATGGGATCCTATTTTGGAAATCTTGCGTCGGATTTACGCGGATTGAATAGGTTTTATATAGTTTTCCTGTTTACGGTTATATTTAGCATTCTTTTGGTGTTTTGAAAATTTTGAGTCAAGAATTCAGCGATATCTCGTTGGAGGATTTTCAGGACTTAGGATATAGAGAACTCCAAGGAATCTAAGCAAGCTGTTTAAGACCTTGGAGTGAGTGGTTTATTTTCTATTTCGTTTAAATCTTCTACTAGTATATTTTCGTCGTTACAAAGCCAATTGAATGACACATCCGTCTCTGTGTATTTGCTGAATGCTTTCACCTAAATACAAAATACAACCACTAAATACAAATTGGTGATCAGGGAATAAAGATTGCTTGAAAACTTGACATACGTAAATGATATCTTTTTATTTTCTGTTTCTAATGAACCCTGTGTTTTTGAACTTGATGGCATATGGACATTGCACGAGCCACTAAATTCGATACATCGCTGAAATTAGCTGAAAGAATTAAGGTATTGTACTATTGTAGCTTTTAACCAATTTAGTAAAAGTTTGTATATACTGCTCTGCACGAGCAGTTGAGTTGACCTAAGACTTTCACAATTAATTTTAAACCACCCGCACTAGAAGATAGAAAGGACGGCTCTTATTAAAAACAAGGAGTACTATTAACGAACGGTCCCAAACTAAAGGAGCTACCAGAAATGTGACACTGAACGCAGTCTAGTATCAACTCTCGAGTAACGAAAAATGACAACAACGCTTAAAACATCAAAATTTTTCCAGTTGTGTAGATTATCATCTTAAACTTTCTTCCAATATTATAAACTAGCACTTTTATTTATAATAAGCGTAATAAGCGATTTTCATGGTACACAATATACACTTCACTAACAACTCAAAAGTTTCTAATGCATGTAATAATATCTTGTTGTATTAAAGTAACAAATCGAGATTTTAAAGCCATTGAGCAATGCTCCCAATTTAATTGATATAAGACATATTCCACTTCAAGAAATTTAGTACTGATGCTTGTATCGGAACAAGAAGCATGGGGCGCATGGGTAGATTTCACCATATTTTAGAATGAGGCTCGAATGTCCTAATTGCGATAGTAGACTAAGTTAAATATATGTCTATAAAAGTTAAGAAATAACAATTGATGTACCTAAACAAAGTACTCGAACCTCGGATAACATCACACTAAATATTGCCACAAACGGAATTATTTCGAAATTAATAATTTTATAATTCCTCAACTAGCATTCTGTTTAGTGCAAATGTTATCACTCGTCTATGTAGCGGCTACCCACGCGACTAGACCACCTGCAAGAAGCATCGCATGCAAACCGCCAGTTATATGATAATGTATACATCTCATTAGAAGTAATTTATTCATTTATAGAGTATGCGTTTCATTAGAAGTAATTTGTTCAGTATGCATTTATATTTTCATCTCATTATGCATTTATATATTCATTTCATTATAAGTAAATTTATACAATAAGGCTTCCGCAATCTTCATGAGGATACAATATATAAACAGCTTGCTTCAAGTCTAACATTCAGTCATGGAAATTACTCCAACGAATCAACATCTTAAAGCAAGCTGGTAAGTGACTATTATTATTTATTGAGGGGAACTAGAATCTGATACCCAGGGGCATTGATTATCTGGTTCCCCTCTGTTTAGTTTTAGGGGCCTAGAATCTGATGCCCAGGGGCATTGATTACCTGACTCCCTAATGTGCTTAGTTGTAGTTCATTTAGGGGCCTAGAATCTGATGCTCAGGGGCATTGATTACCTGGTTCTCTAAGGCTTAGTTGTAGGACTTAGTGCTAGTACAGGGTGGTTCCGATCACCCTCATGTTTATGTTAGTTTTAGGAGGACCTAGCCGTTCTCATAATTAAGTTTATAACCTATGGTATTTTGACTTATTGTTTAGTATATAATTAAATGTGGTCTGTGTTTACTTTCTATTTCTACCTCTGATTACGATCCTCGGTCACCAAACCCCACGTGACAATATAGATGGTGTACTTTAAGAATAGTTAATACTATCTTGTAAGTTATGAAGTTGAAGGTCCAGAATTTGCCATTCCTAACTCAACTAGCACAAAATATTATGAGCTAGAAACTTGGTAAAATATTTTTGATAGTTTTTAGAGAAAGAGAAAATCTGAAAGTTTATATCGTGGATGTGATCAATAAAGCGAGTGAAGTCTGGGGAATTAATTGTTTACGTTATGAAATACGTGACATAAAATTGCCAACTCGAGTGATGCAAGTAAAGGTAGAAGCAAAACACGTGCTGTCATTCTAGTATCTGAAGGTATTCGAGAAGCAGATATTAATGTGACAGAAGTTAAAAGACGAGCACCAATTCTGGTTTCTGAAGTTGAACGTCAGGAACATAATAAAGCAACTTGTGAGGCGTTGCAATCAATGTTGATGTTACTGAGAAACATTAAGCTGCTTCTTTTAATCATGAGAACATGTATAAGAAATTGATGACATAATTGTAGCTGAAATAAACAGTTAAAAGTCAAGTAATCGGAAAATACTCGATAGTCCTAAAATACGAAAATTCAAAATAACATTCACAAATTAAAAAAACCAAGTGTGACGTGACACCTTATAAGATATGGCATATCGCAAAATAATGCAAACAATTGACAATTTCAGTTATAGCCGCTGGGTATATTTCTTATTGTAGGCTTATTTCTTTGGATGGTTTATTCAGTATTTGTGTTAAAATGACTTTTGCTAGTTTCCATTGAGCTGGAAAGTAGCCGGTTCTGAGAATTGCATTTATGAGTTGTGCATACTTTAAAATATTACAATCCTTAGTCCTTGGTAAATATTATACAATGCTATTAAATTTAATTGCATTTAAAAATAAGTAAAAGCATAAGGTTAAATAAATTGGTTGGTTGTTGCAAGTATGTATGCATTTTATCACGAACAAGCGTGGTTTGTTACAGAAAATACACCTTTGCATCTTTTATTTTACAATAAATGTCTTTTTTGTTTACGTTTGTATTCTTAATAAACTTAATTGGTGTTCAATTATCCCCAAGTGAAATGAAAGAGGTTAAACGGCTAGTGCATTATGAGCTTCTATGTATTGTTGGCTGCATAAACATACAGTACCTGCAATGGTTTGAGATGATTATTTTCAAATGCAATATAGAATGTATTGTATTTTAATTTGATAGCACTGTATGTGGTAGAATATCAGTCTGTATTAAAAACTAAAAGTACATATATAATAGATAAAGTACATACAGTGCTATTAAATTAAAACGCAATATGCGTATGTGTATGTTGCAAATTAAAATAATCATCTCAAACCATTGTATTTACTGTATGTTTATGCAACCAACAATACATAAGCACTCAAAATGCGCTAGCCGTTTAACTTTCATCTCAATGAAGGATAATTTAATTCTAATTGAGCTTTTTAAAAATACCATTTATTGTAAAATAAAAAATGCAAAAGTGTACTTTTTATAACAAACCACGTCTGTTCGTGGTTAAATTCTTACGTACTTGTCACAATCAATCAATTTAACCTCGAATTTAACCTAATGCATTGACTTGATTATTTTTAAATGCAACATGGAGCATATTGCATGTTAACTTAATAGCACTCTATATACCTAGAATAAGGTTAAACAATAAACTTACAAGAAAAGCTAAAATGCAGATGAAACATAGTTAATTACAAATTGTACATTTCCGTAAAATATTTTTCTAAAGAGCATCTATATTCAAACCAAACAATAGCTTAATCAGCAAAATAGATACGAAATTTATAAAACCAGGAATCTGCCTCGTGGGCGGAATTTAATTAGTGCACAGGAAAAGTGCTGAGCTGACAAAATTATCTCGAAAGCCACGTTTAAGTAAAACCGATAAAAAAAAGTTCGCAAGAATAGAATATTTTATTCCATCTTTTTTGTTCCTCTTCAGATCTCCTCTCGTTTCAGGGTTTTTTTTGCCTTTTTAATTCTCCGAACGAAATGGTAAATTAAGATTTACATTTTGCAACCTACTTGTTGTATGTTGAATCTTATATACTATTCGTTTCATAATAATCTATGACAGTAAGGCTAATATGATGCTATTTTTTATTATTTTATCCTATGCATTTACACTGAAAAAAATAGCATCGTGTTAGCCATGCTGTTCTAGATCATTATGAAATCAATAGTACATTAAAATGGATTGAAAAAGTATAAAACTTAATTTGATTCATAACGAAAAAAGACAATTAAGATGAGGATTTAAATAAAGCTTTAGGAAAGATTACAATAGTACAAGTGAAGTGAGAGTTTTTAAATGAACAAGGAGTGGCAGATTATAGAATTTAAAGGGACTGCACTCCAAGAAGCTTATAAAGTGAAATAGAAAGGCAAGATATGTCTGCTTGAATTAGTTTTACAGCCAAAAGTACTGATACGGGGAAATCAGTTAAATCCTTCGGGCAAGTGTGAAATCCTGAAATGCGGAAAAGGATGGATACAGTTCAGCCGTAGTTATGCACTTATCTGAGATGTTTTATTAGTGAACGAATATTATCTCACTCCAACTTAAGGGTAAAATATTTTTCTTTTAAAGGAAATGTGGAAGGGTATTTATCAATGAAAAGTTATACATAATAAATTGAATCTAAAAACTGACAGAGATTATGAAAACTTACGAATGGCAGTTTTAATTCGAAAATGGTGTACAAAAGTGGTTAATAAACTTTTATTTATAACATCAGAAATATTAAATAAATAATATGAAAAAAACTAACGATAACTAATAATTATTTTATTATATGACTATTTATAAAAACAATTATGCAACGGCCGACGTAACGTAAAAAAGTGTTTGAATAAATAAGCAAAAGCGTTGGACAAAGAAATTGAATTGCTTTTTTATTTTTAACGCAGAGAAGAAATATCAACACACGTTAAGTAGTTCTCTTAGAAAAGAGCCATTCAATGTGTTCAAATTAGTTATCCATTTTACTTCGAATATTCGTTTGCACTTGAAAAATAAATAAGTTAAAGTTTAATATTTGCAACGTGTTAAAAATTTGAGTATTCATTTTATAAAAATAATCTTAGTACGGCTCTGTGTAGAATGAGATATTTTGTTTGGGTTAAATTGAAATTCAATTCCCACGTTCAATATGCGTTCTTGTCAAATATTTAAGGACAGCTGTATTTTAATAAACCATCTTCGAAATTGCAAACAGTTCAAATTAATATAGTATTCATATCGTTTCTTATGGTTAAGATAGTTCTTGAAAACGAAATTCATGATAATTTTGCTAAGTTATAAAGATATTGAGCTTCTTTTGGTCAAAAAGCACGTACAGATCTCATATCAAAATAATTGATTGGTCTACAGTAATTGAAATAGGATATATCCCTTTGTATTTTAACCTACAAATGAAATTTCTAGTAGTCAGAAATATAATAAATTTCGTTAAAGTGTCAAGTTTATGATCTCAGATTTCTGGTAGGTTTTGATAAGCACTTCTTCAATGTAACATATAATAAGTAACTGAATTTCCCTTATTGGAAAAAGATGTCGTCAAGTTTAGTCTGTTTGGTATCAAGAAACGGTATCAAGCAACACTTGATATCTGGTTATCTTTATGCGATGACAGTCACCTACAATTTTTCATATCAATAGTATTGTACAAAGGTCATTCATACAAACGTGTTTGTCTTATTGTAAACTTTATAAGATATTAATATGACATGCTATAAACCAATAAACAGGTGTCGGATTTGAAAATGTATGGTGAGATTCTCCACAATTTCTCCTGATTTAGGGACTGATTTAGGGAATATTTCTGAAGTGAGAAGTTTGCAAATAAACACACTGTATGTTATTAAGTAAATAAGAAATATAGAGTTAACTTTACATTATTTATATTGCCGTTTTATAAATCAGACACTTTCTTCCATTACGAATAGTTAATCAAGTAACGTAGAACGTCATTAGAATCGTCCTAAGTGTACTAGGTCTCGAGATGCAATAGTTGTTTGTCTCTATTTATGTAAATTGGAAGATGAAAACTGGCATAAATGATTCTGAGTTTATTAATTTATTTAAATTCTAAAAACATTTTTTTTGCAGACAGTATTATCAGAGTCTATTAAAATGTTTTCAAGTTTTGTTTATGTACAGGGTGTTCATATCAGACTTTCAAAGTTGATGGCATTAAATCAAAATTACTCAGCATTTTCAAATAGAACACCCTGTATGTTTTACCGGTAATTAAGACTTCTGCTAACACCCTAACCAATCCTAGAATATTTTCTTCAGTAGTTGCGGCGTTGCCTAATTGTGAATTTTTTCCTAAACATTTCTAATTTTTTGAGACAGTTTCGATAATTTCAGCATCTTAAAACTTTTGGCAATCATTACGATATCTTGTATTTTATGGCACTTCAAAATTTACACTTGAGCACAAAATATTGAATATTTAGACATATTACTTATTCTCAACAGTTGCCAAATGCGTAACTTTTATCTTTTCAAAATTCGAAAAACGTTTGAACTTTTACGCCATCTTGGCCAACCTTGAAATATAAATTAAATTTATATGACATTTTATTATCATTTACTTTAGTTTTGACGTTTGGTATTCAGAGTAGCTTACTTTTCTTGTTACTAAAATGAACTATTCCTTAGAAAAATTAATAAACATATTCTTCAATGTGTTACTAACGAATCAACGCTTCATAATAACAAACGGTTCCTTAAATCGGCATAATTTTTTTAAGCTAGCAAAAATCCTCAAGCTTTTTAAATTTTGAATTTGCAACGCAAGCAGTCGCTTAATGTTTGGGGTATAATTCATTATTATGTAATTAAACCAATTTTTTGCTATGTGGGATATTTTTTGATATGAGAGATAATTATTGCGTTTTAAAGTTAATTATGCCAAAAAATATTAATGATAAGACTTATATAACATTATTTACTTAGAATCAAGAAAAAAGGCCTGTTCGAAAATGTACTAACATACAGGGTGTGACTAATATAACTAGAAACTTCGTAATGGGGAGGGGGGTAGCTGTAATGATTTAGAACATATTTTCCTTATCAACTGCTCACAATACATTAAAAATACTAAGCAAAAAAATTATTATTAAATTTTTTAAGTTTTAAAAATTTTGTTACTAATTTCTAACAAATATAAAGGGATGGTCAAAATATAATAAATAAATCTGTACCTTTTAAAATATCAATGTATGTCAAATAGGAAGAGCTGTGATCGAACCACTTTTTTTAAAAGATGGCGGCTAACGGACATTGTTAAATATTTCTATATTGTCAATGTTTTATGTCCTTGTGCCAATAAAAGTTTTTAATATAAAAATATTTGTGACGGATCACGAAGTGAATAAAATAAATTTAGTTTTTATTAAATTTCAAAAAATATTAAATAGATGTATTATATGTATTGTATTAATCTATGTAGTACTATATAACCAATGAATCTATTCGTTACATATGTTACTTTACAAGACTATTTTTATAAATTCATTTTATCCATCGTACCTCTTTGTTGTTATTGTTATTTATTAAATTGGACGACTGTTAGAATTTGGAGAATATTCAACTCCAGTTGAAAAAAAAAGTTCCTTTGACATGATGCGCACGTTTTAACATCCTTCTTCGAGAAGAAGGCATGCTTTTGGATTTATATTTGTTTGGTAATTTAGTTAAAGTCGATTTTTCGGTTTCGAAAACATTTTGCAGTTTAGTTGGTTCTACCAGAACCAACTAAAGCTTAGGAGTTGGTCTGACGTCACGATAGTCGCCGAAGGTTGAACAAAGGCTCTTATGCATTTGTTACTGATGCTAGTCATTAATGTTTCTAACATAATTTTGTAACATTATATTCTCCATGCTAGATGAAAATAGATGCTAGTTTAAAAAAGTCAGCTGAAATTAGATTACACTTGCACGAACAACTAAAATGTACAAAACTGTTATATTCCCTAATTTGGATGATAAAACTTTACATCACATTTTTTCTTATCGTTAATGAGCGTTAAGATGATTATTCATTAAATATTAAAGGAAAACTCTAGAAAAGCAAAAAGAACGTAAAATCAATAAACAAATAATAATAATTACTAAAATTCATTAAAGTATAGTGATAATTTCATTATAAATAAAATATAAATTATATATAAAAATTAAAATCTTATCTTTTCTAATTAAAGTTTAGCGAGTAAAGGAAAATTTTTAAAAGATCTTTTCTAAGATAAATTCTTAAAAATCTTATTAATTATTTTACGTTTTATAAGGCATCAATGGTAAGTTATAACTATAGCCACAATAATTTAAAATTTTTAATTGTATCTACAAGAATTATTTTCAGAAATTAATTTAATGTTGATAATTTGCATTCACAAAAATCAGAAATAAATATCAAAATTTTCAGCGAAATTCTGTCAACTACTTAATTATTATTATCTAGATTATTCGGTCTCAAACTATAAAAGTTAATATACATATAGAGTTATTAGGTAAATAAGGAAACTGTTTAAAATATCCGAATCAAAATTTTGTGAAAATAATTGTAATTGTATTGTAAGGTATTTGGTAACAATAATAAGTTTTTGTTTAAAAATTGCTATAAGTGTAATAGCAACTGAGCTTATTTAGCTTATTATAATATACCTATTAGTGTTATGTCAAATATTCAATAACTACAGCAAATCAGAAAAAGAACAAATGTAGTAGAAAAAAGAAGTTGGAAAAAGCGACCAAATAAGGATTTCTCGTATTTATTTCATTTTTTGTTTTATAGGTCACTCAGTTTAATATCTCTAGTTAGCCAACTGTAAGACAAGATTTATGTTTTTACCAATGCCTTTTTCGTCCATTAGAACGTCGTTGTTTGAGAAGATCTTGTTTTATTTTTCATATAATGATAGTATGTATTTCACGGTCAAAGGCAAAAATAAATAAATATACATTGCGTGCGAATGCACGATATAAATATTTATTAATAACAATGAATGCACGAGAAGTTATTATTTATGCGATGAACAAAATATCACTCGCATTTCATTTAAAAGACTCAATAATAATTATTTGTTCAAAATTATGTTTATTTTAAATTACATAAATTTCACAGGGTTTAATTGAATTGTAATTTAATTTAATAAAATATTATAGAAAAGAATTATTGTTTTATTTTCTTTTACTCTTTTTATGTGATGATATAGCATAAATTTTCTTTTTCGTTTGTTAAATATCAGATTTAAACATGAGGGCTCTTTTTATGTAAAATCCCTAATGAACATTTTAAATTTAAGTGGTTACCCAAACCGTTAACAGTTAATAGATGAGTTAGTTTAACAGTTAATATATTGCCATAAATTCTCATAAAAAGAAAAATTTGCTATTTTGCCCCACGTTGGGACAAGCCATAAATAATATGCGATGAATTCGCATAATTAAAAATAAAAAATTATTTTTATTCAATCTCATCATATACTTTAAATTGTAAATAATTGCCGTTAGATCGTAGATAAATTTTTTTATAATTAATTTGATTTTTCTTAGATGACAGTGAACTATGGAAATACTTTTCAACTTCCCTCTTTTATAAATTTTTATATGATTTGAAAATACCTTTTAATAGATTTAAATAATGCAATATAAAAATGTTACGTGAGTTCTTAACTAACTCAAGATTAAATAACTTAATATAACCGAAATAAATTATTAAGAAACACTCATCTCAGGGCGAATGTGGATTCTCGTGGTTACAAAAAAAAGTACAAATTGAAATTGAAATGATTAATAAATTGAAATCTTAATAATAAGATTTAATTATAACTAAATTGTTCAAATCACTAATTAAATTTAACTATTACTAAATTGTTTAATTCACTTAATTACACTTCACAAAGATTGTCTTTTCTTTCACAGGTACCAGTTACAGAAAGGAAATAACTTTCCTACCTTTTTCTAGAGTTGGTTCATTCATTTTAGTATAGTCGTCACAACTTTCTTCACTAAATCCTTCTCTAAACCATTGGCATCGTATGCCACTTTATACCGTTCCAATGCTGGTTTCCAATATCGGTTAAATGGCCTTAGCATAGACTCTCCATATATCTCTATCCAAAGCTTTTCACAAAAGAATAACACTCTTGATAACACACTTTTATTTAATTAATTTCGGGTAAATTTCCCTTATTCGAAGAATATTTGTTTGTATTTGTTTTATCTGTTTAATTAAATAAAACACCAGTTTATGGCTTTAAAGAAGATTTATTCACTGGCTATAACTTTAGTGCTGGACTTTCACCCAAGCGGCCCGAGGTCGATTCCCGGTGCCGGCAGATCTGGTTAAGGTTTTCTGCAGTTTTCCTTAGCTGTGACACAAATGTGGGATTTGCGCTTTTCCATCTGTAAGTCGGCTGCAGCCGCACTTAGGGCCTACGTAATAATAATAATCGCCCCTTCCCTCCCGCACAAGCTTATAGCTTCTGGGGTCTAGTTTCCAGGCTATGGGTTGTAGCAATTATTATTATTATTATACACTTTCGCCGTATTCAATTTACCAACCAACTTAACTGTCTATTGAAGACTAGGCTATTTAAATTTTTACAATATTATTTTTCACGACTTTATTATGTCGCTTATTTTCATAAAGTGTCTATTTACAATTTGTACTATATTATTTTTCACGACTTTACTCTTTCGTCGTTTAACATGAAGTGATCCTTACATGCGTTCTCGTTCGTTGTATATCAGGAAGTGCCTTAAAATTATTGTTTCCTAAGCTTAAATACTAAGTATTTACATTATCACAGTACTCAATTTTACGTCATCTTACGATCTAATAAAATTACTATACTATTATAGTATCTATTATAGTATATTACACAACACTTTATGCATTAATGATCTATTTACATTAGCAAAAACCTTAGAGAATCTCATTGCCCGTTGATGTTACTTATTTGAAATTTAATCATAAAAGAATTACATAGTAACAAAAACTTCCGCACAACTGGATGTTAGGTATTCTTAAGAACTTGGTGAGTAAACTGTTTGATAATAAATAAAGAAGCATGGATTATTTAACCTTATTAAACAGTACACATTGATTGTATAATCAATGACACACAATTAAATAACTTATTTTCAATTTTAAATGGAAAAGTTGATAAATTATTTCAAAAGTGTTAAATTCAAAACAAAGATTTTAATATTTTACCAAATCTTGGATACTAAAATCCATAGCAATAGGATATAGGATGGGGTGTTACAGGAATATGCAATGACATAACCACAAATTCGTTGAGATGAGTAAGAAATGGCTTTCCTTTTATATTTTATTAAAATTTAATTACTAACCTTAATCTTACTTTTATCTCACCTGTGGACTTCGTTAATAATAAAACAGTTCTTATCTCATAAACCTGTGAAAGTTTTTTTATATTTTTTATAAATTTGATTTATAAGAAAATTTCACACAATAAAATTTATTTTCTTTTGACACCAAATACCTCCTTGACGTAGATTCAGGTTGAAGCGGCAAACGATCCAGGATATGTAGCTTACGATGGTCTCTTACCAAGGAGAACCTCTGCAGTTCTTGTAAATCCAAGATTATTAAGATTGGAAACACTTGCCAAGATTGTGTTTCTCTTTTATCACTTGCTTTGAACAATGATAAATTTCCAATATCTTCGATCTAGATGTTGATAGCAATTTGCAAATTATACCATATGATGGAAATAAAAAAAAGATGTATTGTTAAAGGTATTTATTTTCCTTTTTCTCTTGTTAAATATTTATAAATTGTTGACTTATTACAGATCAAAATTATTTTTAATATGGAAGGAAATTATTAATTTCTTTTATTTAATTCTGGCAACGATTCTTAACAAAACTTAACAACATAAATTGTTACAAAATTTAAATCTAAAATTTAATTCAAATCAATCTGTATTGATTCAGTCCAGAATTTACGGTTTGTATTGTGTTATTTGTAATATCTATATTTTCAAACAGTGTGAATAAAAACTTTATTTTATACAAATTGTAGTATTATTTCATATCTTAGTTAGTGTTAGTATGTTTACAAAATTGGTTAATATATATGACCATATTTATTGCGTAAAATTGATTGCTGGGCTTAAATTTCCTAGATTCTAAGTTCATTCTCACGGTGACTATGGTAACGTCAGAAATTCTAGTCGTATAACGTAATTAAAGCTTACGAGCTTAGTTGGTTCTAGTTCTAAAAAGCCTTTGTAGGCCGAGCTTTCTTTTTCAAGGTTCAAATTTGACACTGATTCATAGGGAACTTTTTCAACTATTAAAATTCTCTATTTAAATTGTAATATATATTATAGTTAAATATCTCTTGTAATTATTGAAATTATATTTTGCGGTTTGAAATTAATTGCTGTATGCTCAATATTGTCTTAGTAGTTGGAAGTTGTTTTGGAAGACATTTTTTATAAAAGAGCTTTTAATTTTTTTTAAACTCTCTAATAATATTCTAGCTCGGTACGCTTTAATTATTAAAATAAAAAAAAATTAACATTGTTTGAGCATTAAGAACATAGCAAAGTTCTTAAGGTAATAAGATTACATTCTCCTTGACGCAAACTTCTAAGTGTTGGCACTAGGTAAATACAAACTTTCATTTACGAAGTAACTAGGATTTTCTTAAAGCGTTACCTTAGTAGACCTACATTACTACTTGTGAAAACTAAGTAGAACTCACTTAAAACTTATATGTTGAAAGCCATTTTGTAGCTTTTAAGCTTACTGTTAGAATTAACCAATAGATTAATCACTTAAACCCATATCCTTTTTGTGTTAAGTAACGATATTATACATTAGTACATTAAAACACTGACATTAATTATATTGGGTTGCACTGATTATCGCACGTCCCAGCTCGGTAAACCGTTTAGCAATTAATTGATACTAAATGTAAACGTTAGGCGAATGTGTCAGAATTTGGGTTTTGGTGTTGAAGCGAAGGGAACTTATCTCAAATTAACCTAGGCATCAATCTTTGTATATCATCATAAATTATTTTAGAAACACTCGAGAGTTTGAACAACATTTAATTGTAGTTTTGCAAATTTAATACCATCGCGTGTTTTAATTAATGCTTTAGTTTAGTAATTCCCTTCATAAATTAAATTATTCGGGAAATTTGAATAATGCATGGATTTAGAATGTGAAGCATAATGAAGAAATAATAAATGACGCACATCATCTTTAGAAGTTCTAATTAAATGGCAACAGCGGCGAAGTGAATGAAAGTAATTGCATATTGTTTGCTTTTAGTTTTAGTATAAGAAATTGAAAGATCCATATTTTATGTGACATAAATATCGCGTCTAGACGGGTGAGTTATTGACTTTTAATTTTTAACTCTCGGTATGATAAATATTAATCGTTATTACAAAAATTAAAAACCTCTTTTTTATTTTCCTGCAGGATGTAGAATTCTTACCGAAGACACATACTACAAATCATTTTCCTTAGATGTTTTTCTATGCTATAGGAAAAAATCAACTCAGCCTTGTGAATGCAACCAATATCGAATTGCTAAGTAGTCGGCTTAACTCTCCCATCCACACTGGCGTCCAAATGTAATATTTACTTATTAATATCTGCTTATGATTTAAATTCGAATAGATATTTTTGTTATCAAAACCATGACCACAAAATAATTGAATTACTTGAAAAAATAAATTTAAATTTGTATAAATAAAATTCATAGAAAATAACTCTTCTGTGAGTTCCTCTTTTACAGAATGTTGTGTAATATCCACATAACCATTGTAAAAACATGTAGAACATTCTTTTTCTAACCTAAATAAGATAAAAGCAAAGAAGGTTATTTTCTTTTACCATTCTAGAAGATTTTCTTCTTTAGTTTGGTTCTGATGCAGTAAGAGTATTTTGAGATTATTTTGTTGTATGCTTGAGAAGCGAATTTTTTCTTTAAATTGCATATACGGTTTAATGTACCTCCAATAAAAAGTAATAAGTTTCAATCAGATCAGAATATCAGCAATTAATAATAAGCAATCTAAAGATAAATACAAAAAAAGTTTATAATAGTCAAAACAATACTATCAATAATAATAATAATCAGTATTTGAAATTAAATGTTCAAAAACTATCAAATGGAGAAACTAACCAAATATATGTACAGATATAAATAAGAAAGGTTATAATCATGGGATATCGCGCAACAGAGAAGAAAGAAAAAAAATGAGTTGCAACCAATGTTGCAACCGTCTACACGTGTTTCACACTTATTAGTGATCATCAGGAAATTATGTGAAACACGTGTAGACGGCTGCAACTCATTTTTTATTTCTTCTCTATTGCGCGATATCCCATGATTATAACCTTTCTTGTATATCTCTAAGCGCATTAATACTTCTAATCACAGATATAAATATACAGATCCTAAAACGTTAAGTAGGCCGCTCCCGACCGGCATAGCATCTCCGCGGATCATTTCGCTCGCTTCGGCCGTAGTATGTTCGTGCTACGTGGTTCAGACACGTTATACCTAATTCAATGTTTATACGCCAAAAAATAATTAGCAAAGTGTAATCCTGTACTGGAACTCTTCAGGTTGAAGAGTTTTAGTGCGAGACTAAAATTCAACTTTTAATTAACTTTCGAGATAACAATAAGAACTACAAGATTCGTTAAGGCTTTGATGTAAATCGAATAGTATAAAGAAACTTCCAAAGTATCGTACCCAATTAACGTTTGATTTTTAAAATTCCTTCGCTAATAATTATTACAAAAATTTAAGTTAACTACTATAAACTTTTAACCCGATTATAATTTACTGAACACACATATACGTATTCCTAGGCGCAATTTCTAAACCCATCCCTACAAATAAATAACAGATTGTAAAAATATTGTTGTTTATATTTATTTATTCATTTTTGGGCGAGGAATCGCGATGGGGGAGCATCCTTCGTACCTCATGGCACCGATTACAATGATTATTTGGTCGACCCTACTAGAATTTCCGAATCTGAGGGATTTCCAACGGACAAGCAGTCGTTGGAGATGTCGGACTTCACTAGTATCCGAGACTAGCCCGAAGATAGAGGGAGAGCAGTCGTTAGAGGTGTCGGGAAGCACTAGGATTCGATACTAGCTTGTAGGCAGATCACACGGCGTTCACACTTAGAACTGGTCGTCGTCTACCGAATCCCAGGCTTGTCTGGGCAATGGATGACGCGATAAGAAATAAATGTGTGGTAAAGTTATGCCAAGGTGTTTCCTTTACGCGTCACCGAAGTGTTTCTCGACGATGACTAAAACGTTGCGGAGGGAGCTCTGCTAACAAGAAGGTCCGGTGTGGGTGGACTGAATCTTACCTGACGTCAGGGTTTTTTATGGAGCTAAGTATCCCGCTGTCTGACCTAGACCTAGACCTAGTTGGGTGTTCGGGAGACCACACGACGTTCACCCATAAAACTGGCTGTCTTCTACCCTATCCTGCTAGATGTGCAACGGATGAAGCTGTCAGAATAAGTGTGTGGTAGAGAAATTCGTGAGAATTCTCGACGGTAACTCTGACCGATCAGGGGGAGCCCTGGTAGATGAGACCGGTGTGGGCGTATTCGAATCTCGCCTGGGATAAGGTCATTTATGGTCACCAACGGAACCCGCTGTTTGACCGAGGTCATTTATGGTCACCAAGGAACCCGCTGCATGACCGAAGTCATGTATGTCACCAAGAAATCCGCTGTTTGACCGAGGTCATTTATGGTCACCAAAGGAACCCGCTGTTTTACTGAATCTCAAGTGCGGAGAATATAAGTGAGGTTATCCCGCTTTTGGGCAATGGGAAACTGCAGGCCGCCAGGTAAATGTGCTTAGGAGCTATCCCGACCACCCTATGATCCGGACTGCAGCCGGGTACAGTGATTGGGAGAAGCTCTGAAAGCCATTACACTTAAGGATAGTTGAAGCGAATACATAGCCTCTCACTATCAAGACAACTTCACCAAATACGGGTACGCACCGGTAGTCTATAACGTGTAGACTTAAACGAAGCTCTGTCGAGGGCCCACCAAGCCTAAAATTGGTAGATCGGGGTGGCAAAACCATTAAAAAACCAAGTCCCGCCACAATTGAGGTTGGATTCGATCGGGCAGTGGTCCCACTTAATAACAGCGTTAAGTTGGGGGAAAGTCCTATTGCTGGCCGAGGTAACTTAGGCCCGTATGAAAGAGGACGGGGGGGGGGGTGTTTCCGGCGGGTGAGCAGCGCGCAATGAGTAACTGCTCCGGCACTATGCCCGAGTTAGCTAGTAGAGGGTGGATAGGCAACCTCGCACCGACCAGTGAGCTGATCTGGTAGCAATTGCTGTAGTGCCGGTTATGCAACTTGCACGCTGATTGGGCGTATCCCAATCACTTCCTTCTGGAAGGAAACGTGGTGGTAAGTATGATTACGGGTACCCCACGTAAAACAATGACAAATTCTTGTCTGACCTAGATTGCGTGTTCGGGAGACCACACGACTTTCACCCATAAAACTGGCTGTCTTCTACCCTATCCTTGTTTCCTAGGAAACTGGGCAATTGATGAAAGTTGTCAGGTCAAGTGTGTGGTAGAGAAATTCGTGAGAATTCTCGACGGTTACTCATACCGATCAGGGGGAGCCCTGGTATATGATACCGGTGTGGGCGGATTCGAATCTCGCCTTGGATAAGGTCATTTATGGTCACCGACGGAACCCGCTGTTTGACCGAGGTCATTTATGGTCACCAAAGGAACCCGCTGTTGGACTGAATCTTAAGTGAGGAGAAGCGAAGTGAGGTTTATCCCGCTTTTTGGCATATGGAAAACTGCATGCAGCCAGGTAAATGTGCTTAGGAGCTATCCCGACCACCCTATGATCCGGACTGCAGCCGGGTACAGTGATTGGGAGAAGCTCTGAAAGCCATTACACTTAAGGAGAGTTGAAGCGAATACATAGCCTCTCACAATCAAGACAACTTCACCTTAACGGGTACACACTGGGAGTCTATAACGTGTAGACTTCAACGAAGCTCTGTCGAGGGCCCACCAAGCCTATATATTGGTAGATAGGGGTGGCAAAACCATTACAAAACCAAGTCCCGCCACACTTGAGGTTGGATTCGATTGGGCAGTGTCCCCAACTCTGGCACGGTTGTACTGAACTGACCTAAGTTGGGGATAGTCCTAATGCTGGACGAGGCACTTGACTCCGTACAAAAGAGGAAGGGAGGGTGCCGGTGGTAGAGCACGTGTTAAGTCAATCGCTCCGGTATTAACCTGGTTAGCTAGTAGAGGGTGGATAGGCAAACCTCGCTCCGACCAGTGAGTGACTGGGAGCAATTGCTATGCGATTGCGCGCTGATTGAGCGTATCTCAATTACTTCCTCCCAAGGGAAGGAAGGTGGGGGTATGTTAACACGGCGACCCTACGTAAAGCATTCATGAGATTTCCAGTAGGGATTTTCATCGTGCCAAACATCGCCTTGGCACAGGATCTACAGTTTTACTTTCTGTACGAGAAAAAGGCATGTTTTTAATTTTTCTCCGTTATGAAAAATTTGCAGCTCAGCCAAGGATAAACCTGCGCCCTATGCTTATAAAGACATACACACTACTAATCCACTGAGGCTGGCTGTTTATGCATTAGTTGATTCTAGGGAACCTGAATTTGGCTGTTTTTAGATAGATAGCCGAATAATCAGCTTCACAGATGAACTATGTCTCTTTGTGTGCTTTCGATATTCCTAACTCCCTGAATTGCTAATCTGATACTTGGTTGTATATCGGCCCTGAAAAAGCCTAAAATATATCATGAACAAGTCAGTAAAAACAATAACAGGAAACATTACACAAATATTCAATCTGATTTCAGCGTCAGAAGAAACCTCAAAAATATATCTTCCTTATTTGCAAGCAGGAAAAATTCTACAAAGTAGGAAAAGCAAGTGGAAAAATTTTAAAAGCAGATAACAATAAGTCGAGTAAAACCCTTTAAAACTGCAAATTCCCTAAACTCAAAAAGAACTACATTTTGCTCACATAGGTATCTCATTTTACCAAAAGCCTTTTCATAGCTACATAACTAATCAGTTATCTTTAAATGTGACATTAACTGTAGGAAAAAGGTAATTAATAAAAACAATTGAAATGCTTGAAATATTAGTTATCTATACTAGACTAAATTTAAACCGTAATAAGTTTCCGGTCACAACAACAGCAGTCATCAAGCATATTAAAGTCAGAAATAATATATTGTAATTGGACGTGAGCGTTTCTACTAAAATCAGTCGTTACTTCTAGGGACTACTGACCAGCTCGGTTCTATCAAAATCAAGTCTGACTGATTTTTTGAGAAACTGTATTCAATAGATTAACACTATACCAAATTTCAGCTTTTTCAAATCATTTCTTTACATTGACCTCATTTTGAAGACATTCGACCACCGCATCGGTGCTGATGCAACGCGTTCGATCATTACGCTGTCTAATGACTGCTTTCTCGTTTTTTATTACATAAACTGCTTAATGATCAATTCTCAGCTTTTAGAAAACACTTAAATGACACTTCTTCTTGTTACAACTGTCAAGCTGTGCTGACGTCGACTGTCCCCATATCCGAGTTTCTTTTGTGTAGGATATTTATTTACACCCTAAATATAAGCTAATATTAAAACATTAGCCTTTACAAAACTCTTACACTTTTTGGTCACCAGCTCTTGGTCTATTAGTATTCAAGGCAACAATAAGTAAACAACAAAATATAATCCATAATCAGCACATTAATTTCTTAACTACAAAAAAATCTAAGAAAACAAAGCTCTCATCAAGTTTTTTATTAACGTAGTAAAGCAATATACTACCCTGCAGTTTTGGTTAATACTACTATAAAACTCTCCACGCAGTTTATAAGTGCCATTCGAAATAACTTTGCCCAATGAGACCAAAAATGTGTGCGATGGGGCTCCTGTAAAGATATTTTCTCGAAAATGGGATCAAAATTTTGAAAATTCTAATTGTGTCGTTTTTTTCCGCGGAAGGTGCCGTTTATACATATTGGCATTGGTGTCAAGGCGATATGAGGACTCCCTTCGATGTGGCGCTGCCATTTTGTAAGAATTTAAGGGCGTTCAACACGGGTATCTTTTCCGAGTATTTTGGAAATTCCGGAAGTTAGATCGGTAGGAGTTACATGAAGTGAATATCATAGCCTCTTGGTGAGTTATAGGGCTGTGAAGTTGCATTGTTTCTGAGTAGTGAGTCGATATTGAGAGGAGAGTCGTGTGGTTTTGAGTATCGTGAGCTCTTGTGCGCTGCAAATTCCTTGAAGCATCATTGTTGAACCTGATCAACGTAATATTTTTTAATTACATGTCTACAATAATAATCTATACTTAGAAACCATGAAAGAAAAATTACAATTTTACCCTTAAATCATGTTCAGATCTGCTGAGGTTGATAAATATTGCGGTGATATCAAATCACCGTATTGAAAATTTTAGCAACAACGGAACGGAAACGTTAACACAAATATTTTTATATCAGATTTAAATTAAATGAGGCACATGCTATGTCATGGGCATAATTAATATAAAGACTATACATAGGACCATAGTTAGGTTCATTAATACTTAAATTAAAAACTAAGAATAAAAATTCCATGCAAACATAACCTAGCTTTCTTATGCATAAATAAATAGGTTTTATTTTAGAAAAAGGATATCAATTAGTTAGATTGCTTGATCATAAATATGTTTATGCAACCCAAGTTACACTTTGGGACGGTTTCCCACTTGTTAGGAGGAAGTAATTTCCATATTTAAATTTACAGATTACGATGTTTAGCGTTAGATAAATTTTTCTATTTTCCAGGAGGCCAGCTCAAGTTTATGTTGCTAATTAGCTGAAAATAGATTAATTAAGTCAATCTTGTTATGACTCATATAATACAATTAATTTTGAATTTGTTTATAAGATTTCTAATCACTTCAATTAATGAAGGTATTAAATCCTGCCGTTCGTGTTGATATGACTCTTATAGACTCTTATCCTGTTTTTCCTCCCCATTATTTTGATGTACGTGCTTAGAGCATTGTATGCTGGACATTTTGAGCATAAATTGATAAACATTGACTTAATATTTAAGCTGGCACTTGTATATGCATTAATTGGTGTTCGTGTAAAATTTTATGTTTATAGTAAATTGTAAAGATGTTTCTATGAAGAAATTATTTGTTTTACCTGTGTTATGTATTCATGTAACTAGTTTGTAAAGGATGAACCTTGATTTGTTGAACTTTATATGTAATTAGATTGTAACGAGATGTGTACATTGCAAATCGTTTTTCTTGAATATCTTCGTTACGATACATTTGGGACAACAACAAAAATTAGTAAAAGTTTCACAGTTTTATTAAAATGTAACCTGACAATATTGTTTCGACAGCTATGCTGTCATTATCAAAGGTAATATAATTATAAACAAACACGTCGCTAAGGTAGATACAAAAATAAGTAACTAGATAAAATAATAATAATAATCAGAATTAAATATCTAATACTTCCAGTAACGGAGAATTACTGAGCTCAACCACCTAAACTATATGGACTAGTCAAAACACATAAACAGAATATGCCAATAAGACCAGTTGTATCATACATCAATGCACCTAATCACATTTTATCCAAAAAACTAAACCAGATTATTAACACGATAGGTTACAAATCGAAATACTCTGTTAGAAATTCATTAGAATTAGTAGATAAGCTGCAAAACATACATCTTCCACCACATTCAAAACTTGTTAGTTTTGATATTTGTAACATGTTCTCCAGAATACCCCCACAAGAATGTATTCCTTTATTAGATAGTTTCTTGATCAATAGTAATATAGAATTTGTTAAAAGGTTAGAGTTAATTCAATTATTTGACCTTTGTATAAGTCAAAATTATTTCACTTTTAATAACATAATTTATTTACAAAAAGATGGTTTACCTATGGGTAATTCTTTAAGTCCTCTATTAGCTAATATATTTATGGACAAGTTCGAAGATCGAATATTTGGATTAAACCTCTCTAAACACATTATCTTCTAGTTTCGTTATGTTGATGACATTTTAGCTTGTTTTGACAGTTCTTTTGAGGTTATCAAAGAATTTTTAATTCTTATTAACAGTATCCACCCTAACATAAAATTTACACTAGAAACAGAACAAAACAGGGCTATAAACTTTCTAGACTTAAATATCAAGATTAACGCAGACAATCTATTTGAATTTTCCATATACAGAAAACCAACACAAACAGACATAACAATACCAAATGAATCTTGTCACCATAAAACACACAAAATAGCAGCCTACAGATCATTAGTACACAGAGCTTTAACTATTCCACTAACAAAACCAGATTTTAGCAAAGAGATATCAACCATTAAACAACTAGCACATACAAATCATTACAATCCGAACATGATTGACACTTTAATTAAACAAAAAGATTATAGGTTAGCTATGAAAAGAATATATCCCATTGACAATCAAACAGAAGACACAAATTACATATCTATACCATATTTTGGTAAAATATCAGAAAAAATTGCACATATACTAAGAAAAACCAACAATTATAAAATAACATTTAAAACCAACACTAACACTTTTTCATTTTTATTTAATGCTAAAGACAGAACACATGATATCATGAAATCGGGCATTTACCGTTTAAATTGTTCTTTTTGTAGTTCCGTATATATTGGGCAAACACTTCGAAATTTTGACATAAGATATAAAGAACACGTACGTCATTACAAAAATAAACATCCTGAAAAATCTAATTACGCCAAACACTTTTTAGAACAAAATCACACAATGACTCCTCAAAATAATATTAAATTCGTACATTTTTGTAATAACAAACGCAAATTAGACATTTTAGAAGCCTTTGAAATATACAAACACAAACTCAGGGTACCTTTAATGAATGAACAACTTAAGCTCAGTAATTCTCCGTTACTGGAAGTATTAGATATTTAATTCTGATTATTATTATTATTTTATCTAGTTACCTATTTTTGTATCTACCTTAGCGACGTGTTTGTTTATAATTATATTACCTTTGATAATGACAGCATAGCTGTCGAAACAATATTGTCAGGTTACATTTTAATAAAACTGTGAAACTTTTATTAATCTTTTATATTTGTTTCATGATTATGGAGTTCCACAAAGTAAGGCTGGAAACAATAAACAAGAAAAAAAAGCTATTTAGATTCCTTTTATTTTTAAATGTTCTCGATATTTTAATAATTCCTAATTGTACGGTTGGAGAATCAATACAGTTTACACTATAGTTTTGTCAATATAAGTTTAAGTTCATAAAAATTCTGTAGCTTAGCAACGACTAATTCAATTTTATGATAAAACCATATTTACAGTATGCAAAAATTAAAGACATCAGTAACTAGATTTATAAAAATGTAAACTGTATTGATTCCCCAACTGTACATATACATAGCAAAGCAGCTACGTGTTCAAACATTACTTATTACAAAATCGGTAAAGAATTTAAATTAATTTTAAGTGTTTAATGTTTGACATTTCTTGATTTGAGTTAGCCCATAGTTCTACGCACTTGCTTGATATGATCAAAAAGCGTATATTTTTAATGACTCAAAACAATTGCAAAACCGAGAGTTAATACGCTTACTTTATTCCAAATAGAAAATGAAAAAGCCTATTTGTATTACATGTCCAAAATCCTTTAATTAAATCTAGACTTTTTGTAGAACTTTGGCACTTTTATTCGCAAGACATCTTTTTTAATTGATTTCTAATTACGTGTTTTTACATATTAATAACGTCTTCTTAATTTAACGTTTTAACGCTTTTTGAAACTTTATTTTTCGAATATTTTCAATAATGCACACGAAACTTAAAATATTCGAACGCCATTGGTGTATTCTTACTGCAAAATTTTTGAAACTCAAACAATTAGTGCGAAATTTAAAATATTTAAACCTAAAGTTGTAAATTTTAAATAAATTTAAAAGTTTTGTTAAGCAAACACATATTTTAATATTTCAAAATAAGTATATACAAGAATTTTCGTTTAAAATTTAAATGCAAACATTAAGGTTTTAACCAAAGCATTCCATAATCACACATCATAATTAATTCATTTAAAATTAGTTAGGTCGTCACTACACATGTTAGAAAAAAGCTGGTAAACATATTGAACAGTATTATTGTTGGCAATTGGGGTTTCCAAACATTCGATACAAAACACAAGAAACACTACCTTTTTACTAGAGAATAACACAAAATTTTATAATACACAATAATATTTATTATTATGAATCTAAAATACAGTCTGCTGGAACTAGAAACAATACAGAGACATCAATTCAATTTAATCACGGTTAATAGATAGTTTAAAATAACTTAATAATTTCAATCTTTTATCTTGGTTTGGCAGTTCTTTCGAGGTCACCAAAAAATCTTTAGTTCTCATTTTACAGCCTTCACTGAAACATTACTGTTACACAAGAAACGGGACATAGTAGGGCTATTAATCTTTTTTAGATCTAAGGGTTAGAATTAACCCACACGATGAATTTGAATGTTTAATATACAGAAAACCTACACACACAGACATCACTATTCCTAACTAATCATGTGACTATAAACTCGCAAACCCACATAAACATTAAACAGTTAGCACACGCAAATCCTTATATTCATAACATAATTGACACTTATAAAAAACAGATTATCAACAGTGCATCTCCACCTGACATGCAAACAAAAGACACAAATTGCATATCAATAGCATAATGTAGCAAGATATCAGCAAAGAGTGCAAACACACTACAAATAAGCAACAATAAATTACAAAATATACTTTAAAACCAACATTAACATTTTATTTTAATTATTCAACATAAATAATACATACATATCTGCTAAATCTCTTAAATTTATTTTATAGGTAGTAATTTAATAAATATTGCTAATTTTTTGCTATACTATGCATTTAATATTATTTTTCTTGGGAATATATGTAAGAATAAAATTTTTTAGATCTTGTTTAAAGTATTTATAAAACAATTGTTTTCTTATTCAGAAAAAATTAAACTTTTCATAATAATTAAACATGAACCCTTATAAATCTGAACGTTTAACAAGGCGTGTATAATTAAAAGAAGTTGATATACTAGATTGCACACATTTACATATACATAAAATTATATTAAAAGAAACTCTACGCAGGTTTCGAAACTTTCGTTTCGAAAACAAAATTAATTGCATTAAGTTGGATCGATTTACATTTTGTAGGGACAAATAACCAGCGAGGATTCGATATTTTTGCCAGCGGAGGATAGCATAAAAAACAGTGGCCAGTTTATTTTGAAATATAAACCGACTATTTTTAAATGCTAAACTGCTAGGCTGCTAAAATTTTATATTGAATTGAAATAAGAAACACACATATCGTCGCCTGAAATGCCTACTGGCGTAACTGTTTTTTTAGCAACTTTACAGAACACTCCAACAACCCAATAATTTTATTTACCCAGTAGGCTAACTCAGTCTTCTTAACTTTCGTTGAGCATGAAAATAACATAACGCCAAAATTAAACTTACCAGTCGTTTTATCTATATAAAGTTACATCAAAAACACCTGAAAGTCTGCAGCTGGGCGAGAATAGTTTATATAATCGTTGTGACATATAAAGTAACTAAATAAAATTGTACGATACACAAATAAATAAATAAATGCATGTGAATTATCAACACAAGTTTATTATTGATAAATAAAGAAAAACAACAACACTGAATTCACGAAAATAAAAATAAATGTAGTATTTATGTTCTAGCTTGTTCAAGTGACATTATATTGTTTGCAATATGACAATAGTGTTGCTAATACTATTCATTTTAGCAAACCTGTACAACAACCTGTGAGCACACTAATCTCTATAAGCAAATTTATTTTTAATTATCCATAAAGATTTCTTTGTTTTTAATTTGTTCTTATTTATGATCAAAAAAATATGAATGTTCACTTACTTTTTTAAAATATAATCCTAATACGAGAACACATTACTTATTTCCCCGCTGGTAAACTAAGAGGTTTTGTAAAAACAACCTGGAATTCTATCAGCTGTCACTTCACTCGATATTTGTTAGTTGATCGAAAATATTGATAATAAAAAATCTTAGAGTTAAATAAAATAATTTATATTAAATTCTTTATCTTCTATAAAATAATGGTAATGATTCTCTATGAATCCAATGATACACATGATACACATAAAGGTAGGTATAAAACCTGCAATACGTAAAATGTTATGTTTGTTTACAAAAATAATGCATGAGGCAACATACCCTTATTTTACTAATGCAAACTTTTTTGAGTTAACCGACGTAAATTCACGTGTACGATTTAGCTAACTGAATTTGTTTTATCGTATAGGTCCTTTTATACGTTTTGTTAAAAACAATCGAAAAACATCAAATTTTCATAACTTCAATTGTTACTGGACGTCACATAAATTTAATATGTGATCGTAATTAATAAATTCCTCCTATTAAATCTAATTGCATATAAATGCAGTTCGTAAAAAGACGAACAAATCAATATAGTACACTTATGGTCTACAATGCTTTCTAACTTTGGAAATCAATTAATTAATTAATTAATTATTCCCTAATTACATAAATTCCTGCTATGACAAAATATGAGACAGTTGCTTTATAACACATGGCAAGTTCCTTGCATAAATTTACACTAATTACAATTGGATATTTAAAGAAAACTCAAAACATATTAATAACCGTTAAACATATTAATTGATATTAATTTCCGCATTATCGGTAGTATAAAAATTTAATCTTATTATTATTATTATTGGTACATTTAAATATGCTATTTTCGTATCATTGCACTATATTTGTAAAATATAAAGGTTAAAGTTTAAATTTTGTAAATTGGAACTTGGATATTCTACAATCCTTACAGCATTATGACAGGTGTGATATAGTACGCTAATAATTAAACTTAAACAACAAAATTTAGTTTCTACATAGCAATACCCGCTTACTTGATTATTCGTAAACATTTTCATAAATTAAAATTACATTACATTTAAAAAAAACATTCTAACTTTATGCAATTTTAAACGTTGGTTTACTATGGCAAGGCGTGCTAAAACATTACAACTTGTGTAACAGAGCGGCAAGTGTTAGAGCAGTTATGCTTAAAACCGAAAGTTCTCCACCGTAATGAATGCAATGGAGGCTAGCCAGTTTCTACAATAATGGATGAAAACTTACCCATTGTTCGTAATGTTTGAAGGGGATAATCAGGTTATACTATACAGAATTAGTATAAGGGCTACTTTGTATGTTGTAATGACCTTCATTAACAGAACATAATGGAATCATCTAAACCCAGAATATAGTTACAGCTGGTGCTAAAAAATAATGTGGTGTAAATTGATGCGAGAAAATCCCAAAATGGATGTTGTGAACATTTTAAAGCTTGATGTATACCGGGTGGTCAAATATATTTGCTGTAGACTTGATAGACGTTTCAATTAACCATTAATAGAAAACAAACTTTCTCTATTTAATTATTCATTAAGTTTTGTAAACATATATAAGAATCAACGTGATAACTAGCTTTGAGAAAAATTAGCAAAATTAAAAAATAGTTTGAATTGTTTTTTTGTGTTCAAGATGACAATTCAAGATTCAATATTTTTAAGTAAAACATTCAATAAATTCGAAACCATGCCTATAAATATGTTTACGCATTAGGTCTAAAACTTTGTATCAATACCGCCTTGTTGTTATTCGAGTCAAAAAAACTCGATCCGATACACATTAAGTGGATATTTTATAACAAGACTATTTTAGGGAGATACAAGGTAGGGCTCAAACACTAGTGATTGTGACTATTTAATAGTGTTTCACGAGAGTCTTGCATTTTTCTTGTTCTTGTCTTGTTCTTGCACAAATTGCAAGACAACAATAGCAATCAGTTCCGCAAGACAAGACAAGAATCTTTTCTGCAAGAAAAGTGCAAGAATAGCAAGATTTCTTGCAGTCTTGCTAAAATTCAGGTTTTGAAAAGATATTGGTATGTTTGAATTATTTTTTTTATTTCATACCTACACTACGGGGGAACTAACTGCTAAGGTCATCTGTCCCCATCTAACATCAACACGAATACACACACCCATAGTTGAGGTGGCGGAATTTACCAATTAAAAAAATCCCGTCGCCCCAAGTGGGATTCGAACCCACGACCCTTGGAACACGAGTGATGCACTAACACCACTCCTCCACCGCCGGCCCGTTTGAATTATTATTGGCAGTGTTAGTCTAGATTTATATGAATTTATAATATATTTTATTTATTTATTTAAAAGCTGTATAAATAAAACAAAAAATATAAAAACAATATATAATAGTACATTATATTATAAAGAGCTGAAGTAAGACTATATGCGGCTCATCTGTAGTTGCTCAAACTACAACAATACTGCATCAAACCAACGCCGCATAAAGTCACTTCAGCTCTGCATAATATATACGATTTTTTCTTCAAAAGTTCAAACGTCGACAATAAAAAAATATTTAACGAATATTGAAATTCCTAAATTATTTTAATTATTTAGAGAATGAGCTATAAGAGTTTATAATAATTTAGTTTTGGAGAGCGTTACTAGGGTTTCAATGGCAGATGATGTCAGTGATTATCTGCCGCTCGTAAGCGGTAGTAAAGTGATTTATGTGCCATGGTAACGAAGTGATATTTTAGCTTTGTCACTCCAGCATTATAATGTCAAGAAATAAATAAAGATTATTAAAAGTTTCTCAGTTTTATTAAAATACAACCTGACAATATTATTTCGACAGCTATGCTGTCATTATCAAAGGTAATATAATTATAAACAAACACGTCAATTAGAAAAGCAACGAATCATTAATAAAAACCCACAAATACCTAAACTATATGGATTAGTCAAGACGCACAAACAGAATATGCCAATAAGACCAGTTGTATCATACATCAATGCACCTAATCACATTTTATCCAAAAAACTGAACCAGATTATTAACACGATAGGTTACAAATCGAAATACTCTGTTAGAAATTCATTAGAATTAGTAGATAAGCTGCAAAACATACATCTTCCACCACATTCAAAACTTGTTAGTTTTGATATTTGCAACATGTTCTCCAGAATACCCCCACAAGAATGTATTCCTTTATTAGATAGTTTCTTGATCAATAGTAATATAGAATTAGTCAAAAGGTTAGAGTTAATTCAATTATTTGACCTTTGTATCAATAAGTCAAAATTATTTCACTTTTAATAACATAATTTATTTACAAAAGGATGGTTTACCTATGGGTAATTCTCTAAGTCCTCTATTAGCTAACATATTTATGGACAAGTTTGAAGATCGAATATTTGAATTAAACCTCTCTAAACACATTATCTTCTGGTTTCGTTATGTTGATGATATTTTAGCTTGTTTTGACAGTTCTTTTGAGGTTATCAATGAATTTTTAATTCTTATAAATAGTATCCACCCTGATATAAAATTTACACTAGAAACAGAACAAAACAGGGCGATAAACTTTCTAGACTTAAATATCAAGATTAACGCAGACAATCTATTTGAATTTTCCATATACAGAAAACCAACACAAACAGACATAACAATACCAAATGAATCTTGTCACCACAATACACATAAAATAGCAGCATACAGATCATTAGTACACAGAGCTTTAACTATTCCACTAACAAAATCAGATTTTAGCAAAGAGATATCAACCATTAAACAACTAGCACATGCAAATCATTATAATCCGAACATGATTGACACTTTAATTAAACAAAAAGATTATAGGTTAGCTATCAAAAGAATATATCCCATTGACAATCAAACAGAAGGCACAAATTACATATCTATACCATATTTTGGGAAAATATCAGAAAAAACTGCACATATACTAAGAGAAACCAACAATTATAAAATAACATTTCAACCAACACTAACACTTTTTCATTTTTATTTAATGCTAAAGACAGAACACATGATATCATGAAATCGGGCATTTACCGTTTAAATTGTTCTTTTTGTAGTTCGGTATACATTGGACAAACACTTCGAAATTTTGACATAAGATATAAAGAACACGTACGTCATTACAAAAATAAACATCCTGAAAAATCGAATTACTCCAAACACCTTTTAGAACAATATCACACAATGACTCCTCAAAATAATATTAAATTCCTACATTTTTGTAATAACAAACGCAAATTAGACATTTTAGCAGCCTTTGAGATATACAAACAAAAACTCAGGGTACCTTTAATGAATGAACAACTTGAGCTCAGTAATTCTCCGTTACTTGAAGTATTAGATATTTAATTATGATTATTATTATTATTTTATCTAGTTACCTATTTTGTATCTACCTTAGCGACGTGTTTGTTTATAATTATATTACCTTTGATAATGACAGCATAGCTGTCGAAACAATATTGTCAGGTTGTATTTTAATAAAACTGTGAAACTTTTAATAATCTTTATTTATTTCATGATTATGGAGTTCCACAAAATAAGGCTGGAAACAATAAACAAAATTATAATGTCAACTTCACTGACGTTTTAAGAAAAAATATTTTTCTATTACACTATTACACATAATTTCTACTGTGGTGACTAATAAGATATCAACATTTAGCTGACTAGAAATTACGTAATAACCTAAAAGCTAAAACAATAAAAGAAAATATTACAGAAACGTAATTAAACGCCTAAGTTTGGTTCTTTATTATAATCACTATCCATTGAAAACTTCAAACTAGGAATTAACGTATAAAGGCTTCACCATTTTCAAAGAAATCAGGGTAGACTTTTGTATGATTGCACTACACTGTCAGTATCTTCGCATACCCATTTATAAACAAAATATTCATTTCGTTCTCTGCGCCATTTATCTGTCCTTAAATGTGTTCTTGCCTGTGTTAAATGTTTTATCGATATTGACTACGCTGTATTGGTCCATACGTATTGTAACGAATAGTAAACCCACATATGACGTCATCAAGCATTCTAGATGTATGAGTCATCAACTGTATGACTCATCGACACGCCTCATTGACGTCACTTATCGACAGCTGCGTGTATGACTCATCAACACCTCATCAAATATTCTAGATGTATGAGTCATCGTATGATATAAATTGAGTTCGCGGGTAGAAGCAAGGCAGTTAATGTTTAACCGGCGTCGTGTTGAAATGTACTCTGAATAATTAGTTAATACATAAATAGTTTTTATATAAATAAGTCCTTAAATAAATTTGTAAATACCTAGCATTTATTTAAATGCTTTAGTTTGTTAAATAGTTTATAGTTATAGTGTTTTTAATTAAGTGCCTTGTAAATAATCTTCTCTTTATTAATATACGATTTTAAACAGCATTTTTGGTTATTATTTCAAAAAGAACGTTACAGTGTTGTCAGGTGTGGGGTTTTAAAATAAATAAAATCGCGTAATAATTAAATAAAGTGCTGTGTATAAAGTTTACAATAAATTGTAAGTGTTAAAAATAATTTCAACAAACAATTAAAATGATGATGAAATTGTTAAAAGATCTCTTAGTGATGGATTTAAAACGGGAATTGGACGAGAAAGACTTAGATAGTAATGGAAAGAAAGAAGTTTTGAAAAATCGGCTAAGAGCATGGCTTTTAGAACAGCAGGAAGATCCTGAAAATTACCGCTTCGAAATACCTGGACCCGCAATTGATACTAATGTGTTGTTAAGTAAAATTAAAGAAGAGTTATTGGAAAGTTCTAGAAAAACCGAAGAGAATTCTAGAAAGTCCGAAGAAAATGTTAGAATGTTAAAAGAAGAACTACTGGAAAAGTCCGAAGAGAATGCTAGAAAGCTAATGGAAAATACTAAAGTGCTGGAACAAAAAGATTTTGAAAATTCTAAAATGCTTGAAAAAGAATTACTTGAAAATACTAAAGCACTGGAAGAAAAAGTTATGGAAAAGCACGAAGAGAATTCTAGAAGGTTTGCAGAATTACTAGAAAAGTCTGAAGAAAGTTCAAGAAGACTTAAAGGAGAATTGCTGGAAAATGTCAAAGCGTTGGAAGATAAAGTTTTCGAAGAATTTTTTGAGAATGCCAGCGCGTTAGGACTGTTGGAAGGTAGATTGGCGGAACAAGATAGGATAATAAAGATGGTAGAAGAGAAAATAGCCCAAATGCAATTACCACCAACAACTAAGAAAGACGACATAACCGAAATGCTGGAAGATAGAATGAGTCAACTACGGTTTCCCTCAACTTCCGAGTGGCCGTTTAATGAATTAAAGAAACAATTTAAAGAAGAAAAGGGTCCTGCCGTAGGTATAAAAGTAAAACCACTCACGTTCAATGGAAAGATACCTTGGTCCACCTACTACAAACAATTTGAGGCGGCCGCTGGGGCCAACGGATGGACAGGAAAGGAAAAGGCCGTTTCTTAAACTGTGGGTTTGCGTGGAGATGAGTTGAACGTCCTGCAAACAATCCCAGTAGGACAGGAAAATAATTACCAATTGTTAGTGTCTAGATTGGCGATGAGATATGGAGACGCGCATCTTCAACAAGTGTATCACGCGCAAGTGAAGAATCGTGCCCAGAAGAATGGAGAAAGCCTGCAGGAGTTTGAAGCCGATGTTGCGCGGCTTGTCCGATTGGCGTACCCTACCGCACCCGAATCATTTCTGGGACAACTCGCTGTGCAGACCTTCATTGATGGGTTAAGAGACTGGGAAACACAACAATCATTGAGGCTGGCGCGACCAAGAACAACTGATGCTGCGCTTGCTCACGCCTTAGAATTTGAAGCTGCAAAACAAGCGTCCCGACGTCACGGGCGTGTTCGGGCCGTTGTGGAAGAAGAAGATTCTAAAGATCATCTAGAGGAGTTAGTACTGAGAGTTCTTCGGAAGGAAGAAAGCCGTAAGAAGAATCATCAAGAAGTTCGAGGGCCTCGTTGTTGGAATTGCGGCGAACAAGGGCACATACGACGTCGTTGCCCTAAACCAAAACAAGTTCAGCAGTCGGAAAACTAAAGAGGGTCGACGAGAGGGGCGAACGTTGACCTTGAGTGGAGATGCCCCGGAGATCACCATCCATGCCGTAACATCAAAGAATAGTAACGGCAGTTTGTTTGTAGATGGGAAGATTGCTAACCGAACTGTTCCACTACTTATTGATACGGGGGCGACAAAATCCATCGTACGCCCTGATGTTCTACGATCAAGTATTAAGTTGCTACCGACTACTACTCAACTCCGTACAGCAACAGGTGAAGTGATACCAACACGCGGAGTTGTGAAGATGAAGATTGGCATTGGAAGTGAAGCACGTGATCATGAGGTGATGGTAGCCGATATCACTGATGACTTCATCTTGGGAATGGACCTCCTGAGAAAATTTGGTTTTACGTTGAATTTGAAAGAGGGTGTTTTGAAGGTCGGTAACGAAGAACTTCCGTTGCACCCACGAGAAGATCCGGTTGTAAGGGTTTTGCTGATTGAAGATGTGATATTGCCGGGTCAAAGCGAGATGGTTGTCGAGGCAGGTTTGGATGGAGATCTTCGGGTAGGATGTGTGCGAATGATGGAGCCTGTTTGTGATAAGAAGATCCATAGTGGCATACTGGTGGGAAAAGCGCTGATCAAGGTTGGAAAGATAGTACCTGTGAGGCTTATAAACGTTAATGTGGATCCGGTGACATTGAAGAAGAGTACCCTTGTGGGACAGTGTGTGCCAGTATTCCGAGTAGCCAGGTGTATGGCTGATGTTCCAAAACCAGTGCCCAAAGACCATGGTGAAAAATTAGTGGGTATGGTTGTTAGTTCGTGCGAAGACCTTAATGGAACGGAAGTGAAAGATGTACATGGTTTAGTTCACCGATACCAAGATATCTTCGCTCTTGACGATAGCCAGAAGGGACGAACAGATATAGCAAAACATAAAATCAATACAGGCAACGCTATGCCTGCCGCTTGAAGAACAAGGGGTCATCGAGCCATCCAGCAGTCAGCAGCAGCAGTTTATTGGGTCAATTGTAAAGAAGACGTGGAAGAATGGTGCCGGAAATGCGAACTTTGTGCCACTGGTAACGGACCCTTGGGGAAACGAAGAGCACCTATGAGGCAGTACAATGTGTGTAGTCCTCTGGAAAGAATAGCTATAGACATTGCCGGACCATTTCCCGAGACCGACGATGGGAATAAATACATCTTAGTGGCAATGGGCTATTTTACCAAATGGCCAGAAGCATATGCCCTCCCAAACCAGGTAGCCGCGACTGTTGCTGACGTGCTAGTCAAGGAGTTTTTCAGTCGTTTCGGAGTGCCTATGGAGCTGCATTCGGACAAAGGCCGCAATTTTGAGTCTGCACTCTTTGGAGAAGTCTGTCGATTGTTGGGCATTCGCAAGACTCGGGCAACACCGTTACATCCGCAGTCCGATGGAATGGTAGAACGCATGAATCTGACAATGGGCAAATATTTGGCAAAGGTCGTCTCCGATCATCAACGACACTGGGATCAATAACTGCATCTGTTTCTGATGGCTTATCGTGCGTCGGTTCACGAAACAACCGGTCAGTCACCAGCGTCTGTGATGTTTGGACGTGAGCTACGGTTACCGTGTGATCTGGAATTTGGATCCCCACCTAAAGAGCAAGAGGTAGCCGGGAATGATTATGTCATCAACTTAAAGAAGAAGTTGGAGGATATTCACGACCAAACCCGAAATAATAGTCGAATCGCGAGTGACCGAATGAAGACTACGTACGATGTGAGAACCCAAAGGAGGGTTTCAACCTGGAGAGCTTGTCTGGTTATACAACCCGCAAAGACGTCGGGGCTATTCTCCAAAGTTACAGCGAGATTGGGAGGGCCCATACCAGGTGAAGAAACGAATAAATGACTTGATTTATCGCATCCAGAAATTGCCAAGAGGGAAACCAAAGGTGGTACACTCCAATCGTCTGGCGCGCTATGAGGAAAATAATAACGTAGTCCCGGATCGAGAAGATGATGCTGAGGTGGCTATCAATACCGTAAGGTCTGAAGATGATCAGCCAACCTTTGGAGAATTTATGGCTGCGTTTTCCGGAACTAGAAAAGCCCGATTCGGAGTCACGATCGAGATACAACAAGACCTCTTCCGGGTCCCTGGTGATTATTCCATTACCCACTGTGTCTCCGAGGATCTCCGCATGTCCAGGGGGATCGCAGTAGTGTTTAGGAATAAATTCGGACGGCTGGATGAACTTCAAGATCAGAATCCCTCTGTTGGCAAAGCCTTACACTTGCCTGATCATGACCGCTCCATTTGCTACTTGGTAACCAAGTAGTTTTACTACCAGAAACTGAATTACGCCGACCTGTGGAGGGCATTATGGGATTTGAGTTGCTTACCAGGGGTATTAACAAATTGGCAGTTCCCAAAATCGGCTGTGGGCGGGACCAGTTGGATTGGAGAATCGTTCGAAACCTGCTGGAAGTTATTTTTAGAGATACGGATGTAAAGATCTTAGTCTGTGGCTTCGATCCGCAGCCCGCATCAAGGCCAACAAAGAGGGTACACTGTTATTTCTACCGTAATGGAACATGTAGTCGAGGTGAAGACTGTCGATACCGTCACGACCCTTTCTACAGAAACTAGAGGATAAAACCTGTTCTGGGACAGAACAGACTTGAAGAGGGGGGCAGTGTAACGAATAGTAAACCCACATATGACGTCATCAAACATTCTAGATGTATGAGTCATCAACTGTATGACTCATTAACACTCCGATAGTCGCGTTGGATCTGTGAGATCCACTTCGTCTTTTTTTAATGATTACACACGAAGCCCTTAGTGGCGGTCGGCCTCTCCTCTGCTATCCTCCCGAATCATGATGTCTTTTCGGCCAATAGCATGCTGAGTTTAGTTGACTGTGTGACAGTGCGTCAGAAGGCTGTTGGATCTGTTAGATCCCACGCGACTAAATTTGTAAGTATTTCTCATTTGCCATTTTGCTTTTATTTTGATATATATTTGTGCATTATGTGAGTGTATTATCTTAGTATAACCGTGTTTACAGTTGCAAAGTTTGCAAGCGAAATATGGACCCTGGATCTCATAGATCCAGCATGACCATTTATGAAATATTTTTCTTAGCATTGTTTGTTTCTGTTTTACCTGCTTGTTTGCGAGTAACAAACTTTTGGTCATTTGTTACAGAGGCAACATGGCAACAAAAAAGTTTTTTAACTTGAATGATCCTCGAGATATTTCAAAAATCCATGAAATTTTGTTTGATGACAGTGACGATGAATCTACTCCAGGTACTTCTGCTAATAAAAATAGAAGCCTTGTCTACGATTTAGATGAAGAGGATTGCGATACAGATGCATCAGAACAAATTGAAGAGCAACATGAAAATTCAGATACGGAGCAGAGTGACACAGAGCTAAGTTCAGATGGAGAAGAAGACGAGGACTTTTTTATTGTCAATCGAAAAAAAGGAAAGAAAATAACTGAGTCAATACGCTGGAAGAAAACTCCCTACAACAACCGGAAAAAAACTGAGAAACGTAATTTGCTGACGAGGCTTCCAGGTGTTATAGGAAAAGCAAAAAACTTAGACGTGATCTTGGATACCTGGTTGTGTTTATTTGATGACGAAATGTTAGACATGATTGTATTGTACACCAATCAGAAAATTGAAACCATACGTGGCAATTTTTCCCGGGATAGAGATGCACAACCAACTGATAAAACAGAAATCAAGGCACTGATTGGGCTTTTATACATTGCTGGAATGAACAAAGCGGGGAGAATGAATCTCGAAGATTTGTGGGATAGTAGCGGATTTGGCATAGAGATATTCCGTTTGACAATGAGCCTACGTAGATTCGGATTTTTACTTCAAACGTTGAGATTTGATGACCAAGAAACTCGCAATGATAGAAAAGCAGTTGACCGCTTGGCGCCTGTTTGTGACTTATTTAGCAAATTTGTGAAGAATTGTCAATCATGTTACTCTGTTGGGGCAGATGTTACAATTGACGAGAAATTAGAACCCTTTAGAGGCAGATGTTCTTTTATACAATACATTCCATCAAAGCCAGCAAAATATGGAATAAAAATATTTGCTGTGGTGGATTCCAAAATGTACTATACATGCAACATGGAAATATATGCCGGAAAACAACCCGAAGGGCCTTTTCAAGTAAGCAACAAAAGCTGTGATGTCGTAGAGCGATTGATTGCCCCGATTCGCAATTCAGGTCGTAATGTGACGGCAGATAATTGGTTTAGTGATGTGACCCTTCTTCAACTTTTGTCGGAAAAATATCGCTTGTCTTTCGTAGGAACGTTAAAAAAAACAAGTGGCAAATTCCTAAAGAAATGAAGGAGCTGAAAAACAGGAACAGTTCGTCCAGCATTTTTGCTTTTAGAAAAGAAGGGACTATGGTCTCTTATGTTCCCCAAAATAAAAATAATAAGAAAAACGTCCTTCTGATTTCCAGTATGCATATGGATGCTACAATAGATGAAACAACACGCGACAAAAAGAAGCCTGAAATAGTCACCTATTACAATAAGCATAAAATAGGGGTTGACATGGTGGATAAGATGTGTTCCTCTTACAACGTTCAAAGAGGAACAAGAAGATGGCCTATGGTCGTGTTTTATTCATTGCTCAATGTAGCAGGGATCAATACTCAGGTAATTTATATGGGAAACGGAAATGATGTACCACGACGTAGGTTACTTCTGCGGCAGCTAGGAAGAGAACTAATTGATGCTCAATTGGTAAAGCGAACGTTGCTCACTAACTTACCTCAAACGATTTCTGCTAGAATTAGAGAACTTTTGCCTAGTCATCAACATCCTCAAATGACAGATCAATCTGAAGCTACTCACAACAACACAAGAAAGCGTTGCAAGCCCTGTCTCGCAACAAAGAAAAGAAGATTGACTAAGTATTCATGCAAAACTTGTGGTCAGTATATGTGCCTTCAACATTGTGCCTTCGTTTGTCCTGATGGCTGTAATCCTAGAGTAGTAGAAAACGATGAAGAAAATAGCGAGTAGATGTTATTTTTTCTGTTTTTTAACCTACAATGTCTCAAAGACTGAAGAAGAAATTATTAAGTTCCTAACTCCAAAAATTGCAAACAGAAGTATTTCATTTTTTTTTAATTCTTTTTTTATACTTATCTTTACGTGTTCGTTATATAAAAGTTTGTAAAAATATATAATATATTATAATATTGGTGTTATTTTTGATGATTCGTTTGTTTCTGAAGGATGGATCTCTCAGATCCAGCGCGACCATCCGTGCGACTGAAAGGGGCGCAACTATTGGAGTGTTAATCAACACGTGCAAGTATGACTCATCGACACGCCTCATTGACGTCACTTATCGACAGCTGCGTGTATGACTCATCAACACGTCATCGAATATTCTAGATGAATGAGTCATCGTATGATATAAATTGAGTTCGCGGGTAGAAGCAAGGCAGTTAATGTTTAACCGGCGTCGTGTTGAAATGTACTCTGAATAAATTAGTTAATACATAAATAGTTTTTATATAAATAAGTCCTTAAATAAATTTGTAAATACCTAGCATTTATTTAAATGCTTTAGTTTGTTAAATAGTTTATAGTTATAGTGGTTTTAATTAAGTGCCTTGTAAATAATCTTCTCTTTATTAATATACGATTTTAAATAGCATTTTTGGTTATTATTTTAAAAAGAACGTTACAGTATGCTACGCGAAGTCCAATTGATTATTGACAATGAGGTTGTGATTCATTAACAGAATGGCACAGCTAATTAACAGCTAAATCTACGAGTTGCAACAGTGTAAGAATTCCAAGAAAATCAAGAAACGAAGAAGTCCCGGCGTAAATTCCAAGACAAATTCATAGACAACTCCTTGACTAGTACGTCAGCAACAGTCGCGGCTACCTGGTTTGGGAGGGCATATGCTTCTGGCCAATTGGTAAAATAGCCCATTGCCACTAAGATGTATTTATTCCCATCGTCGGTCTCGGGAAATGGTCCGGCAATGTCTATAGCTATTCTTTCCAGAGGACTACACACATTGTACTGCCTCATAGGTGCTCTTCGTTTCCCCAAGGGTCCGTTACCAGTGGCACATTTCCAAGTTCGCATTTCCGGCACCACTCTTCCACGTCTTCTTTACAATTGACCCAATAAAAACGCTCTCTAACTTTCTCCAAAGTCTTCTTTACACCGCAGTGTCCTCCTGAGGCACCGTCATGGAGATGTCGCAATACTGTAGCCACTCGGCTCCTTGGAACCACGAACTGAGACCTAATGGTGGTGCCATCTTCACTCTCCAGTACTCGCTTCAGGAGATCGTCTTCCACCTTCAAAGACTCCCATTGGGCCCAATATGCTTTTAAGGTTCTGTTGAAAGGACTGACAGCTTCCCAGGCAGGCCTTTCTCCCACACGCTTCTATTTCAGTACCATTTTTAATTCGGGATCAGCCTCCTGCTGTCGTTGCAATTCTTCCAGCAACCAGTTGTCGTTGACGATAGTAGTTCTTAACACTTGGCAAACCTTCTCTTCCAGACGAAAGCAATGACGGCAGTCCGTCGGACAGGGTCTTCTTGAAAGAGCATCGGCATTTCGATGGCTGGTGCCCGCTTGATGTTCAGTGTCAAAATCATATCCTTGTAGTCGTTCAATCCACCTTGCGACCTGGCCTTCTGGATTACGGAATTGCAGGAGCCATTTCAACGCAGCATGGTCCGGTCTCAATAAAAACTTCCTTCCATACAAGTATTTATAAAAGTGCTCAACGGACTTCACGACGGCTAATAATTATTTCCTGGTTACACAATAATTCCTTTCGGCTTTTGATAAAACTTTACTAAAATAGCCGATAACCTTTTCTTGTCCATCCTGTATTTGAGAAAGTACACCCTCAATGGCCAGATTACTTGCATCTGTGTCAAGTATGAATTTCCCTTCTGTCCGTGGATAGCTCAATATTGGTGCTGTTGTCAAGGCACGCTTCAACTGTTGGAAAGCCGTTTCGCACTCTCCGCTCCATACGTACTCGCGCCCATCTTCAGTTAACCTTGTCAGAGGCTTCGCTATATTGGCAAACCCAGGAACGAAACGCCTGTAGTAGGTACACAATCCAAGAAAACTACGAACTTGGTGTTTATCTTTCGGTGTCGGCCACTCTTGAACTACACGAATTTTATCGGGGTCGGCTGCCACTCCATTTTGTGATACGACATGCCCGAGATATTTCACCTCCCTTCGGAATATGTGACACTTTTTCGGACTCAATTTCAGGTTGGCTGTACGCAGTCTCCGGAACACTTCCTCCAGATTTTGCAGATGTTCACTGAATGATCTTCCAACTACGATCACGTCATCCAGATAGACCAGGCAAGTCTTCCACGACAGCCCCCTCAGGATGGTCTCCATTAGACGCTCAAAGGTGGCCGGAGCTTTACATAGACCGAAAGGCATAACTGTAAACTGCTATTGTCCGGAACCAATAGTGAACGCGGTCTTCTCCCGGTCTTCAGGTTCCATTTCAACTTGCCAATAACCACTCTTCAAGTCCAAAGTCGAAAACCATCGTGAACCAGACAGGGTATCTAACGTGTCGTCGATGCGTGGTAAGGGATAGCTGTCTTTCTTAGTCACGTTATTGAGCTGCCGATAGTCCACACAAAATCTCGTTGACCCGTCCTTCTTACTGACCAGGACCACCGGTGATGCCCATGGACTGCTGGATGGCTCGATGACCCCTTGTTCTTCAAGGGGCAGGCATAGCGTTGCCTGTATTGATTTTATGTTTTACTATATCTGTTCGTCCCTTCTGGCTATCGTCAAGAGCGAAGATATCTTGGTATCGGTGAACTAAACCATGTACCTCTTTCACTTCCGTTCCATTAAGGTCTTCGCACGAACTAACAACCATACCCACTAATTTTTCACCATGGTCTTTGGGCACTGGTTTTGGAACATCAGCCATACACCTGGCTACTCGGAATACTGGCACACACTGTCCCACAAGGGTACTCTTCTTCAATGTCACCGGATCCACATTAACGTTTATAAGCCTCACCGGTACTATCTTTCCAACCTTGATCAGCGCTTTTCCCACCAGTATGCCACTATGGATCTTCTTATCACAAACAGGCTCCATCATTCGCACACATCCTACCCGAAGATCTCCATCCAAACCTGCCTCGACAACCATCTCGCTTTGACCCGGCAATATCACATCTTCAATCAGCAAAACCCTTACAACCGGATCTTCTCGTGGGTGCAACGGAAGTTCTTCGTTACCGACCTTCAAAACACCCTCTTTCAAATTCAACGTAAAACCAAATTTTCTCAGGAGGTCCATTCCCAAGATGAAGTCATCAGTGATATCGGCTACCATCACCTCATGATCACGTGCTTCACTTCCAATGCCAATCTTCATCTTCACCACTCCGCGTGTTGGTATCACTTCACCTGTTGCTGTACGGAGTTGAGTAGTAGTCGGTAGCAACTTAATACTTGATCGTAGAACATCAGGGCGTACGATGGATTTTGTCGCCCCCGTATCAATAAGTAGTGGAACAGTTCGGTTAGCAATCTTCCCATCTACAAACAAACTGCCGTTACTATTCTTTGATGTTACGGCATGGATGGTGATCTCCGGGGCATCTCCACTCAAGGTCAACGTTCGCCCCTCTCGTCGACCCTCTTTAGTTTTCCGACTGCTGAACTTGTTTTGGTTTAGGGCAACGACGTCGTATGTGCCCTTGTTCGCCGCAATTCCAACAACGAGACCCTCGAACTTCTTGATGATTCTTCTTACGGCTTTCTTCCTTCCGAAGAACTCTCAGTACTAACTCCTCTAGAAGATCTTTAGAATCTTCTTCTTCCACAACGGCCCGAACACGCCCGTGACGTCGGGACGCTTGTTTTGCAGCTTCAAATTCTAAGGCGTGAGCAAGCGCAGCATCAGTTGTTCTTGGTCGCGCCAGCCTCAATGATTGTTGTGTTTCCCAGTCTCTTAACCCATCAATGAAGGTCTGCACAGCGAGTTGTCCCAGAAATGATTCGGGTGCGGTAGGGTACGCCAATCGGACAAGCCGCGCAACATCGGCTTCAAACTCCTGCAGGCTTTCTCCATTCTTCTGGGCACGATTCTTCACTTGCGCGTGATACACTTGTTGAAGATGCGCGTCTCCATATCTCATCTCCAATCTAGACACTAACAATTGGTAATCATTTTCCTGTCCTACTGGGATTGTTTGCAGGACGTTCAACTCATCTCCACGCAAACCCACAGTTTAAGAAACGGCCTTTTCCTTTCCTGTCCATCCGTTGGCCCCAGCGGCCGCCTCAAATTGTTTGTAGTAGGTGGACCAAGGTATCTTTCCATTGAACGTGAGTGGTTTTACTTTTATACCTACGGCAGGACCCTTTTCTTCTTTAAATTGTTTCTTTAATTCATTAAACGGCCACTCGGAAGTTGAGGGAAACCGTAGTTGACTCATTCTATCTTCCAGCATTTCGGTTATGTCGTCTTTCTTAGTTGTTGGTGGTAATTGCATTTGGGCTATTTTCTCTTCTACCATCTTTATTATCCTATCTTGTTCCGCCAATCTACCTTCCAACAGTCCTAACGCGCTGGCATTCTCAAAAAATTCTTCGAAAACTTTATCTTCCAAAAACCTAATTGTCAATAGTAATAGTTAAAATTTATGAAACCCACGTTACCATGGTACAGTCGTACCTAGTTTGAAAGTATGACAACGTTGTGGCCATCAATCGTATGAGAAATTATATTCTACTAGATGGAAATTCGGATGATATAGCGAAGAAAAGTGTTGGAGATATGTAGTACTCCAATTAGTTTCGGACTTCTCCGTTTACTCCAAATTCTTTATGCGAAATAGCATCTTTAGGTATTAATTAGATAGTGAATGATAATGGTTAATGTATAGCTTAACTAAATAATTACAGCTTAAAGTTTCATATAAAAATTCTAAATCTAAGTATTTTAAGGAAATGAAAGAATGTAAGGTAATTAATTAGTAACCACTTTGACTCAATGTCTTAATGTGTTATGTCACACCTTCATTTAAAAAAAAACGTGAAGCAACGTATAGCACGCCCTTCAATATGGAAATTTATAGAATAATTAAATCATTGTGCTGCCGCAATGATATAGTTTTAAAAGTCCATCAAAAAATTTCATATAACCTATACCTAAACCTATAAATTATATATGGACAGTTGTGCATACAACGAAGTGATATTAGATTATGTCCGTTTCCATTCCTTTCCGAGTTATTTTGAGAACTCAATAGCTGTGAGGTACGAGCACACAACAAAGAATACAGAGTTTACTAAAAAGTTAAAGAAAGTGACGGAATATCCTCTAGCTCTGTATGTCAACTTACTTTCACCTTTGATCCTTCAAAAGGGTAATACGTGTTTCTGGTTGACTCACTTTCAGTAAAAAATCGTGAGATCGATTTCAGTCACAATACTCGTCGGGACGTATTCGACTCTGTAAATAATAGAATCATTCGAAGATAAAGGTTTTAATTGGATTCTTTGTAAAATACCCTTTTCGTTATAGATAATAGAAAATAAGAAATAGAATAAAAAGATATAGTTAGAGAAATTGGTCAAATCAAATAAAAATTGCAGCTTTGATCATTTCTGGCATCTACTGCAATTCAGAAGATATTAAGTCTCAGGTACTACATACCTACATAAAGGTCAGATATTCTTACTGAATTAAGAAATTAATAGCATTATTCTCACATTTATACTTAAGGGGGAAGTGACTGTATAAAAATACGCTATGCAGAGTCTCTGAATTTACTTTTTTTTAAGAAAGAATATATCATAGATTGTGTATCCAACATTAGAATCTTGTAGATCAAAGTATGAACTAAATTTTAACAAAAGAATTATTAAAATTTGTTCAAAAATAACTAAATAAACATAAAAACGGGCTGTCCAAAAGCGTTGTTCATCTACATCCAGAAAATAAATTGCGAATACCATTGCCATATGATTTACAAAAGCTAAAGAGCAAAAATTAATATTAATAATAAGAATTAACGTTATGACCTCATTAATTTTACTATTTGCTTTTTTTGTCTTGTAATGTTGTTGTATCAAATACTAAATAAAATAAATAGTTTGTAATCTCCAATACTCTTTTTAGGCAACTAGTTCATAACACTTTTCTTAGTAAAAAATTAAGTGATGAAGAAATGGAACACAAACAAGCAGCTTTTAGATCATAAAAGTAAACATGCCATTATATCAGCATACTAAGAAATCTAACAGTGCAATGGAAACAGGTAAACAACTCCATTTAATCTTTATTGATCTTAGAGCAGCTTTCAATAGCATAGATAGAAGAATAATATGGAACTGTTTAAAGGAAATGGAAGTCCCTAAAAAATTAATAAAAATGATAAAAAGTGTATATCAAGATTAAAAAAGACATCGATTAAAAAATTTTGATCTATTATTACTAAGTATTTAAACTCCTCTTTACTGTAAAGTTTTGCTTTTACAAAAAAATCAGTATGCGTCAAATTACATTTTGACATTACATACTCAAAGTTATGACTAAAAACAGAACATTTTTAGGTGTGTGTCTGAAAAATGTCAAAACTAAAATCGTCAACGCCAGTCAATTACGCAAGCAATTCAAAATTTCTCAAAACTCGAGTCGTTTTAGTTTATTCTCGATTTCGTAGTCGGGAAGTTTTTCTCTAGAAATCCACTCGTAAGCGTGTTCGGTCACATCTTCGCACCCGGTAGACATACCCTTTTTTCGCCAATAGGTAGCCCTAAGTACTTGGGAGCCGCTTTTTAACATCATCGTCCTCCAAGACCACTCTGCACCTTCTTGCAAGTCTCTTAACTGTCATTAAAGATTTATATGCAAGGAGTGTTGTCGAATAAGAATCCCGCAAGCTTTGTTGAAACGATTATCATCTTATCGTAGTATGTATATGTATTATACTGTTGATGTGCAGATATTGGAAAATAATTGAGCATGAGATTTTTAACTTTTTAATAATCAACTAAATTCCACCCTATTAGATTTTTAATTTTGTTATTAATTCCTATTTTATTTTATTGTCGTGTTTATGAAGTACAATGATTAAAAGAAACTTCTCATGAAAAGACGGGATTCTTTTCTTTCATGAATGATTTCAATTCCAATGGTTAATAAATGGACTATACATGAAATTATTAGCTACCTCTTCTGATATTAGCAAGCTATATCAAAATATTAAAACCCCACAACCTAATTTTTTATGACAGGTAAGTGTTGAATTTCTTTAAGTATTATCTTTACCCAACCTAATTTTTTATGACAGGTAAGTGTTGAATTTCTTTAAGTATTATCTTTATGAATTTTTTTATATTTAATGATCTTTCTTTTAGAAAATTTTATGAAACAGTTTGCAACTTACCTACTAAACCTTTTTATTACTATTAATACTACTTACGCCTCCAAAAGCATTATTAGTAAGTTAACTTTTCTTCTCTGCTTAACTGTTTATAATGTCTTCTGACAATTTTTAATTCATAAAATTTATAAGTACTTGTACTCTGCTATGTATCACCCACTTACTTTTACTGAATTTTACCTTGCTAAGTATTTTTTCTGCTTATAGTTTATTCTTTTTCTTCTTTTTTTATTTTTAGTTATGACTTCTCTTCTATAAATATCTGCTGCTTCTTCTTCTTTAAATAAATAACGTGGAGATACTTTATGGGGTAAGTTATATTATTTTTTCTTCGAATTTCTTTTTATTATACACTCACACTGTTATTCATAATCTGTACATTAAACTTTCCAGAAATGTATTCAATGTTATAAATAATTTGTTATCATCAAATTTATCAAGAGAAGCTTTTTATAAAAATTTTGTTCTCTCTATTTTTTGTTATTATCTTTTTTGTTAAGGGAGACTATTATTAATATCAACTTATCATCATTTGATTGTTTTAAAAGATGGTAGTGTTATTAATAATCGTCTGCCTCCATGGTATCAAAGTTTACTTTATATCTACTGACATTCCTATAATTTTACATTTTCATGTATGACATATCAGCATTTTTAAATTACTAAACTAATACATTTTCCCTTTTTTTAGTTCGCTGCAAAAATAAATGAAGACGTTGCAGTAACATTCATAAAGAAAACTTCCTCTATAAGAAAACTCATCAATAATAATTATAATTGAATATTTAACATAATATTTATAATACCTTGTCTTATAAAATACAATCACCCCTTTTTTATTTAAAAATCTTAATGTATTTTTTAATTTTTGATTATCTTTTAACTTTTGAATATTTATTTTACTCGAAAATATCATCACAGTATCTTTTAATAGCAATGGGAATATTCAAATAACTCTTTTAAAGTTAATGGTGACCCTTTTGCTGTAAATATGAATTGAATTAATTTGACACTCAATAAATACCATAAATTAAAAAGGAAAGCCAATTTCCATTTATATTGATATTAGATGATTTAGATATAGCCTCTTTGAAGAACTTTTAGGATTAGTGAGAATAACACATTTTGCAACTCGAAATAACTATTATAATGCTTTTTTCAAGCTTTCTTGTTATTTCAGCCAAACAAACTCATTTAATAATAACATTGAAAACTTTAATTGAAACTTTGAAGTAATACAGAATAATCGCTGATAATAAGCACTAGAATAATAGCAATTTTAAAACTAACTGTTATAGCGACATGAAACAAAAGTTAAAAAGGAGATAACGAAAATTTTATTATTATTATAGCTGGGAAATAACAGTTTCATAATGAAATGGAACTGTAATATAAAAGTTTCGCTAGAATTTCTTTAGTAATAATGCAACTGAAATTATGGAAATGGTTTAGAGTGTAGCAGTAAAAAAGTTTTCATATAAAAATGCTTTCGAAAAATCCTTGTTTATATTGGTGACCTAAAAAGCAACTCAGGGAATTATACTTGGAGAGGTAAATAATTGTTTGTTGTTAGTGCAAAAGAAGCAGGGAGGAAAACAAATTCATTTTTCACGTAACTTTCCTGAAGTGCAATATATATCCAGAATATGTGTTTTAGAACATTCAACTGAAAATGCTCTATTTATCTTAGTCTAAAGGGCAGGTTTGCATTTTAAATAAATGCATTTTACAAGAGCAATTCTCATTTGTTTATTTTACTAATGAATCTGCACTGGAATTTATAATTTGCAAACTGAAAGAACTCTTTACTTGGAAGTACACTTCTAACGCACTAAATAATTTTAATTAAACATTACATTTGCATAAGGTATGTATTATTAAATATTCCAGGCTAGAAAGCCCGCAGCTAAGAATTTTGACGATGTATAATTAAGCTTTAATTAATAGGCTATAGGCGTGGAGCGAAATGATTTAAGGAGTACACCTCAAAGCAAAAACTACAAATATAAAAGTATTTGCACTGAATCTGAGGGCAAAAATAACTAACTAAAATACAAGTTTTTTGATTTTGACTGCAAACTATGTTTTTCAAGGTGACATAATTTTGAATGTTATTTTCATCAATAATATAAGGCACGTCGAATTTCCAAGCTACAGATCCAGGCAGCAAATGCAATAATAGCTTTTTATGTAACAAGTACATAATGTAGGACTTTATAGATGAGCTCAGTTTATGGACGAGCGAGCGAAGCGAGCAAGGTCTATAAAAAGGGCGAGTCTATAAAGTTCGATTATGTAAGAGTTGCATACAAAGCTTTAGGTTAGACTCCTAAAATTGGCTCATTACCAAACAAAAAATCGGTTTATAAATTTGACATCTATTCTTGACAGAAGAAAATTGGGCATGTAATATACAGTAGCCATTGGATAACTGGATATGTTATACTGTGCGTTTGGTATTGCCATACTTTATTTGACTACTACCACTTTATTTTACAAGTACAATAATAAGCTAGTTTACTGCCACAAAACAATACAATAAACAGTACTTTATAATGCAATCGGACATAAAAGTAATTACGTACCAGAGACAAGAAAAGCAATCAGAGTCAATTGTCACTTACTGTATTGTTAATTTACTATATTTATGACTAGAATTTGTGTATAAACTAGCAGCAAAGAAACTGGACTTTCCTTTTTCCTTTTGTGATTCTGAAAAAACAACATTCAGCACCAGCCATCCCCGTTTATTACTTGCTTCTTTGCCTATCTAATTAATTAATTTATTTTTAGGCGAGGAATCGGAATCCCCCCGAATTTTGGGGTATTTCGCCCCCAGTAGGAATCTTTATCGTGCCAAACCGCATTGACACTGAACACAGTTTTCCTTTCTATCCGAAAAGAAGGCATGTTTTAATTTTTCCAACTTGCGACCCTTGGCTTATGCAGCAAACATACCAATTACTAATCCACTGAAGCTGGCGCCTATTTCATTGTTATCATATCTATTCTATACTATAAGCAAAAAGTAACTCCATCATAGGTGCCTTTGGAATTTTAAATTCAAGTGTATTATAACACCACAAAATTATAACAGCTGTCACTGTCAAAGGTTTATTTTGTGTAATTTTCTGTTGTTATAATTGTAACGTGTTAAAATTCCTCATTATATAATAATGTTATTTTGTATGCATTAATGATAATAACCCTGGCACGACCCTGCGTTCTTCAATGTAATTTTTGGTTGGGTTAAAATCTCCAGACTTCAGCTTAATTAAAATGGTGTTTTCTTAAATATCAAGGGTCACCTCTACATGTTCCCATACCGATAAAATTTCTTCCAGAATAAAATGTGGACTTGTTATTAAAGCAAATGACGTCTTTGCATATGCCAAGATTTATTTTAAAGCGTTCTCACGTCTACAAATGTCCTTTCGAAGAAGAGACTCCAGATAAAATGAATTTATAAATATTCAGAAATAATGCCGCCATACATACGACAAAAAATATATAGCTGATAAACACGTATGGATATCGAGTTCTTTTCGGTATGCAGATCTTAGTTATGGTGAAGTCCCGCGAAATCATATAGAATTCTCTCGAAGCTTTTTAAATTCTTGTTCCCGATTAGCTTATAAAAGTCAGGCTATTTCGCAATAGGTTAGTTTAAAATTTTCCCCTTAAGTTTATTTGCAAAACACATAAAAAATTCATTAATTCATTCCCTAGTCAGTTTCCCTGCGGCTCTCAGAGCAAAAGTTAAGGGTTTTTGCCCGGACGGTTGGTGCGCGACTACGGCGGTCCCGAGCAAGTGATAATACCATCACATATTTACAGTAAAGTTTAGAACGAATCGTTTTTTTGTGTTATACCGTACCGAATTTGTTGTTAGGGAATTAATCTCCAGTGAAGAGGATTATTCCGAAATTTTTTAGTAATAGTTTAAATGCCGAATATTTGCTACAATAGTCTCGCCAACAAATGAAGCATTTAAATGAACGCGTGCACATCAGCTGTGAGAACATTAGGATAAGCTAAGAATGTAAGCAGAGTATTGTGTTACTAGAGACGTTTTAAAAAAGTCAGTAGCGTACGTTCGGATAGTACTTTTTAACATTATGTAAATTTATCATCGTTGAAGTATCTATTCAACCTTAATAATGATTTATAATTAAAAATCTCATTACGTTTTAAATGGCATAGAGTAATGAATACATTTAAAGAAAAGTAATTGCAAAAATTTTAACTATAAACCGTTAAAAGTAAAAAATAGGGAAGATCAGATCAATTTATGAAACATTTACTTCTTTTCAACATTTTCGAATAATAACCAATTTTGAAGATTTACAATTTGTGAAAAGGAATGTTTCTCGTTTCAAATCAATAATCATAACTACACAAATCATAACTGGTGTTAATTTACATTTTTAAGTGCATAAAACTGATACTAAATGATGGCAATCCTTTTTATATATTAGGAATCGTACTGTATAATAATTTACCAATTTCAATAAAACAATTAATGTATAAACAATTTGTTACTGTTGTAAAGGAATTACTTAACTATTATAGTAGTTCTTAAGAATTTTTGTTTATAACAGTATTTCTGCTTTCATATGTTTAATTTAATTTATATTTTTTGCCGTTTACTTGCTTACATGTTACATGGAAAACAAAAATATGCCTAACTGTGAGTCAAATAGTATTTTATACGTGGAATGAAATAATTAAACTTGGACTTTAATAATAATTGTTCTTATAGTATAAATTAATTTCATTTTCCCTATTTTGTACGTGTATTCGATTATAATCGAATACAACATTAAGCATCAATGCTATCCTTCGTAAAGGACATTTTGCGACGCTACTGAATCATTCCAGTTTATCAGTTGTTTCTGTTATCAGATACATTTCTCGAGTCGACCACGTGATCATGAGGTGTACACTGCGTGGTTTGAGATGCTTTTTACAATTCTGCCCTCGTGATATCGGTAATCTTAAATCCTTCATTTGTTGGCGAGACTATAGAGTTCAGTGTTATATCTCGCGTATTTGAACGCTGTATTGGCTTAAAAGAATTTGTTTAATGCTAACCAACAGTGAATCTTTATAATAATACATTAATGGAAAGTTAACAATAGGACTACGCTATTTGTTATATAAAAAACTAAAGCAAACATCTCAAGCAACATTCAAGTAATTTAAATACCGTTCCAGTTCCTGTAATAATAATAGAGAATTTATTATTAATGGCAATTATTGCAAAATCAACGAATCTCGTCAAGATGAAATAGTTCAGAATTTAGAAATAAAAAGTGTTACCACAACGTTCCAGGTCAGCAGTTTTGTAGTGAAAATTATGTGTGTATGGTCATTATTGTTTGTTGTGTAATGTGCTTGAAGACTTCCATGTCCGAAAGAAATTTATGAACATTATGTTGGATTAAGGATAACTGTTTCGCGGTATTGATAGTTTAATTATGTTGTTTATGTAAAATTTATTTGGGATCCCGAAATTATGCAAAAGTTAGGAAAAAGAATGTTTTTATCTAATATGTTTCTGGTGTAATATATTTTTAACCTCTTTTATGTTTCAATATATAGATTTCAAATTTATTTATCGTTTGATATAGTTAGGTCCAACAAACTGCTGATGTTTCAATTCAGATTTTTATTAATGGCTAATGTGTTTGATTAACTTAACGTCAATTTTAAATGAGAAGTCATTTCCAGATTGGGACTTCTCGATTTGTTTTTTCTTTATCGTCATGCAGTCTGGTGGCACCCACTATTTTTTATTTGTTCCCGACACTATTATTTAATCAGAAGCTATTGGGGTTAACACCCACACCTGTATTTAAATTTGCAGAGTAAGAAATCTTTAGCCGGTGCAATATAATACAGTAAGTATAGTTTTTATTGTAAAATAAGCGATTACAGTAAGTATCCAGTATTTTGAATGTTTTAGTGTGTTGCAGTTGACGCCCATCGCGCGGCGTATGTTTAGTATTTTCAGTAAAGTAATTTCAGTAGAGTAACAAAAAAGCGTTGTTACAAATGACGCCTGATCGTAGGGCTTTTGTGTTGAGTAATTTAGATTGCTACATAATACACATCAGTTCAAAATTCTGAAGGCCCCTTTGATGAAGTTACTGTTTGCTCATACTATATTTACTATTATTCTATCCTACTTACTATCTTGATGTGAGAATATTTTTGCCAAATCCAAGGTAGCTTTAATTTTACTCGTATTAATTAACTGATTTAATAAAAGTTGTGAAACCCATACACCTCCAATGTTAGAAGTCAAGTCGATAGTTCTCAATCAGGAAATCAAAACTAAATAATAAGTAAGGTTAGTCAATTTATATATTATGTTAATCAATAGTTTTATTTAATTATTTACTATGAATTCAAATGCTTTGCAAAATATTTTTTCTTATGTTAAGATGTACTCTGAGCTAAATTAGAAAACGTTGAAGGATTGGCAAAATATTAATTTTAGTGTAGCGTTTATTCGTGTCAAAGAGGCACTTTGATTGACGTTTTTGCTTCTACGTCTTGAACATCATCAAATCTGCAATGTGTATTCAACTCTGTAACGGTATATTTTTACAAGCTCTGAATAAATGTAATTTTGTCGACATATTTACAAAAATTTTAAGTCCGGTTCTTGCAAATTTGAATTCTTTTAAAGTATAAACTTGCGTTAGCATTCGATATAAACAACCCCATAAAACTTATTTTAAAAAAGGTTGGTTTCAAATCTTAGAATTATAAAAATCTCTTTGGTTACTCATATAAGTGTTTAAAAAATAACTTGAAGCGTTTGCAGTTTTAGAGGAAAAATCAGTACTTGCTTTTGAGTTGCTGTGCTCTGATTCGTTAAGCCAAAACACGCGATTCGCTGATTGGGTACACGAGTTATACCCTACGAACTATTATAATGCAACCTTCGGCTTTTAAAGAAAAAATCAATACTTGTTCTTGAAGTGAGACCCTGCTATTGGTTGATTTCGATTTTGCATCAGGTAATGTATTCCTCCGCAGAACTGCATCCTTAGTAAACAATAATAGAACCCTGAGTTTTAAGACTTCACTTCCGTTCAGTGGCTGGTCCGAGTGACTTCAGTTTCGATCTTTACAGAGTATAGTTGCATATAGTCCGGCTAAGTTTTTTGAGCGGCGTGCCTCGAGACTCGGCGGGGTACAATTATAAATCCCGTTAAGCGAATTTAGTAATTTTCCGTTTGAATATGTTGTGATTACCGTTCGATTTGTTTATTATAAAATAACAAATTAACTATTTAAAGTGCAGTTTAGTTTTTCGAGTTGTTCAAATAAAAATACAGTTTTACAGTACCGCTTAACTACAGTTATTTTGTGATTATTTATTGAAGAATAGTTTAGTTGCCGGACATTTTGTTATTAGAATTCAGTGTTAATTCCCATGTATAAGAAAAGGGGATTTTCATACCTATATACCGATCTTTTTGAATTAATGAAAATATAACAAATAAAGAATATGTATTTGTTATATAATAATTTCCACAATTATTGTGAGCAACATTTTGGTAATTTCGAGTACCGTTCCAGTCAGAAGAATAATAAAGAATTTAATATCGAAAGCAGTTATTGCAAACAATTGTGTTAAAGTTTGATGAATCTCATTAATAACATTTAGTCCAAAATCCAGAAGACTTCTTCCCGCATTGTGGCAGCTCAGCAGTTTGTTAGTGTAGCTTTGTTTAAAGTTTTTAAGGTGTTTTGAGTGTCAAGAGTTCGTATCCTTCAACTTGTGAAAGGAATTTTGGTATGAACACTAATTTGGATGATGAAAAACTGTTAAGGTATCGAATTTTATTAATATTGTATTGTTAGATAATATTTAATCATTTGGGATCCCGAAATTTTACTCACTTTAATGAATAATAACTATTTTGATTTGCATTGTATGTACCATTTTCTTTTGTTTTAACATACAGATTTCAAATTTTATTGACTACTTGACATAGTTTGGCTAAACGGACTGCTGATGTTTTTTGTTTTCTTTGGCTAATCAAGATCTTTTATTGTTTGATTAATGTTTTAATTAAATTAACGTCAAAATTAATAAGGAGGTTAGTTCCTGAGCTATAACCTTCGCTTTTTCCAAATCTTATTCATGTTTTATGAAAAACATCCTCAGTTTTGGTGGCGTCCAACATATTATTATTTATTCCTGAATCCATTATTTAATTAGAAGCTTTTAGGGTTAACACCTGCGACCTGAAAATCTAAATTTGTAAGAAAGAGCTAAATCTCAAGCCGGCAATTTTGAGCATTTTGATATACAGTAAGTATCGTAATTTGTGTCCTCAATTTAGTTTAATTAATGTGAATTCTTTGTTTGAAGTTTAAGCTTTGTTTATTATCGTTATTTTATCGTGCAGAAAAAAGCGTTGCTATAAATTGGCGGTACAACGTGCGCCAGGTTTTTGTTGCTATAACTCTCTTTTGGGTTTTAACGGAAAGGTCTCCTTACCTATTTATTACATGCAACTTTTTCTATCGTTATATTGAAGATCGATTCGTTTTTGTAAAACACGAGTATTCTACATTTCTGTTTTTCATTGCCGTCGCCTTTGATCTAGCCTACCTATGTGTTTCGCTTCTCTTCTTTCACTCTTTCCAGATATAGATGTTTTGTTAATCATTTTTATGAACCTACATATATTTCTTATTCTATCTTTCCTCATAACTCTTTTTTCTCTCTTAGAATTATCATTTCCGGTTCGTGCATTTTAAATTTTAAGTTTCTGACTTTTGTCTTCTTGTTTACTTCTTTTGCAGGGTTTAGAGCATTTAACAGTCTGACTATTGAACTTATTCTATTGTTACCATTACTTTCAGCGCTTCCTCGCTGTCTAGTATAAAATTTAGTATAGAGTGAGTATCAAACATTGTTAAGATAGCACAAGGTCAAAGTATAGAATTCTGTGCTTTGGGTTATGTTGTAATATTATGGGTTGCATTATGGTACAGGCGTATATCTGGTATATCCCAAAAATCAAATGAGTGACGCCAACATGTCAAAATAAAGGAAACTACAAAGTAGCACAAATCAATCCGCATTATGGGAACTAGGCAGACATAAAAAAATGATTTCGCGGATCCGCTGTCAAAATCCGCATTCTGAGTATCCACCTTTAGAGTCATTACGTTAATAAGGTTTGATGTTTACTTGTTAAGAGTGTCAAACAGTTACAATGCGTAATTTTAACATAACAGGCATTCAAAATGACGCTGCGGCTTGAAGCTTACTCCAAGCTAAGTTAAAAGAAACCTAAGAAACCGTACGTTTTGTATGGGCTAAAATTTGAATATAATTGAAATCTATCGTGAAGTGTCAGCTGTGTATGGAAATGATGCCATGTTGTGACCGGCAATCAGAAACTACTGCAAACACTTCGAAGAAGGTCCCGATTACATCGTGGGCATTAAATAGTGGATTCGAATGCACCACAGGATTAAAATTAAACAAAGTTCCGCGGTTCCCGCATGGCTCCGCGAATGTCTAACTTGGAGTAAGTTTCCACTGTTTGACACTCCGTTACCAAGCAAATAAAAAACCCTACTGTTATGGTTTTAAGCTGCTATGCCACTTGTATAGAAGTCCGATAGATAATATTGAGTGCAATTTAAGTTTAGAGTCACTGCATCTAGTTACCTAGGCCAGCTGGTCGATCAGAGTAACACAAAACGCCGCCATATTGGGCAAAAAAGCACGAAATTGTTCATTATTTTTATCTGTATTGTATTTAATCAAATCCAGGTCTAGTTTAAAAGGTTCTTCTTATTTTAAAAGTTCAAAACTCTAATATGTCAAATACGTAAAATGTGATTTTAATTTACAGATCATCCTTCTCTGTCCCAATATGGCGCCGTTTTGGGGTACTCTGATCGACCAGCGTGTCCTAGGTGAGTAGATGCAGTGACTCTATTTAAATTTTGATATCTTTACGTATTTTGTTGTAGTTCTTCAATTCGTGCATAATTTACTATAAGTGAAATTTTAAACAAAATAGTCATTAAAAAGATAATGTCTTCGATTTTAAATTTCACGCTGAAAGAATCGCATATACACACCTTGTACATAGTAAAAAAGGAGAAAAATTCCGGTCACTTTTAGACAAAATAGGTACATCAAAGTTAGTCTCTCTTATATTAGTATCTATTTATCGTAACGGTTAAAATTAAACTCACCAGACCCTAGTATTAGGTGCCATATTTTAAATAATATTAACTTATTCCGTATCTACTGGGTCTTGCGTTAAGCACAAATACAGTATATTACGATTCTAATGTGTAAAAGTGCGCCTTTAAATCACGTTCACCGAGTTTAAGAGCATGACGCAAAACAGAATGCTTTTAACGTTGCTAGTGTTTTAAAGGGCTTAAAGGCATTTATACACGTGTGTCATACGTTATTTTTTATTATATCTGCATTTTAATTTGGATTTCTTTTATATGTTAACATGAAGATTAGTTAGCATTTGTAAATGTTTAATATGGTTATTATTATAAATAAAGAAAATTATGAAATCGCTGTTACTTAGCAACTTTAAAGCAGGAGCGTACGTTTAACATTGTGTTTTTGCACGCTTTTTGATTTGTTAAATAAGGATTATGATGCAAATATAATAAAAAAATATCCACTCTTAATACGACTCTATATTATAATATCTCAAATTCATTTCTTGTTCATTCATTTCAGGCTTTCTTCAATATAAGCCTTGCAGTTTAATATTTCGAATGTATTCATTTCCGTTTAAAATAAATTTAAAGGTAAGCTGATTTTTAGATTTATATATGACTACATTTGACAAATAGAGAATGTTATTCTTATAAAAAAAAGTCGATAGCCTGAAAAAATAACATTTTCTGTTGTGAGCAAATAAGCCGAGATAGAGATATTAAATGCGAGAGGCAAATCTTGTTTAAATCTATCATTGGTGAACCGTGACGTGAGCAGACTGACGTAGAAATGTTGACATGTGGGGAGATCAAGTGGTTAGTAGCAAGAACGCAACGAAGCCACCACAGTTATAATTACGGTGCAGTCTTGCATCTCATTTAAGTCAGTTATGTAGGAAAGGATAGACTTTGAAATTTAGAGGTTTGTTAAGTTTAAGCCAATTCGAATAAAATGCGGATTCTGCTAAGATTAACCGTACCGTTCGATTATCTGGCGGTTTTTAAAATCTGTTTGAAGCTTAAAGTAATTATTAAAAATTGGACAAATTCTTTCCTACTGCATTTATTTAAAGTATTTTTGAAGTTTAAATAGTGTTTGAATTTGAACTACTTCAATTAAGGGTTTACTTTCCCAAAGTTTCCTGCCGTATCTTGTAAACTTCTCTAATCCAACTAAGTGGTGAATATTACATTCCAAGTTTAAAGCTGGTAAATTTAAACTTTAAATTTCAAATTATATACAGATTGTGATTGATTTACCGTCCGTAGTATGCAAAGTACAATTTAAGTTTTAAGTTAATTTAGTTCTGGTTATTATACAACAAACTTAGTGTCATTCACTTTTCTGGGAAAATCGTTGTATCCATTATTTGTTCTGGTTTGGGCAACAACTAACAAAATTTCTACCACTAACGTGTTAATACGAAGAACCTTTAGTTAGCGAGAGAAATGTTGAGTTTGGTTGCTTTCGTGAGTAGAATATTTACTTCTTCACTTAACTTAAATTATTCAATATAAACAAAGATTTATATAAGTATAAGTATTCTTATCACCAGGTTCTTTAGAATCAAATACTTTTTATTGATCACTCCTGGTACATATAAATTAAACAGGACGTTAATGGTTATTAATGATTTATATATCAAAGAAGTTATAAATTAATATTAAAGCAGTTTCAATTAAGCAATTTTTGTTATCAAATATTCACAGTGTAAGTTTTATAAAATTTAACTAAATATTTTGTAGAGATTGTTTGTGAAATATAAAAAATACATTTCTGTAAGGGTAAGTTAGGCTAAAGGTAATGTCAACCTTATCACTTTTGTTCGAACAATATGTTTGCAAGTATTTATAATAGTAACAATTCAATCGATATTAACTCTTTCCAAATTGTGAACGGATATTAATTTAACATCATTTTAACCACGATCGTCCACATACAATTTGGTGGAGCCCAATATATTCTTTTGAAATAATTATTCGTTTTCCTAAACTTAAAACCAATGACAGTAATTTCTGTAAAAGCAATAACAGTCTCTCTTTTTCTCTTGAAATATTACATTGCATTTAATGTAAAGTATTACAGTTTTTTTATAATGTCTTATTGTGGCACCTTACAAATGTAAGTCACATACCTATAGAAGGGATAACTTAACAATCGTTATAACTTTAGTTGATAAGATGAAATTCGTACCACGTGTGTCATGTGAACGTATTCATAAAACATACACCAAAATTAACCATTATTTTCTTTCCATTACCATTATTTAATTGAAAAAGTGTTTATATTCATTTCAAATATGGGGAGCAGTTAGTATTAAAACAACAATTATTAGTCACTCAATTTACAAAACATTTAAATGTTTTTATTTTACCCCAGCCATTATAATTCCCACAGTCGCAGTTAGTTTCAAACTTTTCTCTGTAAATAAACTTCCGTCAAGTTAGAAATAAGTTCGTTAAGAAAATACTAAATCCCAAAAACCTACTACTTTTTATACCTCTTTAGTATTCTATCCAAGTTTTCTTATTAAAATCGGGATTTTACTTTTAATACATTTTGTGCCTTGTGGGAGTAGCAGTGTTTTCCGAAATGACGGGTAAATAAAACGAACTAACTAATTAGTTGGCAGGTAATTAACTTTCTCGAAACTACAGAAAACTCACTTACCTGTGAACAATGTGCTTTGACTGTAAATAGTCCAGTGCAAGTGCCAGTTCGCAAACTGTCAATTTGACAGCTTCTTCAGAGAAGTGAACTTCTTGTTGTATATGGTAGCGTAGGTCACCTCCAAGGAGCAAATCCGTTACCATGAATAAATCTTCCTCATCTGCAAACAAAAGAGTTTGTTACTAACGCTATTTTATAAGGTATTTTATTCATAAAACAAAAGCGCTATCTGGAGATAAAGATGGAGATTTAAATGTGAAAGAAACAGGAAAAAAAGGGAAAGGAAAGGTTTATAGTGTGTCGTTTTTGAGTAACATTCTACGCCAAATTGAAAATTTGAGGATGTTTTGTAGCAGGCTTCTTTATTAATTGCAACTTTAGTTCGTTCAATTCGTTAAAAAGAAGTGAAAATAGCCGTGCCTAAATATATAAGAAGCCGTATGGCGCAGAAAAAAAGGCGCCTTAAGTGGGGTATCGGGTCCCAAAAAACCAAACACGGCTGAGCCCGTTTAGACTATTCTGGGGATCAACTGAAAAAATGTTGATGCAAAAAAATAGCGTCTCACATTTAAGACAACTTTACCTCCATGCCGTACATTTTAAGTCAGGTACAACGGGGCGCTGTCGAAGGCCTACCAAACTTTTAATTAGTAGACCAGGGTTGGCAAATCAGACTAGACATATCCTACGCCAAGACCAGCCACACTTAGGATACACGCCACGTTGTGGAATAGGGGTGAAGGGAATCCCTTGGGAAGAGAGCACGTTAACCGCTCCCATCAGTGAAAACTGACAGCTCTAATATAAGAAAGTGAAGCGCTAATTGTGCGTACCACAATTCTTCATGCAAATGGAAGCTGTGGGCTTAACGCAGGTAGGTTACGTAAAATGACAACACACATATTGTATGTTGTCGATGATGCTTTTTTGACTTAGTTGAGTGCCATAGGGCACAGACGAACTGGATTTTCTTTTGTTTCAATCAATACTACAGTAACATTTTCGTATAATTGATTCCTAGCTCCTCTCGTTTCGTTTTATCGTGAACTTTCTCGCGTAATTAGGCATCCGGCTTCATTCTTAATATTTTGCTGTATTCGTGTGTGGTACATACAATCTTACTAAGTATGTGTAGTAGTAGTAATGTGTATCGATTTAGTTTCATTGAGTTTTATTAGCCGTTGTTTGGTCTATAGGTTGATTATCTTGACAACTGTTTGCAGTTTTTCTGTCGCATCCTGTAACAGTGTCGCCAGCAAACAGTGCTTTCCTTTGATTGCGACAAGATTCCTTGTGGCATGCAGGCAATAATGTCTTGCAGATCTGAATATTGCTCGTCTTGCTTAACTCTAAAAAATCTTTCTGAGCTGTATGAGCTGATAACCTGATCATATTGCTTTTGTAAGTATGTATTTAGTTTGTATAATAAGTCAACACCGTCACACCTTATCAAATGATTGTGGTACATGCAAAAATACCATAGAGCAATTTTTTTCTAATGTCTTCTCAATCGTATGAGTGATTATATGCAGCTGATCTATGGTTAGAAAACGTTATGTTATAATTTTTCAAAAAACCTGGATAATTGCGGAAACTAGCTGATAAGAAATGAATATGTGGTATCATGATCACTTCTGCTCTGCATAATCTTGGTACTATCCTGGTCCAACCGCAAAGCAGCATTGATCAGACGTATTAGGTATTTAGGTTAATTCGTTCTACTTTAATGTAAAATTTGATTATCGTATAAAAGGGAAAATATTTTGCATTGGTACGTGCAGCAAAATTTAAGTCTTGAAGATACAAGAGACCATCCCGTTGCGGAAGTTCGCTCTAAGCGGCGAAGTTACGCAGCTCTACGCGAAGACGTCCGTGAATAGTAAACTCAGAAAGGGGAAACTTTGAAGAAGATTCCAGTTTTGTGCTCCTATAGTTTTGTAACCTTATTGTATCGCTGAGTTTACGGCCTAAACCTTCAAGTGAAAATTAAGGATTTTTCTATTATTTTGGTTAGTTCAATGTTAAGTGGTCAAGCGTTTCAAAGAAATTAGTGGTAAAATCTGGCCCATTGAATTGTGAAAGACCCTTGAATTCTTTATGTATCTGATTGTCTCTCGTGATAATATTAAGTGAATTAGGGTGTAGTTGGTGGAAGCTTCGCGCGAAGAATTTAATAATAATTAAATTTTAATGATCGTCGATCCTAATAAAATGTAAATAAACGTTCTCTTTTTTTTTGAAAGCCGAATAACTAATAGCTGATTTGACCAATAATTCAATAGATTAAGTTATAAATGAAAACTTTAATAATTCAAATTTTATTAATTAAAGAAAGTTCAGAGTTTAACACTAACTGTCCTTTGTTCTTGTAGCGGCAAGGTTAAAGTGTGAAAGTTACTTAGTTGGGTTTTAAAAAGAGGCAATTACGTGTTTCCTGCTGCGTTGGATAAATTTGGATAACTACACAGTGTACGGTAAGTTAAAACATTGATGTATTTTCCCATGTTCTCTAGTAAAGTAGTAATAAAGCTTTGTAATTTGAAAGGGATTCCTATTTATGTGAATTTTTGTGTTTAAGCAAAAATAGTATGTTTGCCGTACATTTTATTTAATAAACCTTTTCATTCTACCCTATACGAAAGTGTAACTTTCTATCTTGATAAGGCAACCGAAAGCGAAAGTAAAACATTCGAGGTGGTTGCTAGGTATGAAAAACTTTCGGTCCCTGGACAACGAAGTGAAACTGTCATTTTTTTTAAATATAATATTATAAGGTGGCTGTTGCCAACATTGCCTTGGTAACAATACTGTTGTATATACAAACATTATTTTATTATAATCACTGAATCATCATTTTATTTATTTAGTCAAGAGGAGAATGAAAAGTTGAATACATTACACGCTGCGAAAGCTCTTTCAGGTGCTCGGTGTTTTTCAGTAACCTCGGCTACGCTTACGCTTCGCCTCCCCCAATCAAAAACACCTTGCACCTAAAAGTACACTTTCGCAGCTTGTAATGTAAATAACTATTATTTAATAAACCAGAAGTAAACATGATTTACCGCCTGCTATAGATTGGCTCAACAAATTGTTTGTAGTGACTCTTTCAAAACCATAAACAAGTCAATTCTTTTTCAACTTGTTCTTCTTTTTTTCCCCAAATTCAGATTCTTCTCCCAAATTATAGCTTTCTGTCGCAATTTTTAAACAATAGTAACAAACAAATTTTTGTATTGTATCATTATTACAAATTGAAGGTCTTCGTACAAGTAAATTATTACTAACTTCAGTCTTGCCTTTTTTTCTATAAGCGTAACATTTAATAAAGTGAAACCTATAAAAAAGCTATAGCTGCTAGAAAAGAGGTTTTATAGAAAAGTTGAATTTGTACCAAATGTGAATAAACAAAATAAAAACTTGAAACCTCATTAAGTTAATGGCGGATACCCCAGTTCATTAAAAGTTATTGTTCGCGTTTTTTATTTCAATTCTTTTACCTGACTGCGGAAAATTCCCTTAAAATAGGGAGGTTCAAGGTTTTAATTAGCGTTGAATATATGGGGATTGTCATAAAGAAAGTAAATAAAAAAAGATTGAATGTAGTCAGGTGGACTAAAATAAAAGGGGCTTCAGTGTAACGGGTGCAAAATTAGCTCTTTTATGTTGTGTATGAAAGGTTTGAATTTTTGTTAATGGAAAACTTTACTTGAATGAAGAGTAAAAGCGGGGATTTATCATGTTTTGCTTACATTAATTATTATTGAACATTGTTTGGTCAAGTTATGTTAGCTATGAACGTAGTAGCAGATTCTAACCCACATGATCCCAAATTACGTAAGGGAATTAATTACTGTGTATAATCTGCTAATAAATATGCAACACACATTCTCAAAGTTTACTGATATATGACCCCCAGCGAAGACTGCGATATCTGTGTTATCCTTGTAACACCTCCGAGTATGTGTATGATGAAGTTTAGCGAGCTGAAGCGTTTTTGCATTATGAAGCTCTCTTCGTAAGTCAAGAGCTACTACAAAATATATATTTGTGGAATATGTCGAAGGCTTGTAGAAGAAGGAGAAACACCTAGAATCATTTATTACTCTAGTTAGAAGATATTGATTAGTGTGTCACTGCTAAATAGATAAAAATTAATTTGTCGTCTTAAAGTATTGAACTAACTATAAGTAACTTCGGAGAGGTTGTAGTGGATTTAGTATCACGTTAGGTATCGTTTTCATGCTTGGTCTGTCTTTAATTTCCTGTAAATGCATGGCGTATTTACTCTTTACTTTGTTACGTGCTAATTCCGTAGCACCTTGTTTAGTACTAATTTCGCAACACCTTGTATAATTTTGTTGGTAATTTTAACTGAGGTAAGTCACCTTGTGCCTCTTCAAATTGATCATGGCAACCTCACTTCAGAAATTTGCTGTACTGTATTGGAACCGCTCTTAGCGGTTTATATCGTAATTTAGTGGTGTATTGATCCAGTTTGTTTGGGATTACTTTGGAGATTTTTTTGGGGTTATAAACCATGTTTTCGCATTGCAAATCACAAGGTTTGCAGAATGATTGTATTTACCATGCTTAAGTTATTGCTTTTACGTGTTATTTTATGCAGGATTCATTTAATATTTGCCCGATAGACGTTACAAACTTTGTAACCACTTCCTCAAGGCCAACCTCAAATTAGACAGTGTATTGGATAGTTAAACAAATTTTTAAAATTACTGGAATTGTAACTATTGGAATATCTGCGATTGGCCAATTTTCTTTGTAGCCAGTAGACGCCTTAGAATTGCCCGTAATCGTCTATTGAGTGTTACTGATTTATTTATTATCTATAAACAAGCAGATGTTTCTTTTAGGTAATAATCGTATCCGCATTAATTCCGTAATTTGATGATTTAGTAATCTTAATTATGTTATATAATTAGTTAGCTCAGTTAGCGAATGATTGCTACCGATAAATAATCCATCTGTTATGGTAGCTTTGAGTTTTAAAATCGCGCTGTAATATAATATTAGCATGAATGAAGACCTAGCTCTACACAATATATTGAGATGTTATTAGTTAAAATGAATGAAATGTATTTAATTAAATAAATAAAATAAATGTTTTATTTTGATTTTGGCTAGCATTAATAAAAATGAAATTATAACAACCCAGAGCTTTTGTATTATCCAATAGGGTGACTTAGTTTTATTTCGATTGAGCATGAGATGAATGACAATCACAATGTCAACAAACAAATGATTGATCTTATTAATACCTGTATCTGGAAAGGGAAATTTACTAACACGGCACTTGGAATCCTGCACCTGGACAAGCAGTAATTTTAAACTCTGTATGCGAAGAAAATAAATGGATGCTTGCATAAACATCAAATGAAATAAACACATATATAAATTTAAAACAGACTTTTTTAATTTATTTAAAATAACAAAATTTTTTTTAGATATATATAGAAAAAACATTCTTTAAAGGTTTAATAAAAGAGGAAAATCTTCCTCAGCTTTCTCACGTGAATTTGTGGTAGTTATCAACCTGACAAATGAAGGTTGTAACTGGTTTCATTTGAGCAACCTTTATTCAAAATAAGGTGGAATTAAAGAAAAATATTTACAACTACTAAACAAATCTTAAAATTGTTGAAGAACAATAAGATTTGTTCGCAAAGAACGTCTTGAATTTGTCAAAAATGAAATAAAATTTGTTTTATTGATTTGTTTTCAAAATGAAACAAAATCCTTATTGTTTTGACCCACCTTGTATATAACAATTCGTCATGAATCCACTTCAAAATCTTTTAATATTGTATTTTCGGTAATACAGCAACCTTCCAACCAGCTGATATCAAAAACCATTCAAGGTCGATAACCAAATTGATGATAAAATTTCGTTGATTTAATTTAATTTTTAAAACATTTTTTTACAATTTCCATTAATTGTATTGTAAACAATAAAAAGCAACTCTTCTTTGCTTTATAAACGCAGGTAAATATTCACTTTAGAGTCACTTTCGTAAACTTGACGTTTGTTTACAAAAAACGTGTGGTTAAACAATAACCTAACTTATTTTTCAGAAAATTAAATGTGGGCCGAGCGTGGATGTTTCCAATGCGTTTTATCGACTAAAATTGTTCTTTTCCCGAGGTCCTTTTATATGATTACGAAAAACATTTGACAGCACAACGAAATTTTTCAAACCACTTGAGCATCACAAAATATCATGACGTCACGAAAACGATCATATGTTTATAAATTACGCTAATCTTAAATCTAAAAAGACAGAAAAGTAAGACGAAAAGTTAGACATAAGACGCTTATGGTCTAGATTAAACAATAACAAAAAAATCAATAAAAACGATCACCTGTCACCGATCTCATTAAAAAGTAATTACATTGAAATCTCATCACTCTCCAGCTAAGTAAACATAATAACATAAATGAATTCAAAGATGAATTAAACTTGTCCAGAATACAGTACTGCAGGTGGCTGCATCCAAACAATAGCGCAAAATATTAAAATAAACACAAATTTTGACAAAACCAGAGAATATCAGCACAGTTAATACCTTCATTTACTGGAACTCAATTCTCCCACACACAGGAATTAGTAAGTTAAATGTAACATTATAAACATCAAGATACTGATCTGATTCAACTATTTCCAGTGAAATATGTATCCGAAACTGACTTAGTCTTATTTGGGAAAGAAAACTTGTTTTGCGTTCATCAATCGTCAACCTCAAATCTAGTAACAATATAAAACCTTTCAGGAAAATGGAAAAACTATCTTAACATGTAACCTGGGTTACATACAACATGTTTTACTATAAAACAGTATAATTGATTTATATTCTTTTTATAAATTAAAAACCTTTTTGTAAAAATTGAGGTTATGTCTACATGATTCTCTTCCTTCTATAAATTCTATTTAAAATTGATGAATCTATCTGTAACCTAGCATGTAACCTTTAGATTAAATAAAACTAGTATCCTATCATGTCTATCTTTCTTTTATCGCATGAATTTATTAAATCTGAGCTTACGATCTAATCATAGCCTTTAAAATGGCCTGAAATTACAATTCGTTAAGTAAATTTTCTACCTGATGATTCCATATCATCTCAATATTTAATTCTTTTTTTGTAATAAAGCATTTTGCATCTTATTTACAGCTATTGTTTATGTACCTTGTTAGCGGTTTTATTTTTGCACAAAAAACCTTCAGGTCTGTAGGTAGGTTGGTTTTAAAGGAATAGCTTACCATATTGGTAGCAGTCACAAATGTATTTTAGAACTTTATAGATATTGTTGGCGTTTGGTATAGTGCTATTAAAATCTGATGAATGACTCTTGCACCTATTGGAAAATACATCTTGTAAGAAGAGCAAACACATAACCTAATCTAACCTAATTAACTTTACTTAACCTCTAACCTAATTGATTTAGGGGTGGAGATTTTAGTCCTGACATTTTACCAACAGTAACAAAATTCTTGAAGCGGACCACGTATTTATCAGTGGTACGATATTCAATGTTAACATGAATTTTCCTATGTCATTTAGTGGTAGTAACCTGATCCTTAACTGATTGTATACAATTTTTAATTTTTCAATATTTACTTCTTCTTAATCTTTTAATTTTTTAATTTTCCAAATTGGTACGACCAAGAGTCGAACCTGGATGTTTAGTTTAAACGAGGCCACTCAACCCACAGAGCAAAAATGGTGATCCTAACAAACAAACTTAAAGTCGGTTTGCTCATATCTCAAATTTATTTGAAAGTTAATTGATATGATAACAGCTGGTTCTAAAATTATGTCTATGGCAACTAACCGTCAAATAAAGCTACGAAGAGATGAAAGCAATCGATGCTTATAGAAAGTAAGTAATAAATTAATAACCTTTCGGATGAAGTTCTTGACGAAAAAAAGGCGACTACAGAAGAAATAAAAGGTTTGTGTAGAAAGACTGAGTAAAGAAGAAATACCGAAAATGATGTATTTATAGATATAGATCAAATAGAAGAAGAAATTTCGGTCGCCTAGAAAGAAATAGAAAGATCAAGAAAAAGATTGCATGTCGTAACGGATAGTCAGTCCTGTACGTGAACTTAATGAAAACGTAGATGACTTGTTTCTAGAGCTATAAAAAACTCACTTGAGAACATAAATTTATTGTACAACTCCCTCTTAGAACATTTATCAACGAAACGTTTATAGTTAGAAGAATGTGATAATATAATGCTTTATTATCACATTCTAATAATCGTAAAATAACTTTTTAAGGTCGATATTACCAAATTTTTATAACCTTATCCTCCACTCAATGAAATGGAGCATTAGAACAAGACAAAACAACCCAATGTGTAATATGCCTAATAGTAATTAATTATTAAGGAAAATTTTTTTCCACTAAATAAATTTTACTATTACATTACAATTACAATAATACCTTAATATATAGTAAGAAGTTATATTACGTAGAAAAATTATCACCCCGACTGGGAGTCGAACCCAGGACCCCGCTTTCCGGGCAGAAGCTCTACCGCTGAGCTATCTGAGGCGATTACCAATGGGAATGACAACTCATATACTTAAGCTTGAAATATCAATAATATCGTTTGGTTCGACTTCCAGTCGGGGTAAAATATTTTCTACATAACTATAACATCTTACTATACATACGATTTATGTATAGTATCTTGGAAGTCCTATTAAAATCAGGTAAAACTTATCTAGGAATATATCTTGGAAGTCCTATTAAAATCAGGTAAAACTTATCTAGGAATATATCTTGGAAGTCCTATTAAAATCAGGTAAAACTTACATGGAGAAAAGGCATGGACTCTATCCTAACCAGACATTACCGATTTTGGAAGAAATTACACTAGATTTAGTGGATCTACAATAAATCTATACAGGTTTGAGTGTCCACTATTCTATTCAACTTGCTTACTTATTAATAAACTTGCCAAAATGGAGAAAGAGCATTTCATCTTGTTGCTGATTCGATTGTGATAGGAAGCTAGCATTTACAAGATGCGGTTTTTTGTTATAATTTAACTTGATTATTTCAATCTTACTGTAAATATTTCAAGCAATTGTAGTACAAAAATCAAGTCTGTTTTGAAAGTTTGTTGTTTCACAAAAAAAGTAAACATTTATTTAAAAATAAACTACTGACTCGTCAGTTTTCATTTTCAAATTTAAAATGTGTTAGTATTCATATTAGTTTAGCTAGTTCGAAGACTACCTCTCAACTAAACGACCCGGGTTCGACTCCCAGTGGAAGGAACTTAAAATTTCTTCAAAAAATTTAGTAAGTAGTTTACCAAACATCTGCCACACGTTTGTGAGTTTATAATTCAGCACATGAAAGTTTGAGATAGGCTCTGAATTCAGTTCCAGTTTCCAGTTCCTTCAACAGATCATGGTTTAGGTGATTCGGAGCCCACATTAAACAACCTGTTTTGTCTAGAGCACAAAAGAAACACTCACCTCGCAGAGGCCCAAATACAGCAAATACAGGGTTGTTATACATAAGATTTATGGAAAATTAAGGTTTCTAGTCTGTTAATAGTATATCAACGCAATAGTTTAATTATTACCCTGACTTTGAAATACTTAGAATTTACTAGAAAAAAAGCAATAAAGTTTAATCAAGGACAGGTAAATGCACGATATTGTGTGTGTGCGCCCTACAACAAAAGAAAAGAGATACACGGGAAAGCTGTGGCTACGACCGGGATTACAGGGATAGATTGTAAATCGAAGGGGAGATAATAGTAAAAGTCTCTTTTCAATCTATAAATAAAGAAGGTAGAAAATGTAAAATTCGTACGTATTTGTTACAAAAAAGTTACAAAATAATTTCAGCTCTGCAATCTAGCCTGAAAATAAGCAATTTAGTTCAAAGAAGAGCTTTCTTTGTCTGAAATAAAACTATATCAAATTAAATTTAAAACACTTACCTTGAAATGAAAACCATATATTGACAAGAAATGGATGTTCTAATCTCGTTAATATCTCCACTTCTCTCAATACGTTCTTCAGAGCATCTCTTTCCATACATTGGTGTTTGTTCATGTATTTCATTGCGAACATTTGCTTGGAATCTTTCTTTTGTACAATGCAAACCTGAAAGAAATAAAATTCTTTTACGATCGTGATATTTTATAAATCATAAAAATTGAAAATAGTTTTGACCTGAATTTGAATTAAAAACAGAGCATTGCGATAAAAGTCCCTCCTTGCAGTTTTATATCGAAGTAATATAAAACGCCATGAATTTATGATGGTTATTACGACAAAGTACATCTATTACGACATAAAGTTCTTAACTTTTGGCTTGGAGTTGTTTTATTACAGTCATAATTCACTTGTAATCCTTATCTATTATTTCAAGTTTCTTCTTATTCTGATTTCTTAAATTATGTTTCTACTCATTTTTCTTTTGTTATATGTATGAATTCCTAATAATGGTGAATCTAGAAGTTTTTCATAAAATACAGTAACCTTCAATTTAAAATCGAATTAAAAACAATTAATATGATAAGGACTATATAGAATAGATACTGCAAAAAAGATTTGCTCGGGTGCTAACACGCGGTTAATGAGTGAAAATCAAAAGCACATGTCCAGATAAAAAATTTAAAATGATTTAGTTACAGAAAGTATATTATCAAATAACCTTTCTAGAGAAAATAGTTATTAATTTAAATCATAGAGCAATACGGCATTTGTTGGAAAGGTATGCAAAACCTAACATACAATAAAGCTGCAAAAATTGCTTAGTTTTGTAGATTTAAAATATACTAGTTTATACACAAAAATGTAAAATATAAAAATTTTTAAAACACAAAGTGTTTTATTAATGTGAGTATTTACATATATAAAATAATAAAAGTTTGAAAATTTTCAAACGTTGGACGACTATGCTCACAACACCCCTAACTGATGAGAGCCATAGCTCGAAACAGTCTGTCTTAGGGTGCTGTCTGTGATTTACATACACATCATATTGAAATGTTGCATAGTCGTCCAACGTTTGAAAATTTTCAAACTTTTATTATTTTATATACTAGTTTATGTTGACCGATTAGGATAATTTCACGCCAATGTCAATCTGTTATTTTGTCAAGTTCGAAGTTTTCTGGTAAGTTAAAAAAAAGAATTTAACAAGACAACTTTTTAATTAACTTTTTAAACTTGAACTACTTTTTGTTATATTTCGTTATATTATGTTTATATACAGTTATATTAAATAATTTTATATTTTGTAGTTGTATACATTTCTTTCAAATATAATATTATGGTTTACTATCAAGTCACTAAAATAAAGCTTTGCAGCAAGGTATTAATTAATTTATAGTTTCCTGTCTTCAACTAAACATGGGAACGGGTGCCATAAATTTGGAAACCGTTACACTCATAAATACGTCCACAGTAACAGGTATAAAAATGTCAATAAATGTCAATTTAGAGTCAAGAAAAGTTAATTTAAAGTCTACACTTTAGCGCCAGAAACGCTATTATTATTATATTATTATTATTATTAATGAACAAACTACCCGTCTCGTAACAGCATTTTATTGTTTATTTTGTATATTAACAGAAGACATGTAGTTCAATCTAAATTAAGATTTAATTTCTTCATTTATGTATATTTCTTATTTGGCAACTATTCCGTGTTTACCAGTTTTGTAATTTCATGGATAATTGTGCTTCTATAACGTTTTTAAAGTGGGGATACATCTCCGTCGCGTAATTGACAGTGTATTAGAAGTTTAAAAATGAGTGTATTGAGCAAAAATAGAAAAGAAAAGAAATATAAGCTACTAGTCAAAGTATTATATCTAATTTATAATATTAAAATATAATTATAATACTAGATGATTCAATTGATAAATTCTGTACGTTTGTTTAAATAAAAACAATTTACTTAAAAATCATGCTACGAACGTCGTGTAAGTGACAAGTAGGTGTTTATCTTTTTCTTTTGTGAAATTGAGAATGTAGGGAGATCAAGTGGTTTATAGGAAGAACGCAACCAGAATCCGTCAGAGACGGCATTACGGTGCAGTTTTGCACCCCGTTTAAAGTCAATGGTGTGGGAACGGTTAAAGTTTGAAGTTCAGAGGCTTATTAAGTTTAAACCAATTTCAATCAAGTGAGGATTCCGTCGAGATCTACCGTGCCGTTCGGATACATGCATTGTGGTGTACTTTGAAAATTTAAATCCACCCTGCGGCTATTGTTTCAAATCTGTTTAAAACTTAAAATGACTGTTAAAATTGTTAAACAAATTCATATGCACTGCCTGAGGCTAATTACTTTAATTAAGCTGTGAGCCTTTAAAAGCTTTTTTGAAGTTTAAATATCGGTGGAAATTCTGATGAGGACCGACTTTCGAAATTTTTCTGTCGTATCCAATGAACTTTTCAAATCCAATTTAGTAGTGGGTATTAAATTCGAAGTTTAAAACCGATTATATTTAAACCAATTTAAATTATTTGCATATTCTGATTTATTATTATTATACAGCTCTTACACCGCCAACAACGACTTTCCCGATAAGAAATAAATCTGGGAAAAGCGTTGTATCCATCATTTGTTCTGGTTTCAATAACAAAATGTCCTAGTTATTACTTCTATTGAATGTAATGCATTGGATCCCCTATTTATTTCGCATTCTAAACGAACTATTTTTTATAAATGTTTTGTTACTACTGAAAATTCATGAAAAGCCTTTAGAATTTTTTCCCTTATATTAATTTAATATAAATATTGATAAAAACAACGCTTTCCTAACTGTGAGCTATGATTTTACTTTTTTATAATTTGGTGGGGCCAATAGATACTACTTCTTCTGAAATCAGTAAGCTTTTCAATTACATCTACAACTTAAAAATAATTTGTCGAACAGTAATAAGGGTCTCTGCTTTTGAAGCATAAGCCGTTTTTAAGTGCTTAAACAGCAATTTTTGTTACTGTCAAGGCATTTTGTCACTACACCGTATATGAATTTAATGTAGGTAGTACTTCTGTACCATTCTCACCACCAGTAAACGTTGTCATATTAAAGGTTATGTCACAATAGGTATTTATGATTAGGAGAACGCACTTGCCATCCTTAGATTTTAAACTAGCATGTGTTATCTTTTATAAACAGAAACTGTTGAAAAACAGGTTATTAAAACTAATATTTTTGACCTGATGAGTCCAGCCTATTTTGTTTACTACTGACGGATAACATGGATATATTTAGTTTAAGAATATAGTAGCAAACGTTTGAGGGAATGTGTAGTAGTTGGTGGTCACCAGGTCAGCAGAATGTCAGTACAGTATAGTTGAGGGCAACTGTTGAAGAAAGTAGCTAGGCTGCAGATTTGGTGGCTCCTCGATATTGTAGAAGAAAGTGGCAGTAAAAAACAGGTAACTATTGATTTAAATATCTATTGGTTATAGCAGCGGCTGCCAAGTTACGGACCATTAAATTCATAATTTTAAATACCAAGGACCACAAATATAAATTTTTAAAACGATAAATACATTTGTAAAATAATGATTTGGAGAATTTCCATTTTATTAATATGAAACACACTTATTTAATAACGTGTAATAACTTAAACAGTACTCATATCCTGAAAATGACGTAAAAATTACATTTAATCCATTTTAAAGAAAAATCGTTTAAATTACTACAACCTCTTTTATTATAAATGTGGCATGCTCGAGCGCCGACATGGTACCGTAGCTTGGTTAGAAGGAGCGGGGTGATATTAACCCTAAGTTACTGCCACCTCAGATTCGATTCCAGCTGACAAATCTTTTTAAATTTGTTTTGTTTATAAAACACAATCTAAACTGCAATATTTCTATTTAAAAATATTGTCACAAACGGAGTTATTTCAAATGGAATCCTTTTTGTAACTTTTCAACTTGTATTTAGTACAAATGTTATCACGGTTATTGCAATGACTACCCACATACATGCACGAGCTTGCATCTCATCAGAAGTAATTTATACAGGCTGCATATCCTTGGAAATAATGTATGCAGTCTGCATCGCATTAGAAATAATATATACAGTATGCATTTATATTTGCATCTCGTTATGCATCTCATTATGTGAAATTTATTCAATTATACAGTAAGGCTTCCGCGATATTCATGAGGTTATGGTATATAAATAGCTTGCTTTGAGTTTACAATGCAGTCAGTGAAATGACTCGAACACTGCATCTCCAAGCAAGCTGGTGAGTACCTTTTAATTTATCTACTGCTTAGTTCTGCTTAGTTATGAGGCGGTTGCGCTAAAGCCCTCTCTCGCTTAGTTATGGGGGAGTTATGATTAGGCTCTCTCTTTCTCGCTTAGTTTTGTAGATCACCAGGAGTTCTACTCCTACGTTTAGTTTGTAGAATTAGTGCTAGAGCAGGGTGGTTCCGACCACCCTCATGATTATGTTAGATTTAGGAGAACATATACGTCCTCACACTGTATAACCTATGTGTGTCACCATTTGTATTCTGTTGTTCTATTGTTAGTATATATTTGTTTTTATGACTTGTGTTTATTTTCCTTTCTACCTCTGACCACGTCCTCCAGTCACGAAAACCCCACGTCGCAATATTTTTCTGCATAATTTAATAAATTGCATAGTTTTATTTTTTGTTTATTTCTCATATGAGTGGTAGTGTTGCTAAATGTTTTGTTTAATTGCTTATTACAATTTTTTAAATTTTCTGATGCATTTTACTGACTTGCTTAATTTGATAAAATAAATGCTCAAGTTATATAGTAATTGAATCAGGAGTGCGATGGAAACCATTTTTCTGGAAACAAGATACCACAAATTTAATAGTTTTAGTTAATTAAGTACCTAATTTAGGTTGTCAATGCAAATAAGATCACAATTTCTACTTAACCTATTTTTAGTCGTGTTCAATACTGTGGATCAGAACCACAATTTATTAAAACTATGTGCAAAATGAATATTATTAAAGAAAAAATTCTTATTTTAGATTTTATGTTTGTAAAAATACGAGTATATATAAAAGTTATCTACCAGATAGAATCGAACCTGGGACGACGACTTATTATCTCCACGGTTATTATCACCGCGCTCCGGCTATCTGAACTATGGAATCATGTCGGCTCTTGAACGCACCACACTTATTTAAAGTTCCAATTTAACCAATTTAAGTGATTTTCTTTAAAAAATGTACTAAATGTATTTTTCTAATTGTACTTAAATGTATGAGTACTGTTTAAACAAACAAAATTTTATTTACTTAGGGTTCTAACAGTTGTCCGGTACAGATGTACGATTGTTTCAAAGCACAGGTAAATCTCTGAATTCGATTTGAGTAATTTGATTATTTATGTTGTATTGTCATTGTACTCGTATATAGAAGTTTAATTAATAAATCCTTTGAAATTACTTATATTTGCAGACGATGTTGTTAAAGCTCTAAACTGGCCAGCCCTTATTAAAATTATGAAAAGTCGGCGCCTATAGTCAAGACGAATGTTGGATGGCTTTGACTCGCCTTAATTTTTCGCTACAAGACGAATCGTGCTCGTGTTTGTTGAGAAATAGCAAATATTCGTATACGAATACGAATTTTTATCCACGCTTCACGTATTTGTGTACGAATAAAAAACATTCATCAACGAATAACGCATGTGTGGTGCTGAGGTAACGGTATGATGTCTTGGTAATAAAAGATTTAAAACAATGTAATAATAATGAAAAAATTTGTCCCTAAAATGCTCTCAATTCTACAATTGTTAATGTTCTATCAACTGTTTAAAATTGTTAACCCTGACAACGAGTGCTGATAAAAGTATAAAGTACTCAGGTCTACTTACCTAGTTACTTTCGTCTTTTTTGCAGCTTACAGAAATGTACTGCCCGTTGTGCCCACCGCTAGATTTTTCACAGGTGGCGCCACTATCCATTTGTTTTCATATATTTATTTCAAGTGTCAACCGTTGACGTAGTTTATCTTAGTGAATATATTAAGGCGTATAGAACATAATTTATTTATAAGTATTTACTATGCTTTGGAGTTTACGGAAAAGACGACTTGAGATTTTTAATTAAAATGTCGCCGCGCGCCGATTGAAACACCGCATAGTGAAAAATGTAACTTCAATCATTTTTAATTGCATTTTTGCTCGATATTTTACAAAGTAATAATTAATTAAAAATTTGTGAATTTCTTATTTCCTCTTTTACAGTACTTTGGTGTTTCCTTTATAAAAAGGTAAAATTATTAAATAGATTGTGATGTGCCATTTCCGGTATAAGATTTGTTTTCTACTGGCCTTGTTTTTACACTGTATTTTACGCGGAGTTAAGCAGCTTATTCAACTTTAAAAAGAGAGCGAATTTGCTATTTTTTGCTCCACTACATTTTGCTTGAAAATGTATCTTATATAATTCCGGATATAAGGTGAGAATATTAACTATTTAATGTAGAATCGATAGAAAGAATTACTGGATAAAGAAGGGGAGAATAAAAATTATGTGTTGAAACGTATAAAATCAATAGCTTTATTGAAACACTGAAGCAGCAGGGAACCCTACTGAACAAAAGAGAAAACAATTTCCGCAAAACTGCAAAAAAAAGAAAACCAAAGAAAATCTGTAATAAGAATATAAGATAAAGAAAATTTAAGAGGATTAGAATTGTTGAACGTAAATACATAGAATGGAGTGAAATATAAGTAGGTACGATGGTCACTATTAAATTTTCCGTATCCATTGAAATAAATAGCAGATTGTTTTACAAGTTAAGAAAAGTCAGATTTTTCCAGTGAGTGTAAATGTTTAATTCTCGAGTGAGCGAAGCGATCGAGTGTATTAATTTTACACGAGTATAGATGAATCACTTTTCTAACGCATGAAACACGCTACTTTTTCGTATACTTGACGAAAAATAAGTAAATCTTAAAAATAAAAATTTAAAAATTAATTCTAAAATAATTTTGGTCAAAGTATGTAAGCGTAACGTTTATCATGACAACATAGATAGCAACCAGCAAACAAATAAGAACCACAAAGGATGTTGCTAACTGGAACAATGGTTGCTAACTAGATAAGTGGTTGCTAATTTGAACAGTGTTGCTAAGCGGAGAAGTAGCACTTTTCTTTACTGTTTTCTAACAAAGTGGCTCTTTTCCATTAAGTACACGAACAACAATATTTTTGACACAGTTTCTTTTGAATTTTGGAATAACCTACAAAAGATCCCAAATGTGAGATAGAGAGAGGATGAGATGATTAAGTACTGTTCGTACCGATACAAGAGCAGCGTTTTGACACCTTTCATTCCGACTGCTTTTGGAGTTTGCGTATGGTTATGAAATACTCAGAGACAATCCACCAACCTATGATATTACAGTCAAAACTTCTAAATGAAATGACTATTATACAATACTCAGAAGATACTGCAGCTGTCACTTGCAGCGATATTAGAGAATTCCACTTTTATTATTCTTCATTCATTCCCTCGCACATTATGTTCAGCAGTAGGAGCTGATTGTTTTCACTTTGAAGAAGCGAACTGTTCGATAATAATTATGCATTTCTCAATATTTAGTTATTTACACAACTTGCAAAAGTAAGTGTAAAAATACTAATCTTATACACTTTGTATATACTTTCTTTAGGTATTTTAAAAATTAATTAATTGTTAGTTGCTCCGACAATTCACAATTAATTAATTGTTATTTAAAATTATTAATTGTAATTGTCATTGCAATTAACAATTGATATTCATTATATGACAATTAACCTGATATTTATTAAAAAGATGGCAGATTGCTATATAATAATGCATCCCTTAAATAATCAGATGTTTTTTATTTGTAACTACAGCTGGGACATACGTTTTTATCGGATAATACATTTTTAATAGTTTACAAAGTTTATTTGTGCACCCAATATTACAATACATGCATAAAGATATTTCAATTTCTCTTTTTATTTATAATAGGGTTTGTTTAAAAGTCTGGGACAAAACTGAAATGCGATCTGCTGTTATTACAAAATACTAGAAGGATCTTCATAGTTATTTTCGACGAACAAAAAGTTCGTCTCTGAATTCGTGAAGTCGGTCTGTCTGTCTGTCGGTCTGTCGCCTTTTTCCCTGTTGACTTTTTTGAATTTTTCTTGGAAAATCTCTTTTTTGGAATCTTATAGTACATTGGATTCTAAGAAACTTTTGATTGAAACGTTTTTTGTATCTCTTCGGGAAAGTGGTCAAAATGACCACCGAAAATTTCGGTAGATTTTTGAAAAATGAAAAATTTTGTATTTTTTTTTAATTTACGAAAAAATAAACATTTTTAACAACAGAAAAAAAATTTTGTCCGTCATGGCAATGCTAACTCTGCGCATTCTCAACCGGTTTTATTTAAATTTAAAAACTTTCATAAAATTGCAGTCTGCAATTAAGAGATTAATTGCGATTAAATATAATTGCAACTGAAATATCATAATTAAATCTTCAATCAACTGATTGATTAAAAATTTAATTGATTGATGCCCAACTCTGATCTCCAGTCGTTTTTACGATTTTTTACGAAACTAATTGTTTTATGTAATTTCCATAGAAACGCTGTAACCTATTCGCCGCCGCCTTTCTATTAACAATGAATTAAATTGTTGATTTTTTAAAAGCAATAGAATTTGTAATTACATATTTTTTAAGCTTGCACAAAAAATATTGTGTATATCTTGCCCGTGAAATTATTTAAGCTTAATAATCTGAATAAAAATATAACTTTTAAAGAAAACTTAATTGCGAGAAATCCCAAGTGAATGACAATCTAAAAAGTTGATAGGTACTTAAAGAAAGTGCTATATGAAATATTTAAGCAATCTAATATTTGCTAATGAACTAAACAATATTCTAATCGAAGCTAAGCAGAAACTTTTTAAACTAAAACAAATTAAGAAGAAATACGTATTTATTAATCGACTCAGCACAAATACTGCAAATTCAGTCAATATATCAAAGCCAAACACACTAAGAACTGCTCTGCTGTGAGACAAATAACATTGTTAAAATTTCTTCCCTTTTATGAATTTAACACGAATTATTTTACCACGTATCAGTCACCACGTGCATCGGCCTGCCGGCTGCAAGCTTACGCATGCTATATTATAATAACGTTGCATTCGACCAAACAATTAATGAATATTACTTCATTATTTGTATGGACAAATGTAATTGCCCAGAGCTCAGTCACGCCACCTAGTTCAGTTGCACGAACTAACCAAAAAAGTAAGCGTATTTATTTTCAAGAGGCTGCGTATCTGTTTATTATCTGTGACACAGTCCAAAAATACATGGTTTGCCCACAACAGGTACTTAAAGGTGCGTGCTTTGAATTTTTAAAGCAAGTTAGTTGTGGTTGTTTAAATGCATTCGAAATTAAAATAATTGTTAGATCTAAATAAATTCTTATCGTCTGAGATTTATTAATTCAGGTTAGTTGTGGTTGTTTAAATGTGTTTGAAATAATTCTGACGTGTTAATAGGAGAAAATCCAAATAATCAATAAACAGCATTACGTAAGAGACTAAAGCTTTCTGTTCAAACTTTTTACAATAAACAAAAGATCTACATACTATCTGGCTTCAAAATTAATATCTAGGCAGTTCAGTGCTCAACTAAACTTTCTGTTTTGTCTTGTGATCAGGATAACGTACTTTTTTAAGGATCTTACTGTGCAGAATATAAATATTATGTTATCAATGATATTTTTATACGATGTTCATAGGCATCCCTAAGGTCGGTCAGACGGGAGTATTCCCGGGGACCCGGGAGCTAGTGGGGCCCTGCAACGAACTACCATATTTTAATCAACAACCCAATATATCTTACGCATTAATAAAATAGACTGAGAGACATTTGATGCACGTTCTTATACATAAAGCTTAATTTTGAAATGGAGCCCACCAAATTTCTAAACGGCTCACCGTTTAAACGTTTTTATAAAGGCGCACAAGGAGACGTTTGTAACCGAATACTCCCGCGCCGGCGCCGCTGGCTGGCCGGATTAAAACTAGTGATAAGGGTATTAGAAAAATCCCTCTCGTCCCTAGTAACACTGCTTAGATTGGCACCGCGTTTGATGACGGGAGCGCGTTGCACCTCCAGTCGTCCGAACAACGAAATACAATTGTTTACATTTTTTTTGTTACTGATGTGTACTGTTTTTTAATTTTTATTATTTGTCGCGGTAACTTTAGGATACTTTTGTAAATGTTTGCCTGGTATTGTTTTAGTTTAAAAATTGATCGTCGACCCTTTCCTAGTTGTGAATATCATGATTTGACAGAATTCTAATTACGATATTCATATAAACAATTTGGTGCAGCATAACATATTATTGTTTTGTACAATTATTGTTCCTGCTTAAATTTGAAATCAGTAAGCCTCCCAATTAACCCCAACAATATGAAAATAATTTGTCAAAAAAGTAATAAGAGCCCTTACTTTTGAAACGTAAGAATTGACGTTACACATTTTTGGAGTTTAGCCGTGATTCTTTATATACAGTAGATTACATAGTTTTGACTCTCAATTAGTAGACATAAATAAAATTGTAGACTACAAAGCCTCGTTACAACAAGTCCGACAAATCCTCAAGCATATCGTCAAGAAGCAGGTTCAAGTCAAGCAAGAAATGATAGAAGAATGGTAAGAAGAGCTTTAATTTTACCTTAAAAAAGAAAAATAAATACAAGGAGCAGGTACAGCGTCTGAAAAAAACAAACTTTCAAATAAATGAATAAAAAGCTTGAAAAAGTAGAAGTTGAAAATCGAAATAAAAAGAAAAAGTTGCCTATCTACAATACTATAACTACAAAACTATAAAACAAACGAAGAAAACATTAAACAATCATTAACTAGAATAACTCAGGAAAAGTATTTTAGGAAATACAAAATTCAAACGTTTTAAAAATCAACTAGGATTGTATGCCGATAAAAATAAATTTAGTAAAAAACGTGCTCGATTCAGAAAATTAACTACCGAGTTTAGACAGTTTTACTTGAGAGATGATAACTCCACTTATACTCCAGAAAAGAAGCAAACTGTAACATTTGCTGCAACAACTGTAATGTGTAAAATGACAAAAACGGTTGCTAAAAAATGAACGTGAAGATACAGGCTATGCATTTTAGCGCATCTCATGGTCAAATAATGCTTCATACAGTTGTGGTTTATTATGAACATAAAAAAATTAAAACTTATTATATATAATAATATGTAATATTTTTTGATTACATTTAATATTATTTATTACATGTTTACATGTTGTTAGACTGGACTGTCACATAAGTTACTGATTTGTCACAAAGATTACTAGAAATGACTTTTGGCATGTTTATAGAAATAAAATACCAAATCAGTCAGTTTTAGTTAGTATTTCTAAACGAAGAGCCTGATCTTAATGATTAACGAAAACATTCTAATTATTTTTAAAATGAATACTCATTTCTGTTCAAGTAACTTATGTGACGGAAACGTAAGTTATGAGACATTATTTTTCATTAAAATAAAATAAAAATGGTGCTTTGCTGTGTATTGATTTTTATTTAGTTATCCGTCTACTATCCATATGTAAAACGTTTGTTAATTTATAGCAGAGTTAAAATTTAAATTTGCCTGTAAAAATAAAATTGATTGGCGCTTTAAACAATTAGTTTTCTAGTAACTTAGATAGGTACACCATTCAGCATGCAGCAGGAAGTAATAATGTAAGTATTAAATACTATGCCAGCAAAAGGTCCCTACTTAAACATATAATAATCTTTTATTGAATGCTATACAAAAACGAGTTTAGAAAAACGCGTCTAGTTCCTTGAAGCAACTTAAAAAATGCATTTTAACTTGAATGATTTACTGTACTAATAGATTGTAAATTGTACCCAACAAGTGTCGGCAAGTAAAGATAAAATTATTTGTTAGTCTACAATGTAAACACATTTTTAATTAACAACGTTACTTTTGAAGCGGTAATTTTGTAAAAAACTGGTATGTAGAAAAGTGAATTATTAAATACAAAGATCATTTTTATGAAAACATTAATTAAAAAATATATACGAAAAAATACACAGAGTATTGTCACGTGGGGGTTGTCGTGACTAGGGATGTAGCTAAGGGTATAGATAAAATGAAACGCAAGGTTCAGTTTAACAATATAATAGGTAACAAGATTACTACAAACTACACAAGCATGAGGATGGTCAGGACCTCATAAATGACTTACATACTAACACTAACGATAGGGTGGTCGAAACCTCCCTAATAATTACATACTAAAACTAAGCTCAGCAAGACCAGGTAAGCGGTATCCCCGGACGCTAGCGTCTTAAGTTCCTTATAACTAAGTAGTAGAGCAATCAGGTAAGCGGCGCCCCTGGATGCTAGCTTCATGAACCGCTACCATTAAATAATATAAAAGTTACTCACCAGGTTGGCCACGAGATCATGGTTGGATGGAGTCAAGAACTCGAATAACTGTGTTTCGTGGCGACCCTGGTTATATATGGTATCCCTACATATATCGCAAAAGTCAGAAATGTACAGGTTGCAATGTCAGCGCTTTTAACTGTATGGGCGCAGACGTATGTGCAGCTCGTGGCAAGGTTACATGAGTTCCCAGTACTTCTTTTCTAGCATTTGGTTGAAGCTGGACGCAGATGTCGATCGCATTTGTGCTTATCTCGAATTCGACGAATGCCGGGATCAGGTGACTTGCTTGTAATATAATAGCAACTATCTTCGTATGAGGTTAACAAAGAAAAATATTTATACTGTTATGTACCTATTTGTATTATATATTAGTTCTTTTCGAATTCATAATTTAAGTTATTAAGGGTTCATTATGATCTACTTGTTATCAAATATTCAATTTCAGATTTGTTCAGTTTTTAGAAGTTCTTCTAATTAATTTTTATAGCTTTGTTTTTCTATGTTTATCTAGATGTTTCAAGACCCTTTTACTACGTCTGGGTCACTAAAAAAAATACTTATCTTATGTAGCGCGACCCTTATAGATTCATCCGGGTCGTCTTCATTATTATCTAACACCCTTCTTTGTACCGAATATATATATATATATATATATATATATATATATATATATATATATATATATATATATATATATATATATATATATTTACATCAGTCTAACAAATGGACGTCCGTACATTACGCATTTACCATCAGTAAAGTATGTTAGATTTTAAGAAACAGTAGTAGTAATAGTAAAAAGCACACGTCAGTATGTAATAATCGGTTCAAATCAATATTCAATGTTACATTCTTAATTTACAGTTTTTAGTCAGTCTGAATGAAACTACCAATTTTATATTAATTGAACTTTTTAGTTTTTAACTGTTTTACTTTAAATAAAATAGTTTGGTGTTAGAAAGTTATTTTATTATCCCAACATCACGAAACTTTAACAATACTAGTTGAAATTCAACTTGAGAAATAATAAATTATTTAATTTTGAATAATTTCGTCGGTGACAGACTCAAAATTAAAGTTATACGGTGCTGTCGTAATCGATGTGTTCACTGCGAATTCTATACGGAACTGCTACTCCGTAGTCTTGTAGCAGCCTGGAAATAAATCAAGGTCACACTCGGCGGCTGAAAATATTAGAGTGCGTGCATCTGCTGGTTATTTTGATGCTGTGCTTTGGTCTCATTATAATAATCTCGTATATAATGGAGAATAAAGGAAGTGTATTATAACTTCTGAAACGAATGAAAGTAGAGTTTGTAGAGATGAAGAGTTTCTGCAAAGAAAAACTAATTGTGGTTTAAAAACATTCTGTACGTGTTTTTTCACAATATCCTAAACTTTAAAACATAACTTCTATGCAGTAAAGTTAAATAAATTTTTAATAATAAAGTACCCAGCTATTTTTGTCGCGTTTATTTCAGTATTATCGATTTTTAAAAAGGTTGTTGCCATTGTAATAGAAACAGCAGAATTATTGTTCTAATTTTAACGTATTCCTTCATCCTACGCGTACTTTATATTTTGTTTATTTCGAGTTCCAAATTCATCACATCCTCGTTTCTAATTTCGTTAAATACTCCTTTATATTTAAAGCGTTTCATTCACGATACTGCCGTATATAATTAATGCGGTTGACCTATACCCTCTTTGGCTTCTAGACGCATATCTCTGATTCAAACAGGGCATGGTAAATGTGACACACCTCCATCTCGAAACCCAAACTTACTCTGCATGATTATTTTAGTTGCCTAATTAATTAATTCCGAGAATCTGGCATTCCCCTACCGCAAATCGTCCTTCCTCTCTTCTTACCAAGTTGTAGGTCAAATCAATAAAGAAGAAATTTGGATTCACCAAGGCAGCTTATAACTACATCTAAAGGTTTTCTGTTTTTATTAAAATTTAATAACTATGTGGCCTAGGCAGTCTTACGTAGGCACTGAGATGCCCGTCTGTGTAGTAGGTAGCTACTTTTTCTGAAAGTAACTTTTCCTTATAATTTTTTATTCAATATTTTACGTGGCGCGTTTAATAGAATCGCACGTCTGTTACTTTTTCAGCATCCTATATTTTATAAATTATTTTTGAAACTTTTCTATACAATGAAATAAATAAAGATTATTAAAAGTTTCACAGTTTTATTAAAATATACCTATATTTTAGAATACCTACGTATTCTATACAAGATCGTAAGTCATTCCTGATATTAAATTTTCTGTATGAACTTTACTTGGAAATATTAATATAGTATGTATCTACAGAATATTTGTATTATTCTATTTTGATCTGTAGATGTTAGAAACGTATTCCATGAGCGTCGTGTGTTTCTTTAGAGTTACAATATTTTTATACGTATCTGTTTTTTATTTTCTTTTATTTATATCAATTTATAATGTATTACGTCGAGTGCAGGTAATTTAATCTTCTTTATGTAAATTAAAGTATCTTTAAATTTTGATTGAATGATGAATGATAACGGTTAATGTATGTGTAACTTAAATCATTAAAGCTTCGAATTCTCGGTAAAAACTCCAAATGTACTTTAAGAAAATAAAAGAAAGTAAGGCAGTAAATCAGTAAATACTCTTACATTTTAATGTGCTGTGTCACACACTCTGCTGTAAGATTAAGAGACCAACAATGCAGCTATGGAATTTGTGCTATAACATCTTAAGTCGGCTGCAGGCTCACGATGGGCCTGCATAATAATAATAATCGCCACTCTCTCCCACACAAGCTTCATAGCTTCTGGGGCATGGTTTCCAGGTTATGGGTAGTATTATATTATTAATTATATTGTATATAACAGGTGTCTTTTTTATTAAGAGCGTAAATGTGAGTGCGTGCGTCTACAACTTGCATGTAGCGAACCGAGCGTCAACGTCGAGGTGTCAGTTGTAATCTGCTATGATCATAAATTGTGTTAATTTATTTAATGTATGTTCAATATCGATTAAATTTATGCTCAGGTGTCGTGGATATTAATTGCAAAGGCTTACTAATTTCAGACGGAAAGCAGGAGTGATATATATTAAGAAAATAGAAGGACACCGCCCAAATTGTTGGAAGTTACTGTTTGCAAACAAAAAAATGAGAATCTACAATTCTAGAAAACATTGCTCTTTAATTTACGTTAAATTAATTATTATTTATTGCCATTTTTTAATTTCAAGATTTATCTTGTGAATGGAACACTAACAATTTGTCGTGCTAAACTATAACATTGAGTAGTAGTTTTAAACTTGTATATCAAATGAAATTCAAGAAAATCGTTTTACAACAATTTAACTCACCTTCTTGTTATAAAACATACACAACAGTTGATGATTATTAAAACCTACGCGCATTATAAATGTCTAGATTTTAACTTAATTTGGGATCCCATTCCAAATACATTTGCATTAACTTCTTTAGTTAAACACCAATATATCTCTTTGTTATTGTAAATGAAATGTCAGATAATATGGTTACAAATAACTAACAATGTGTGTGCTCGTTTATACTTGTAATCTAGTTTTGCTTCACTCCACCTTAGTACTCAAGTAAAGGCTTAAACTCACTATCACCAAACGCCTATTAATCACAGACAACACTTACATACCAGTATTGCTGACATCTACAGCTCCTGAAATTTGAACTCTTGCTTTATGAAGATGAAATCGTTGAAGACATCAATGATTTCCACTTACTTGTTTGAAAATTTAGTTTTACTAAGATTGGTCATTATTAGGCGGTGATTTAACTTAATATCAACAACTCTAAACTCCAAAATTATCAACGGCTCTTAAGAATTTACAACAACTCACTCAATTTATTATTTATTAGATTTATTTACGAACGAAAGTTCTTATAAAAATACTTTAACTTTTAATAAGTGATAACTCAATCAAGACAAACACTCAAGTTTGCTTACTAGAACATTTATCCCCTTTCTTTCAATTTAACTAACATTGTTAAAACGGCAAACAGACAACAATCTATCGTAATATGCAATCTCACAAATAAACGGTTTATTTATTTAATTAATTAATTAAATAAATTAGTTTAAACCAAAGACCTACAAAATGGTAATTTTTGTAACAGTCTTAACATATTCTTCCCCAATATAAAATTAACCGGAATTAACTACCCAACACATGTACAGTCACGCTAGGTGATTGTGTCTTTGCCCATCCTTTACTTAACCTTACTTGACTGCCCCCAAGAAGGGAATATTACCAAACCCCTAACATTTCCTAACATTAAGGAGACTGGTGGTTCCAACCAACCACATAATTTCTTAACATCAGTCACTACCAATGAATAATCTAGACGAAATTTCCCTGTAATATTGTATAAAAGGTAAGAATATTTTCAATTTTCTTGCCTACAAGCTAGCATTTTATTCGCTCTGTAAATGATTTTAAGCAGAATTGGTGTGGGTACGTGACTAAAACAAAATACGATCCCGTGGAAAATAGATTTGATTTATACAAGTCTTAACTTGGTTTCAACTGGATACCTCAAATTCTACATTTATTTGGACTATCTGCATTTACAAAAATTTCTTTGAAGTACAGATGCTTCTCTCACCCCAGAAACGAAAATCATCATATAGTTTTATGTCGAACTATTGCCGCCCTATAAAATTTGTCACGCTATAAAATCTTTCGGCCTGGTTCTTTCGAGCCTATTAGGTAATCCGCAAATGAGTGTAGCACAAAATATCACGTTGGAAATGATAGTGACAAATACTACATAGAAACGCAGCACTAAATGTCAAGTAAGACCAGGTTATTGAATTCAATCTAATTGTAATTTATTTTATAACGAATACACTCTGAAAATGATCCATTTAAATTGATAATAGTCAATAAAATCTATTCACAATTTTGGGGCTTTATTTTAAAGAAAAATTGCAATACCAGCTAATAAATGACATATCTACCTAAATATTTGGGACAAACCTAAGTAAACCTTCGAAGATAACAAGACCAGAAGCAAATATAACCAGAGCAAATAGAGCAGCGCAACGTTCTAATAATATAATCCTCTTTATAAAAAAAGCTGAGCTGACAGTTGCTGCTTAGGTTCGACCTGTTGATATGTAATTGATCATTTTATATTACACACTGGATAAAATCTTTTAGAATTGAAGCCATTATCTAAACTAAGCGACCAAAAAAGGGCAATTTAAGTTTTCAAAAAGACATTATATGAAGGCACCCAAACTTCTTGACGTTTATAATAAAATGTACTTATACGCTCGTGTTATGAAAATACAAAAAGCTCTCAAGGGTGTCGTAAAGAGGTATTCGAATTGCATAACCACTATTCGTTCGAGAACACGTAAAAGGCTTTTCTACTCTAATAAAGCTCTATTAACATATAATACACAAGCATTTCACTGAAAACTAAACCGTTCAGTGCATCACATCACTTTGTAAAGCTTCACTACGATCGTTTATCTTTTACTAATCCGTGTTTAATCAAATTAGCAGTTCGTGTAATTAAATTCGATTTGTACTTTGTGAATGAGGAAAATTGAAAGAATTTATTGCCTTTTTCCCGTTTCAAAGTAATTACCAATAGATTTAATTAAAAATAATTTATTGTTATTCAGCCAGATGTATACCGAAATTATCATAATTAAAGGTGTACTCAAGCATTGACTCAAATCCGTAAGTTCTAGGTTGTCTGTTTCAACCCATTAATTTCCCCAACCACCTCGTTAAATGTTATATAGTTGACTAAATTTAGTTTTAGTCCTTAAATAGAAACACTTCTATCCTCACTTAAGTTGAGTATTAAACAAGAGAAGCCACCAGCGTTTTTAAAGTGGAATCAATTTTATCAATTCATTTTTGCATCAAAGTGAAAACACTCAAGGGTTGGTTCCTTAGCCTATTATAGACAAACCTCTTTGTTTGTGAAGGACACGATTTCTTAATAGTTAACTTTATCAAGTTTGCTCACAATATGCTGACTCGATAGGGTCCCTAACTGCTTGCCCAGCCTAATGAACTGATGTTAGTTTAGTAAAAGTGCTCTTGGCATTTTAAGTTGGGTTTGTAGGCTTTATTGTAAGAATAACGGTGAATAATTGGATATACATATTGTCATGTTTTATATTGACATTTATATGAAAGATTTAGATAAACACCTTACAGCTTGCTTACCTTATAATAAAGTAATGTTCCGGGTAAATGTATGGCAGTAGTGCCAAAAGCTTTACTTTTCACAGAATTGTGACTCTCTCAGGCGGGTCACTTTCACAAAGGTTTTGTAAATTCTTATTAATTATGAACAACATAATAGTAAAACATTTTTATATTTTTATTAATACAAAATAACGCAACAACAAAAATATAACTGAGACCAAAAGAATTGTTTTTCTTCTATTTGAATTAAAAAGAATGAAATTTCTGAAATGCATGAACTTTTCAATTTAAATTTGTAAAGGAACACTCTTAACACTAAATTCTATCTTTTTAATTTTCTAGTTAAATTTAATTAATTCCAATATAGTTAAGTTACCTTTTGGAGATTTGGAGATTAATAATAAAAAAAAAACATTTAATTTCAAAGATAATAAAATATAAAAAACATTATTTTTAAGGGTTATAATTTGTTTGTAATTTTTGTTTATTTTGGTATCATATATTTCGTAAGTTAATAAAAAATTAACTAATATGAATAACTCACGTTGTTATTTTAATTATTAAGTTTGTCATAATTTAAATCCATGAAGATATCCACATGGTTATTTTCTTTTAAGAATTGGCGTCGCAAGATTACCAACTTTATTTACTAATTTTACTTGTGCCAGTTGCTTGCTTTCAGTATTGTTAAACATTGAAATCAAAAAACATGTATCATCGATCCATATATAATTAAATCCATATAAAAAAGGTTTTACCAGACCGAATTCCAAATCTAGGTAATTTTCATAAATCAATGGTAAGTAAAATGCTTTTATCAAATTTCAATTCCATTTATTATTAAATAAAATTATCATAAAACTTACTTGTTAAAACAAATCAATCGAAGATCCAATTAAAAACTCGTTAAATTTTGGCACTTATTAATTAAACACTTTACCGTTCTTCAACAATAATTCTAACATCCAATATTTGACCTTTGTTTTTATTTCTAAACATAACATTAAATTTATCTAAGCTCAACAAGATGTGTGCTTCCTTTGAATGACAGAAAACGAAGAGAATTTATTAAAGAAATGGCCGTCTTGTTATATTACTTGATCAAAACAAATGAATTCTTTGAAAAAAAAATTACAAAACAAAATAATTTTGACATATCAAAAATTTTTAATCCCTATTATTATTTATAATTTTTCATTAATACAAAAACTAATTAGATTTTATAGAAAACAACATTAAACGAAGTTAACAAATAAAATTTACCTTTCAAAATTAATGTCGATAAGATGCCAATCTCTTAATTCTAATTAATAGTCTAATTATTTAGTAACACCTTTTTACATAATCCTTAACAACATTATTTTAATGTTTTTAGATGCCAAAAAACTTTGACTTGCAAACCATTTTACAATTTCAAGTGAACGTTAGAACAATGCAGCTCATCAATATGTTTCTATGTGCTACTATCAACAAAATTTACCCTTTACCTAAAAAACTGTATCGATTCTGTGGATATAATGTTACTCTACAAGTTCCCACAAAAACAAGCGAGAAAAGAGCTTTAAAATTATAAAATGCATCAAAACTGTGATATGCATCAAATCTTATCGTTAATATGAAATCAATGTTTCAACTAAAATTCTACAAGGTCCGTTGCTACATATTTGCTTACATTTCCAATACCATACATTTTGTCTGTTCTAGATGAATTCTTTCTTTGAAATAGAATGAAACTTAAATAATAAGTTGAAAAAAATTTCAAAACGACAATTATATCATCAAGTTGTAAGAAATACCATCTAAATACTAGGAAAAACTAGATTTCCTAATATCCTATATTCGAATAAAGACTTCTATATGGTGTGCACGTTAAAGTTAATTGACTAATTTGTATTTCATAAAAAAAGCTTTTATTAAAAGTCATTAATTGGAAAGTGCGGTTATGCAACCATTCAATCGGATAAAGTAAAATTGCATATATTGCTTATTAAACCTTTTGTGTGGGTGAATTCAATCTAACCAAATCAAATATCATGACCGTAGTTACTTGTGTACTGTATAGTCTATAAAATACTATAATACTAAAATACTATAAAAACTTTAAAGATAATAATTAATTGCAATTAATCTAATAATTTTCCATCTAATATGCAATTCAATCACACACGCGCACACAGTGCTGTTCTAAAATCAAATGCGAGTTATATAATCGATACTATAATTTATACACAATATATTTATTTCATGGTAATAATTATAAAGCACATTCTATCCGTATGTATCTTTCCCTTCTTGCAATATTTAAATGTTATAAGTTTATGCAATGTTTCAAATTGTCTCAGTGTTGCTTCTTTACAGGTAGCTATTTTTAGCTTTCATATTTTCATGTTCCAGTTTGCCTTTCATGGGGCACCTCGAGAATGTGCTTCGTCAAAACTTCAAAATCAAAGATTCAAAACAAAGGAAGTCCTTTGTCTCACAAAGAACTGGAAGAGGTTGTTAGTAATAGTAATATCAATTATGGACTTTTCTAACACAAACATTAGTCCTAGGTGTGTTTTTCATCAGTAGGACATTTTAATTGGAGTGAGTTTACAAGAAGTGTAGAATTATTCTTCAATTAAGACAAAGGCTTCCTAGAATTCTGATCGATACAATAAAATTTTAGAAAACTAAAATATCTGATACTAACTCATTTAACATAAATAGAACATGTTGCATTACTGCTCCTTAATTAAATAATATTCAAAATTATTTACTGGATTTCAAATTACAAAAGGCGAATGGTTGTTTGTTTGTGTCACTGCACTTCTTTGAAGGCGCCTTTTATCTATTTTTCTTTAGTTATACTAATTACAATAATAGATGTTCTAGAAAACAGTGTATACTTTATTGATTTCACGAAGTACGTCAATATAATTGAGTACGTGCAACATTATATGCTCTTAGATTCCAGGAAAACAACTAGAATATAAAAATACCCCATTGTGTGCATTTTAATATGACTATCTAACCACATCAACAGAGTGTGCTTTGTTAAATGTTAAATCGGGGCGTTTTATGACTAATTTAATTATTAAAATGATTGTTTTGTAACCTTACAACATTACAATTTGTTTTGCATGGTATATCAACAATTTAAAAGAATGAAATAATGTAAAATCTTAATATTCTTTATCTACGACCACTATAGAAAATTACATACTATAACACAGTATAGTAACCATGAAAATGACTCATTGCTCACAATCTCTAAACTGTACTGAAATGACCATGGGAAATGACTTCAGTATTTCTAATTATTTGAAATATATAAATTTTGGATAAAAATTAATTTATTTTGTTTAATTAATGTTTTACATTAAGCTGTATTTTAAATACAAATCCATATAGAAAAAATTACTATCCCGGGTGGGAATCGAAACCTGGACCTTTCCGCATTCCGAGCGTGTAACGTGCAGAAAATTAGTAAATTTAATTTATAAAAATAATCCTACTACGGCCCTGTGTAATATTGAAATATTCTAGCTGGGTTAGATTTGAATTCATTCCCCACGCAAAATTTACATTCGTTTCAGTATAGTTACAGACAGCTGATTCAAAATTGTAAACAGTTTAAGTTGCTAGAACTTTTATTTCAATTCTTACGGGTAAATTTGTTTTTGCAAACAAAATTCTTGATAATTTTGCTAAGTAATAAAGATATTGGGCTTCTTTGTAATTAATAAGCACGTACAGATCTCGTATAAAATAATTTATTAGTCAGCAATATTTTTTGTGATATATTCCTTTGTATTCTAAGCTACGAATAAAATATTAGCGGTTTGCAACTAAATAAATGTGTCTAGGCGTCGGATTTCACTCCCTGTATAGCAGATAATCCTTTCTACATAAAATATTTTATATGATTCGAATTTCGGTTATTTTTCTTGTTGGGTGTTAATATCGTCAGCTTTTATTTCATTGGAAGTTCCAACATTCTCTTTGATTTCTTTTTAGTTTGAAAATATCATATAGTTTCGCACCATTCCAATGCGATTCGGCTTTTAAATCCCTTACTTCGGCCTTTGGTCGGTGTGCTTTGTAAGTTTTAGCGTCATATAATTAATATAAAATTAGTATGAATCGTTTTGTGTGTCCCGTATTACAAAGTATGTTATTATAGAATTCATTAAGTAAAGAGAACTAATAATAAACATAATTTGGTAAACTCTTCTGTATAAATACGGTGAAGTTGTATATTTTCGTTTCGTATAGTTAGTTTATAGACAAATAATCTGACCGGCAAGGAAATAATTTGTATTGAAAACACAGCGTAGTGTTAGGTTCTCTCATTTAAACACTGTGTTGGTTTAAAGAATCAGCCGCGCAACAGTTAATTTAGGTAAAAGGACGCGTGTAAATTAATACTTAATTGACGCATTGTGTTCTCTACAAGGATTTGTCGCAGAAAAATCCAAGCAACATTCAAATTAGTTATATTAGCGTTATTGTTATTGTTAATAACGATTTTATATTCATAATGGAATTTATTGTTAAAGTTATATTGGAGTTCGTCGTTAAAATAATGAGAGTTCATAATTTCAAGGTGGTTTCCGGCAACTCTAGATTCAGTTTCAATCAGTTTACAGTTTGTGTGCGAAGATTTGTGTTCTGTAGTTTATTGACTTAAGCCATAGTTTTGGTAAAGTTTTAGTGAAAATTACGAATTGTACAGGATAACTGTTTATTGGATTACGACCATGTATATTTAGGTATGTTTTAAAATTGTTTAACTAAGATTAATTAGGTTCTTTGTGTAAATTTTATTTTATTGGTATTACAAAATTTAACGTCAACTTTTATAGTTAGAAATTCTTGATGAATGTAGGAAATAACAACTTTTATGTAATCCATGCTCGTTTTTTATTTTTTTAATATACAGACTTCAAACTTAATTATCGTTTATATAGTTCGGCTCAACAAACTGCTGACGTCTGTCAGAAAATCTCTTTCAAAATTTCTTAGTAAACATTTTTTCTAATTAATTTTAAGTCAATTTTAAAAGGGAGGTCTGTTCTCAAACTAGGGATTTCTCGCCTTTCATTTAAAATCAATAAAGATAACATCTTATCCAGTTTGAGTGGCGCGCATTTATCCTGTTGTTTGTCCCTGTGTTCTATTTTCTAATTAGCAGCTTTTGTGATTAACACCCACAATGCCTGAGTAGAATTCGATTTAATAAGATGTCTCTGCCGGGGCAAATAAGTCTAGTAACGTAAGTAAGTATAGTGAAAGTTTATGCATTTTCGTTGAGCTAACTTTAAGTACGGACCTGTTCATATTTTAATTAGATTAATTAAGCATGCCGCAAGTGGAGCCCAAGTGTAAGGCTTTTGTTTTCGAGTAAAAATGTAAGTTACAAGCTACATCTCTACCTCAGCTACTGAGGCAACTACCAGCATATAAAGTTATATTGTTACTATACAGGGTGTCCCACAATGCTGTTTACACGCAATGTCTCCCTTATTTGAAAAGATAAACAAATCAACCAAAAACTATTGTGAATGACTCAAAATGGACCTTCAGAAAACATCTTTAAATGCTGGTTGCATAGCAACGTTTAAGAGATCATGCCAACTTGATTAATTTTTCAAATTGCACCCTCTGTTTTTTTTCACGGAAATGTGTTCTTAACTTCATTCTGCATACGGTAGTATGCCTTACTTAATTATTTAATGTGCATTTCAATAAGGGAGATATTGCTTGTAAACAGCATTGTGGGACACCCTGTATAAAGTTATTATAAAATTTTTATTGAATTGACGTAAAATTGATTAATTATAACATTATATAATTGTTAATATCTGTTGATATTATTCATTATTATTTTTTTTATTTGACGCCTACACTACGGGGGAACCAACATCTAAGGTCATCTGTCCCCCATCTAACATGCAACACGAATACACACATCCATAGTTGAGGTGACGGAATTCTCCAATTAGAAAAATCCCGTCGCCCCAAGTGAGATTCGAACCCACGACCCTTGGAACACGAGTGATGCACTAACACCACTCGTCCACCGCCGGCCCTATTATTCATTATTATTGTAAATTACAATAAAAGTCATTAGGACCTTTATTATTTTCCACAAAATGCTAGCAGTGTACACTCTTGACAACCCAGCACGTTTCAATCTCAAATGATATTCTAGGTTAAATACTTTTTTTTAGCTTTTGATGTTTTAGTACATTTTTGTGGTCGTAGATAAAGTATAGTGTTTAACACGTGCAAAAACATCAATTTCACTCGTGAGAAATTGTCACTTTTTTGCACTTGTAACACAATTTATAGTATTATGATCTACTATGCTTCCTTTTAAATTGAAGTAATTGATTGTTTCTTTTTAAAAATCTATGAAAACCTATTCGGATTTGGAAAGGCCCAGCAAGTTTTGAAATTTTGGTTAAATTACAGAGCTGTTACAGGTCATATTTATTTCTATAATGTATTTACATATTAATCATATATTTCATATATTAGTTATATATTTTCGTATTTAATTCCCCTCGGATTTCGGCAACACTTTGAACTCTCCGAGCAACGCGATTATTATCAATGTAGATTATTTTCTTCAGCTTTTAATCCGACTTCATAACAGATTGTGTATAACTTATTTCGTTTTATTTATCTTTTTCTTAAATACCTAGTTCAGTTTATTATGGTTGTTGCGAGTGTAATTAAGTACACTATCGGTCAAAAGTATTTCCATTTTTCGTCATTTTCGGGTATGTATTGTTAAAAACTTAATACTGAACTTGATACAGTTATACAAAAATACTCATTATTTTCTTTAATTGATAGTTAACGTGATTATTAAAAGGATAATAATAATAACAAATAATTACATAATCACTTCTGTCGCAGATTTTTTTTGACCAGTAACTTAAATTATTTTTACACTGTTACGTGTGATAATCTCGTGATAAAGAATATTCTAGTTGCTTAGTGAATTACATTTTTCTTTGTATTTTTGCGGATTTAATGTGATTTCTGTGTGATGATTTTCCATTTATTTTAGAAGCAGTTAAGGGATTTTTCACTAGTTCTTTTCAGGTTAAGAACACATTCTGTTTGTACTTTATTACCTTTGTTTCTTAGTTTTATTATTTTTATGCAGGAAACATTAATTAATTCCGGCATTTCGACACTGAAGCGGCTTAACACTACTTCGAGGCAGCCCTCCAGCTAAGGTATTATTTGACTGCTTGTCATGTGCATATTTGGTAATTTGGTTTGTTTATTGCAGGTCTTTTTTCTTTAATTCTTATTTACATCTTTTTATTTACCTTTTGACGAATAAACCTTCTAATATCTGAGAATCTTAGGAAGATTTGCGTTGTTTGCTGTTATCGTCTTAAGCAACGTTTTGCTTGATTGGTGGCATACCTTCCTATGCACTTACTGCAGATCTCCTACAGTTTATAGGAACTGAAAGATGCAACAGTAACGTGAGTTGCATGTAAGAAGGCTCCTGTGTACGTCGAACTATAACATCGAGCAATAACTGTAGAAATGTAAATTAATTAATTAAGATAACATATATCTTTTTTATTTAAATGGTTGTTTCCCTGTGGGAGTAACAATTAGGACGTATACATTGTACATATAAACTTTGTTAGAATTATTCTTGCGAGTGTGCCCGTTCAGTTTGTTTCGTAAAGAGTATTATTATCTAACTACTATGGTATTACCGATTGTACAATATAAAATGAACCCGTAGGCGCGTTAACCTTTCGTGTACTATGGTGTTGCACTGATTCAATTTTTGATAAATAAACAGTCGCTGGTAAATACTCTCTCTTGCATCAACTTCTTAATTATTGGTTTGTACATATAAATACTAGTGTTAATTAGTCCTAAGTTTATTAAGCCTTAATTTAAAGTTTTAAAACTTTGGTAATCATTGTAATAAAGCATTTTATAGGTATTATATTTGAGGACTTCTTTTTTATGTATATTGTTTGTAGTTTGTTTCTTGGAAAAAAAGCTGATATCTATATCAGCTGATGGGAGTGGCAAGTGAAATACGAACTGCAATAGTTACTCTTTCAAGAAGAGGTAGAAGCATACGCAGTATTGCAAAATTTTAAAAATTTCAAAAAGAGCAGTTCAGTGTAGTAAAAATCTGAAGAGCAATTCAAGATCTGGTTGTTCAAAATCAACTGCTAAAATAGAAAATGATTTCCAGTAAACGCGACAGAAGACTAACAGGTGTAATGCATAGAAGCTTTTGTTGAAAAAATATCAATTATTATTTATATTGCATAAATCCACAAAATATAATTTTAAATCTGAAATGTACTATACATCCTTAAAAACAACAAATATAAATGGTTGATATAAATGGCTCCCATGATTACTACTTGGCTGGTTTCGTCTTTCGTTAGAAGGTAAAAATCAATGAAGAAGGAATTTAATATTTTCGGTATCAAGAGTTATCTTATCTTAGCATCTTTGTTTTGCTTCTTTAATGCTCCTAGGTAGAAATCGTTATATTTCATGGAAAAACAAGAACACACTTAGACGGAGGTAGAATTTTATTTAGTTGTTGATTTATTAGTATTTCTGGCTACAGAAATGTATTTTACCTTAGGTCTCTTTTAACGAGTATCTTTTTTCATGTTTTTTCGAAAACCCCATATACACCCTTGCAGCACTGCTAAGATTCAAATAACATTTTATAATTGTAAGGCTGTAGGCTGTAATAAAAAAACAAACAATTTTCCATGAATTGAATAATACGTTCAAAAACACCACTCAAAGACTCTATATGTTCATTCATTTCATAACGCTCATTAAATCTTCATAGAAAACATAATGAAATGTAACATATCATTAGAACCTAATGAACTACAGAAGTAACAATAAAATATCTTAAATGGTGTGTTTGAACCATATTCATATTTAAGCTGCAGACCGCCAAAACAAGCATCAGCATTGGCGACGAAATGCTGGGTGTTAATGATT